>MCJB01045071.1:103761-134641 GCA_002018475.1 Nicotiana obtusifolia | reverse complement strand
AAACAGCCACCAAACAGCCAAACAACATCAATAAGAATCATATTGAACCTCCCAAAACAGTCCACACACAAACCAATCACTTCATACGTACAATGGCCACTATAGTCGTGTCAAACGATCCGGAAATGTTACAAGCAACTATTAGGCAACAACCCTAAACATATATGGTGTTTCTCCACACCCTTCCTCCTCAAAAACTCCACAAATAAGTAGTGAAACACGCAGCTTTACAGCAACACAAAACAGTCCACAAAACAATCCGATACAAGTGAACAACTTGAACTCACGGCTTCCGATCACCGTCCCGTGAGTTCTTACACACATAGAACGACTTACCAAGACCTAATCAGTATAAAACATGCATAAAATAGAGCAGTAAACTCACCTTTGTTGATAGATAACTCAGCCCTTGCTTTGGTTCCTCAAGCCTAGGGTTTACCTTCAACTAGAACTTGAAAGAGGGTAAAATCGATTAGGGTTTGTGTGGTGTTATTTTGGGGAGGGGTTGCAGGGGTTCTTTAGGTTTTGAAGCTGGAAATGATAATGAATTATCAGGCTTTAAAAGCTATTAAAAGCCCTCTTATAACCGACTTGGGGCTTTTAACTTTTAGCACTTAATTTTGGCAAGTAGGTGATGCACCTACTTGTCACCTACCAGCCTGCGCAGTTCTACGGAAATGTAATTATCTAAATACTCCGAGATCGTATTGACAAACGGTTTGAAGCATTGGAAACTAGACTCATAGACCTTTAATTTGGTAGGTAGATCACCCCATAACTCCTTGTAAATTGGGAGAAAATCGCAGAAACATTTGACCTAACGTTTAAGTAAAATTGTGAACCTAAGTTGCGACAACTTTTGTCGACTTTTGTTTCATAACTCGTTTGACTTCAAGACTTATGAAACGGATATCATATCATTCAAATACCTTAAAACATGACATTTTGGTAATGTTAAACACCTCTCGATTTTTCCAAAAACGCGAGTTACAACTTCCTTAACTCGTTTATCCTCTAATACTTGTTAACCACCCTTGTACACCTTTGCATCGTTTAGGACCAATAGGACTAAACTCTTATTGTCTCCAAGGTAATTCCATTCTCGAACCAAGGTAGACTATCTTACAGTGTAATCTAACACGTACAAATATGGGTTATAACACATAGCAAGTGTGTTACTATTCCTGATAACTAGCTTTGCACTCACTGTGGTAAAACTGGTCATTACAAAGATTCATGTAAAGCAAAGTTTCAGTCCCAACAGAAAAACAAAGTTTTTGTTGAAAAAGTATCTACTACTAAGGAACTTGATTCTCTTAAAAGGAAATGTGTGATGCCTGTATGGACAACAAGAAGTCTGATTCGCCCCTCCCTTGTTACAAGCGACCCAAACTTGTTTGGGTTCCTAAGTCTAATCTCTGACTCTCTTGTGCAGGTAGTAGTGAAAGAAGACGGTCAAAAATAGTACGTGGATAGTGGCTGCTCTAAACACATGATTGAAGAATGGATGATTTCCTTTCACTCAAGGCCTTGCAAGGTGGGAGTGTGTCCTTTGGAAATGCAAAAAAGGAATACATTCTGGGAGTTGGAAAGATTGGGAAAACACTCAGTCACTCAATTGAAAATGTGTATTATGTGAATAGTTTAAAATATAGCCTGCTGAGTGTCTCTCAAATCTATAACAAAGGAAACAAAGTGGAGTTCTTGTCAAAGTCTTATACTGTCACCAAACTTATAACTGTGAAGTGGTTCTGACTACAAAAAGGTTTAAAAATATTAATGTTGTAGACTTTGACTCTCTGAATGGTGATGATCTTATATGCTGAGTGCCATTAATGATGATGCTGAACTATGGCATAGACGATTGAGACATGCAAGCTTTTCTCTGTTGAACAAGTTGATCAAGAAGGACCTGGTTTGTGGGTTGCCGAAGTCAGAGTTCAAAGATCACAAGGTGTGTGATGTATGTGTGAAAGGGAAGCAAGTCAGGTCCTCATTCAAGCCAAAGAAAGAAGTGAGCACCTCTAGGCCACTGGATTTTCTTCATATGGATTTGTGTGGACCTATGAGGATGCCTAATAGAGGAGGAAGGAATTACATTTTTGTTATTATTGATGACTATTCCAGATTCACATGGAACTTATTTCTCGGAACCAAGGATGAAACTTTTCCAATCTTTGCTGCTTTTATGAAGCAGATTCAAGTGAAAATAAGCCATAATGTTTTGAGCATTAGATCTGATCACGACATCCAGTTTGACAATGCAAAATTTGATGAATTCTATGCTGAATAAATAGTAGAATTCATAATTTTTCTACTCCCAGAACACCCCAACAAAATGGTGTTGTGGAGAGGAAAAATAGGACTCTTGAGGATATGGCAAGGACGATGCTGATTGACAGCGATGTACCAAAGAGTTTTTGGGCTGAAGTAGTGAATACTGCCTGTTATTTGATCAATAGGTGCATGATCAAGTGCTTTCTTAACAAGACCTCGTATGAATTACTTAATGGGAGAAAACCAAAGTTGATTTACCTAATAGCATTTGGATGCAAATGTTTTGTTCTCAATTATGGTAAGGAAGCATTGTGAAAATTTGATGCTAAAGGTGATGAAGGAATCTTTCTTGGCTACTCTTCACAAAGCAAAGCATACAAGGTCTACAACAAAAGTACTCAATGTGTAGAGGAAAGTATACATGTAATTTTTGATGAATCTCACCACTCAAGTGGGAAAGATGCATATGATAAGGATGATCAAGATGGAGATTATTCAGAGGTCCCTGGAGAGGTTATTGATATGGAAAACGAGAAGGCAGATCTAATGATTCAAGTAAAGGAGTCTAGTGAAGAAGATGTAGTTGAACTTCTAGCTGATTTGGAGGAACATGGTCCCTCTATCACAGCAACTGAAGCTGACAATAGAGTTGATGATGCTGTATTAGGCACTCCTGATGCAGAGCAAAGAAGTGGTATTCGTACTTCTGTCGATGCCAATGACGGGTCTCACATGGAGGAACCTAGTCACTCACATCCTGAAACCCAAGTATCTAACTGGAAGCACAAGAGCTCACATCCCCTTTAAAATGTAATTACTCCTTTGGACTCTGGTATTCAGACTAGATCCAAGGCAAGAAACATGTTTGCCTTCTCAGCCTTCTTGTCTCAAATTGAGCTAAAAAATATCAAGAAAGCTCCATCAATTTGAGAGGAACAAAGTATGGCGCTTGGTTCCTCGGTCCTCAGAAAGAACAATTATTGGAACTAGGTGGTGTTCAGAAACAAGCTTGATGAGTTTGGCAAATACAACAAGAAATAAAGCCAGGCTCGTGGGTCAAGGCTATAATCAAGAAGAAGGAATTGATTATGATGAAACTTTTTCTCTAGTTACAAGAATGGAAGCCATCATAATTCTCATTTCTTTTGCATCTCATATGGAATTCAAACTGTTCCAAATGGATGTTAAAGTACATTTCTGAATGGATATTTGAAGGAGGAAGTTTTTATCAAATAACCATGGTTTTGAATGCTAAGAACACCCTGAACATGTCTTCAAGCTTGACGAGGCTTTATATAGATTGAGGTAGGCCCCTCATGCATGGTATGAATGATTGTCCAGTTTCCTTCTGGAGAATGGCTTCACTAGAGGGAAAATTGACAGCACTCTTTTTCTGAAGAAAAGAGGGAGGAACATAATGATTGTGCAAGTCTATGCTGATGACATCATATTTGGTACAACAAATGATTCCCAGTGTGAGGAGTTTGCAAAGCTTATGGGAAGCGAGTTTGAGATGAGCATGATGGGAGAACTGAACTTCTTCCTTGGGCTACAAGTAAAGCAAACCTCTAAGGGAACTATGATAAGTCAGCAGAAGTACATTAAGGAGCTTTTGAAAAGATTTGAGATGGAAAGATCAAAGACTATTGATACTCCCATTGCTACTGCCACTCGTTTAGACATGGACGAACCTAGTTCCTCTATAAATGAAACTATGTATCGGGATATCATTGGATCTCTCTTGTACCTAACAGCCAGCAGACCTGAAATTGTGTTTAGTGTTGGGTTATGTGCTAGATTCCAATCAAGTCCTAAAAAATCTCATTTGAAAGCTGCCAAAAGAATTCAGAGGTATATCAAAGGAACGTCAGACCTGGTCCTCTATTATCCCTCAGAAGATAATTTTGACTTAATTGGGTATGCTGATGCTGATTATGCTAGTTATCTAGCGGATAGAAAGAGTACATCTGGTATGGCACATTTTTGGGGTCATGCTTGATTTTATGGGGTACAAAGAAATAAAATTCTGTGGCCCTCTCTACTGTAGAAGCTGAATATGTGGTAGCTTCCTCCTGTTGTGCCCCACTGTTGTGGATCAAGTAACAATTAGAAGACTTTGGTGTATTCTCTAATTGTGTGCCACTATTGTGTGACACACAAGTGCCCTTAATATGGCAAAGAACCCGGTTCGGCATAAGAGGACAAAGCACTTTGATGTGTGACATCATTTCCTGAGGGACAATATTGAAAAGGGACTCATCTGTATGAATTTCTGCAAGATAGAGGACCAGGTAACAGATATCTTCACCAAAGCATTGAGCAGAGAGCACTTTGAAAGAAATCGTCTAGAGAAAGCATATCTTTTTTGCCGTATATTCATACAATACTAAGAAGTTCTTTGACTATTTTCAGCAATTGCGTGATAAAAGTAGGGAAGTAGCATACTGCCTCGCGAATGAAATTGGTTCCAAAAGTGGAGTAGGGACTTCTTTCTAGGAAATTGATACGGTATGTTGACAACAAACATTGCAGAATCAGTTAACGCAATGCTTAAGGATCAAAGAGACTTCCCGATCATTGGCCTATTCAATCATATTGTTCGAAAGTTACAGAAGAGAGGCGTACTGAAATAAAAAATATTTGACCCTCTTTGTTCCTTCTGCTGAAAAGACTATTAGGAACAATATGGTTGTCGGCGATGCGCTCTGGGTGAATCAATTAGAGAATAACCAGTTTAGCATCATCAGTCATGGCAGGGATACAATATTTGATCTGGATTTGAACACATGTTCTTGTTGTCAGTTTGATTTGGAAAAAATACACTGCCCTCATGCAATGGCAGCTCTGAAGTTGAGTTTTGGGGATGGATATAGTTCCTCCATTTACGAGCATTCCTCTCCGTTCTATAAGGTATCAACATATTTGGATGCATATGAAGGAACCACTCACACAATCCCCAAAGAAGAGAAATGGGTGGTGTCTGACGAGATTCAGTCCACATACTTTCACCTAATGTCGAGCCTACAAAGGGTAGAAGAAAGACTAAGAGATGGCCAAGAATTTTAGAACCTAGTTCTTCTAGTAGCAGGAAAAAAGGAAAAAAACAAATGTTCCATTTGCAAAGAACTTGGCCACAAGAAAATGATTTGTAAAGTAGTGTTACAGTATTCTTGATCTTTTAGCTACTGGTGTTGTAATAAAGATAATTAACTCTTTTAATATTCTAGACTAGTTTTTTGTAATCACTTGTTGTTTCTACTATCAACTGCTGCATTGTACATCATAGACTATAATTTTATAGTCAACCACAAGCATTGTATATTGTATACCTATGATCTAGAATCTATCCCCTTATTTCAAGAATGAGTCATGTGACCAACTTGTCTCATAGACTAATGTTTTAAAATCAACCACCCACATTTTCTATTGTGGACCTATGATCTAGAGTCAACTCCCTTATTTTAAGAAGAAGTCATGTGACCTTTTACATAGACTACTGTTTTATAGTCAACCACCCACATTGTCTATTGTAGACCTGTTATCTGAATTAACCTCCTTATTTTAAGAAGGAGTCATGTGACCAACTTCTCCAATAGACTAATATTTTACGATCAACCCCCTTATTCTATGTTCAACCACCTGTAATCAACCAATGTTTTATTGTCAACCCCCATCGATATTTTTAATTTAACCAGGACTTGTTGCGCTGATTTAGGTAGTCTATTGACAACCACTGGTTTAGGTAGTTAATTTTATGTCTAATGTGAATAAGCGTTGGCAACCAATATGAAAATGACTTATCTAATTAATTTGAATGCATCGAATATGCCAATTCAAAGCATCAATTTGTTTCTCAACAGTCACGTCATTTACGAGAAGTCATATAGAAATGCACAATTTAGTGTCAAACTCTGCCTATAAATATACTAGATCTGATGGAAAAATTTATTTATCATTCTTTCAAACAACACAATCACTTAACAGAGAAATGCCTCTGAGGCCAAGGTCAAATATGGACACAATTTTCATCAGGGAATAACTGGATAGGCTCATCCTAGAGATCCAAGAAGATAAGATGAGGCAAAAGATGAACATTCGCCGTATCGCACGCATGTTGCAGATTCTCCTTCGTAGGGCTGGTGCAAATATTCACCACTATGTTTTCCCAGGAAATTTTGCTCTCCCTGATCCTTCTTCCCTTGCAGTTTAATTGTTTTTCTTTAGTTAATGAAAAAGAGTGTACGCTGCTGTGAATGGAGTTATTTAATTAAAATATTTTTTAAAGCTTGTCTATTTATTTTCTACTATGTTTTTAATTTTTCTGCCCTGTTCTTTTATTTTTCTACCTTGGTTGTCTTTTTCTTTTCCATTTTTGAACACTTAAGTGCAAAAAAGCCCCAAAATGAAATAAATAGGTTCCAATAAAAACATACAAATAAGGGAATATATATTTCCGTCTTCCAAATATTTGAGTTTCTATCTAATAAATAAAAAATTTCACATGAGTTGTTGAATAAACCTACTGTATATAGTCTACAACACTAGTGTTCTACAAATCTATTGCTAATGTAAACCAATAAAATTCCATTGTAAATAATTAAGAACAGTATATCAATCATAAATTGGACAGGCATAGGGGTAGGTCCTCGATCGTTAGTTGTTCATTAGTGTAAAGTATTAATTTAGTTGTACTAATTCTACAAATTGCAAACTTTGAATTGGATAAAATTGATTAGTATAACGTAATAATTATATCAGTATCAACCTAAGCCTATAATTGCTTAACACAACTTTTATTATATGGCTAATGACTATTATTACAACATAATGTTAATGCAATGTATGCAATTTGAAGACTAATTACATATTATAATCGACCAAAATATTACTTAATATCAACATATGTTGATATTACAGCCCAATAATCAATATACGATATTCATATACTTAGAAGTATTACTTGTTGACAACACTTCACTAGACAATACTCTTATACTTAGAGGCCTTGCTTCTTGAGTTGTTACATGTTCTAGAATGAAAAACTTTTAATGGTATGAAATAAACCACCAAGTATAATAACTTTAGATGTTCCATGATGATTAATAAGATGTTTAAACGTTATAAAATCAAAAAAAATCAAGGTCGAATGTTGTGTAATACTTATTTTAGTGAATTCTCGATCATTAGTTTACCCTAGACCGCAGTAAGAGTTGAGGACGCAACCTAAAGTTGACACTCACTCATTAAGGAAGTCTATTTATTCATGCTGAATATACAGGGTTAGAGTTCAAGGTTTAGGATTTAGCGTTAGGGTTAGGGTTCATGGTTTATAGGCTATTAAAGAAGTTTATCAGCGACTAGTGGTTGATGAAAGACAGGCTGTTCAGGAAAATCAAATATATCCATGTGGCCTATCCCTAACCATATAATATTTTGACCCGTTGATATTACCCATTTGACCTATTTAAAATTACTCATTTGACCGGCCATCTCAAAATAATTGATCACATTTCAATTATATATTTTTTTAACCCGTTAAAATTTACTCATTTGACCCATTTAAAATTATCCATTTGGCCGGAAATCTCAAAACAAAATTGATCATATTTCAACTCCAATTTTTATTTTCGAAAAATAATACTCAAACAATTGAAGGAAAATGAGTCAACGGTCGAGAGCATTCTTTTGGGCCGAGAAAGAAGTGTCACTGCGGTATGGCTGCCAATCAATTCACAGCTACAACTTCGATGAATGCTGGTAGGCGATTCCAAAATGTTCCAAACCTAAGGTAAGATATATTTCACAGAATCGACTCTTTTTTATTTTAGGGATTCAATTTTACTGATAAATTATTTTTTCCATTTCATTCGATAGGGTAAAAGATGTCAATTTTTTCAACGGGACGATGATCTGCTAGATCCAAGGATTGCTAACCTTATCAATAGTTTAAAGTGTGAAAAGGATGCTCTTAAGCGTGAAAAAATTATTCTGCGGATGAAGGTGGCTGAACTTAAAAATATATTAGCAATGAATGTTCATGAGGAAGATGATGATGCTGGAGGGATTGAACTGGAGGGAAGCATAATTCCTGTAAATGATTATGTTGGAGGGATGGTTAAGGTGAATGAAATGAGACTGAATAAGTGGGTTATGCTTTTGTGTGTCGTTGTCGGATTCGTGGCAGGTTGGATGATGAAGTGAGAAGGAACATGGGTTTGTTGTTGATAGGAATAGTTTAATTACTGTAAGTTTGTTTTGATGGAAGTATTTTGGATCATGTAATATTGTACTGATGTCATGTTATATTTGGAAAAGTTATAAGACGCGACTCTGAGTGTATTACGCAATCAAGTAGCTAGTTTATTACTAGACACATTGTCCATTACGCAACCTCTAGCTTCTTGATGTAATGCTATATTTGATGAAGTTATTAGACACGACTTTGAGTCTATTACGCAACCAAGTAGCTAGTTTATTGATGGACCCAATATCTATACGCAACCAAGTGGCTAGTTTATTACTAGACGTATTGTCTATTACACAACCTCTAGCTGCTTATTGTAATACAAAAAGGAAGTTCTAAGGAAACAAAAATTACAGAATCATAGTTAATCAACAAAAAGGTAATTTCATTACATAAAGATAGATGCAAATATCACAAAGTACTACAACTTCAACCAAAATAAATTTGTCCCATGGCCAACACAAACATAAATTACACTAATAAAACTAAGAAGGTTCCGTCCTTCCCCTAAAGATATCCACTGTAAATTTTTCCTGAACAACTCCATTTGCTTGTCATTATGAAGCACCAGGAGTGTATTAGTTAGGAGGAAGTTAATGACCTTCACTGCATATGCTCCACTGCTTTCACTATAATAATTAATGAAGCAATTAGTTATTAAAGAAACCAGAAAAATGAGTAAAACATAATGGATGACACATTTAATTTACCTTGGCTGAATGGATGGCACATCCATAATACTCTCCCAGGACCATTTCTTCGTAAGCACATCTTGGACTAAGTCTGTAAACTGGCCAGTTTTTATCAAAATCCTAGGCATCATGAGTGCAAGGGGTTGTACAAGTTCTTCTAGTTTACCATCATCATACAAACTGACATTGCTATCGTAAATTCGAATCAAATCCTCTGTCAAGTGGAAAACTACAGGCACAAAATACTTGTTATCAATTTGCCACACACAGTAAAACACCTTAGCCATGCACCACTCCACATCCCCAGGTTTTGACATACTTCCTTGACTATATAACATCAAAAGTGTAAGGCACAAGTCTTTGCAAGCATCAACTATCTCACAAAAGTCCAAATCCTGTCCCTCTTTACTGGCAGCCTCCTTGATCTTATCCCATGCGGTGCACATGTTGTTGCATAATGCAACATCCATAACAACATGACTACGAGCATAAAGGCGTGGACATTTTATGTTTCGTACAAACATCAATGCCAAAAGTTCCTCCACATGCTAAATATTATAAAAACTTGTACGTTAAATATGTAGCTACTGAAAAAAAGAACTACATGCAGTGATTAAGGGACTTACAAAAATGAAGACGGACGAGTTAGCACTGCATAACTGCTAAAAAAACCTCCAATTATAGCTGCCAGTCAAGACGTTTTTGGGAAACTTCTCCTTCTTGTAAAACCATTCACAAAATAGTTTCTTATCTTCCTCCGCAACTAGTTTGAGTACGTCTACCTTCGGTTTCTTCTTCTTAATCCGTTTTAGTTTCCTCATCTCGCTTGCAGAAATTGGAGCATTCCTCAATCTGCTTTGCAATCTTGTAACCATGTACCAAGGTGACTCAATTAATTTAGAAGGGATCTCATTTTAATTTTGCATCCCTCCAGGATCTTCAACACCTTATCAATTTGTCATTCATAACCTTCCAACTCTTTGCACACATCTATATCACTTGGCAGAGCATTGCACATCCTGCATGGTCCTCCTCTACCAATATCAGAAAAAGCACCAACTAGTGGTGAACTAGGAATACTCCCACCCAATACGTCATCATCAACAAAGTCAACTTCATCATTAGTCTCTCAGCTAACTGCACTAGATGCCTTTTTAATGGCAATCACCCATTCCATATCAACCGCTAGCTGGTGGATTATAGGATCCGCTACCTCATCGTCGTTTGGTACCGAATTCTTCATGTAGTCTATATCCATCTCAGGTAGGATAGGAATAAGGTAAGGGTGAATCTCCTGAAATATAGCATAGATAGAATTCAATAGACAAGAAATACCAAAAAATAGACACGAGGTCTATGATAATCTCTTTGGTTGAGTCTAATCTGCTGGTGGAGTTTATTCACTCCCTATCTTACCACACCAGGTTCATCAACTCTCTTCTTAAAGGGATCCCAATCTGGGTCAGATGTCACTTTCTTGCTGTGCCATCTCAACATCCTTGGCAGCGACATTGGTACGACTTTTGATTTCTCGGCACTACGACCAAATAGTGAAATTGCTTCGTACGCCCATTGCCTACATTTTTTCATGAACCAAAAATATTATTTTGTATGAAGGAAATAAAATAATAGTACTCAACTGCAAAGAGATTTTGAGAAGGTTTTTTTAATACATACCATGAATGCCCATGGGAAGCCGTACATGGCATAACTTGGTGATCTGGACTTTTTACCAAAGATTTTGTTTTCCTTACTCTTTCTCGCATATGATTTGTAAATTGGAAACATGTTCTTCTTCAAGTACTCCATTGTAAGATTGAAATATTCCTTGCCCCGTAGATGTTTTCATGAAAACATCCAAATTGTCAGCCATACAAATCCACTTATTATCGATGCGCACTATGTTATCCCTTGCAAGCTAGACTGAATGGAAAAAGCACACCAATTCAATCTTAAACCTCTATTCTGTGTTAAACCTCTTAGATTTCAACTGTTTTAATAGCATCTCTGCTTCCACCCCCTTCCTGCTAGACTGTCAAACTTTGTCGCAGAATGCTTCGCCATCATCCATCACTTTGTTAATTTCTTCTTTACTGGGTTTTGCACCATATTTCAATCTGTCATCATAGCAAACTCCTTCAATCCAAAGTGAATAGGCTTGTGTCTAACTAAAAACCATAATTCACGCTTCTTCGCGCAGTAAATTCGGCTAATCAGCAGGGAATGGACAAGCTGTCCATTGAATTGTGTCCAATGCTCTGAAAGTTTTGCAAACTATCCAAAATAACTACTATTAAACTTTTCCATCAACTTGTCATGACCCGGAATCCCAACTTTGGGGTCGTGATGGTGCCTAACATCCACTTGCTAGGCAAGTCGATGTGAAATAGATAATAAATAAATTTTAACAGTTAAAAACAAAATAATGATACTCAACGAGAAATAATTTCCAAACATAACATAGTGCGAATATAAACCACGTGATACTAACTACTCTCAGAAATCTGGAGTCACGAATACACGAGCAATTAGAAGTCTACAAACATAGTCTAAAATAAATATAACTGTTCGAATGAGATAAAAGTAAAAGTAGAAAATGGAAGGAGAATTTCAGGTCTGCAAACACCGTCAGATCTACCTCAAGTCTCTGTAGTGAATGTGATTCGAGCCGACGCACCTCAAGCACCGCTGGGACCAATACCAGTATCTATACAAGAACTAAGTGTAGTATGAGTACAACTGATCTAATGTACTTAATAACTGTCGAGCCTAACCTCGATGAGGTAGTGGCGAGGCTATGACAAGACACCTACGTAAGAACTCTGTACAAGTACATATAAAGCAACAGAATAACAAGAAGAATGATAGACTATTAACTGGGAGGGGACATGCGAAAGAGGAAAATATCATAAAACGACAAGTACGAAATTATGAAATAACATCTTTCGAATTAAGCAACAGTATAACCAAGTAAATCACCAAAACCAGAAATCAAATTAAACAATGATATGAAAATGGCACATCATCACCTTTCGTGCTTTTATTCTCATCCTCACCATGTAATATCACGAATATAATAATACAGCGTCACCCTTCGTGCTTTTACTCACCGACACGACATCACCTTCGTGATTTTACTCTCAAATCTCTCAGTATGTGATAGTGAATGCAAATAAGGCATGGCAACACTCTTCGTGCTTTTATCTCTTCCTCACCACGAAACAATATAAATCTGAATAATAAAAACAAGGCGGGGGATAATTTCGCTTGAAATATGGTGCCATGATATCACACTTCAACTTCCAAAATATTCAATATCTTTAAAATATGCAATAAATACGAAACGAATAATTAAAAGAAGTAATAATCTAACCTAAGAATGGATAACATAATTAACGAAACAATATAAATACAAAGAAATAATTTTCACCCGCATGCTTTAACCCAATGACAATGCATAGGTACTCGTCACCTCACATATACGTTGTCCCCACACATAAAACACGTAACAAATAGTCCAACGAGTCCTAATCCCTTAAGTGAAGGTTAACCATGACACTTACCTCACTTCGCAACCAAATCAATGCTTAACCGCGACTTTTCCTCTAGAATTAGCCTCCAAACCAATCAAATCTAACCAAATATAGTTCAAGTAATTCAAATAAGCTTTAGAAACTACAAATGAGTGAAAAATATTCAATATTTAATAATTTTGGGAAAAGTCAACAAAAGTTAACCCCGAGCTCGCTTGGTCGAAACCTTAGATTAGAAACAAGACCCAATTACCCATTCACCACCGAGCCCGGTTATGTGATTAGTTTCGAAATCTGACCTCGATTTGAGGTCTAAATCTCAAAATTTCTAATTTCTACCTAAATGCCTAATTTCTACCATGGAAAAGCGTAGATTAAAGGATAAAAATCAACAGGTTTTTATGGAAATGTAAAAAAACAAGTTAAAATCTACTAACCTATGAAGTTGGGTGAAAAACCTCTTCAAAATCGGCTCTTGGCCGAGTTCAAACTTGAAAATGGTGAGAAATAGGAAGAAATTCCTGATTTTTGGACTGCTTTAATCACTAGCGTCAGGTTTTCTTCATGTTCGTGAAGGACCTGACGCGATCACGAATCACAACGGCCCAATTGGACTTCGCTTTCGCGAGATACTCTTCGCGTTCGCGATAGCCTCTCCCCTTGGCCTTCGCATTTGCGAGCCTAGGCTCGCTTTCACATAAAATATCGGACAGATCCCCTCCCAGACCCCATAACCCTACGTGTTCCCAAGTGGACGGTCGCGTTCGCGAAGGGTAAGCCCCCCTACTTTGCGTTCGTGACCGTTTCCTCGCGTTCACGAAAAATGATTTCCTCCCATCCCGGATTCTCCTTTGCAATTGCAAAGCACATTGCTCAAGACATCAGCAACAACAAAAACCAGCAATTTTTCAAGTTCAAAATGGTCAGTAGCCTATCGGAACCTCATTCGAGCCCCTCGGGCTCCAAAACTAATCATGCATGCACGTGTAATAACATCACATGAACTCGTTCATGTGATCAAAACACCAAAATAACATCTAGAACTACGAATCAGACATCAAAATATATGAAATTTTCAAAGAAACTCAAAAACTTCTAAATTCACAACCGAGCGTCCGAATCCTATCAAATCAACTCCGTTTTGTACCAAATTTTGCAGATAAGTTTTATATAATAAAATGAACCTTTAGAAAGTTTCGGGACCAAATCCAAACCAGGTAGCAATAAAGTCAACCTACAGTCAAACCTAGAAAATCTTTAATCCTTAAAGTTACTAGTTTTCAACAAACCGCGCCAAATTAAGTTAGGGACTTCCGAATTTAATTCAGGGAATACAAACAAGTCCAAAATCATAATACGGACCTATCGGGATCGTCAAAATACTGATCGGGGTCGTTTACACAAAATGTTGACCGTAGTCAACTCAAGTCATTTTTAAAGCTAAAATTCATATTTTCTCAATTTTTTACATAAAATCTTTTCGTAAATATACACGGACTGCACACGTAAAAATGCTCGTGTTGATTGTATCGAATTGTTTGTGGCTAGATTCAGGGCATTTGGAGGCCGATTCGCGAGGCAAGGGCTTGTTGGAGTATAGTTTCGCACGACTTGATGTAGGTAACACTTCTAAACTTGGTTCTGAGGGTATGAAACCCCGAATTTTATGTTATGTGATTGGTGTTGAGGTGACGGGCATGCTAGGTGACGGGCGCGTGGGCGTGCACCATAGAAATTGTGATTTAGTCGATTCCAAGGAACTATGTAGCTATCTTATCTGAACATTACTACTGTACTCTAAGTGTTAGAGCACTTGAGCTGTGATTCATACTAGTAGACATGTTTAGGCTATATGTTGTACTATTGGGACCCACAATGGTCGATCTTTGCTATTGAGTTGTTTTGCTTAATTGCTGTCATGTACTCAGTTGCATTCATCATTGCATATCTTATCTCAGTCTCCATTATAGTATATAGTCAGATCTTGTATCATTGATTTGGGCTGCTTAGCATGAGTGTTGTGAGCTTGAGAGACTGGAGAGATTGATGACTGAGTGAGGCCGATGGCCTGTTTGTGCGTGACATTTATGGGATCAGGCTGCATGCTGTAGCATACTTTATTGATTCACGCCTGGATTTGGCTTATTATAGTGCTTGGGCTGGATCTGCCCTTCCGGAGTCTGTACACCCACAATGAGCGTAGTGGTTATTAGTTTATTTGCATTCGGCTGGATCTGCCCTGGATTTATTTGCATTTGGGCTGGATCTGCCATGGACTTAGTTGCATTTGGGCTGAATCTTCCCTGGGATAGATCTTCCTGTACAATATTGAGTGATTGAGTGTGATAAGTGAGAATTAATACAGTCAGGTTGACTACTCCGAGAGGGTCAGTACGCTAGGCTTTTGAGGTGCTGCATCACATATGATATGCATATTGGCATGTAGATATAGAGATGTCATATTCCTTACATCATTTACACTTGACACATATTTTATCTGTTATGAGTCTAATTGTTAAACCTGGAAGCATGTCTAAATTCTTGTACCGTTACCTGTAGATTATGAATTTCTGAAATATCACTGTCATACTTTCCGTGAATTTTTGTACTGTTAATTCTGTATGTGGGCTGTAATGTTTGAGCCGGTCACTACTTTCAGTCCAAAGGTTAGATTTGTTACTTATTGAGTTGGTTGTACTCACGCTACACCCTGCACTTCGTGTGCAGATCCAGGTGTTTCCGGTCACGGCAGTTGCTGATTCACATAGTTTAGACATTCGGAGATCATCGAGGTAGCTGCTTTGGCATCCGCAGACCTTGATTGTCCTCCCCTATCTTTCAATTTTATTTATTCAATTATACTTTGTAGACAGTGTACCAGACTATGTCATTATGTAGATGCTCATGTACTCAGTGACACCCTGATTTTGGGAAAACTTATGTATTGAGTTATGACATTCTATCCCGTTTTATGAGATTTTTATTTATATAGTACTATTTTAGTATATTTCAAATTTGGAAGTGTTGGAAATGTCTGAGTAGTCGGCTTGCCTAGTATCATGATAGGCGCCATCATGAGGTTGAGTTTTGGGTCGTGACACTCTTCCTCATCAACTCTAATGCTAAGCTCCTTGAAACAGACTTTTTACTAACATGCATGTCCGCAACTAATCTAGACCTTCATCTTGTCCTTTTTTTACCGATAGACTTTGATGGATCTTTGTTCTTTTTTCTCCTATCGTGCTTAGAAATCTTTGCATTTCCTTTACTAGGGGAAGCTTTAAAAGTCTCTACATTTCGTTTCTTGATAGCACTTTTTATAGGCTTAGCATTTACTTTACTTGGCGATGCTTCTTGTGTTTTTGAAGGCTGTGCAATTTCCTTCTTTGCCGAAGGAATATGCTTCTTAGCAATTGATTTCGTCCTCATGTTACCTACATACAAATATGCAATGTCACATTTAATAATTTAAAACTTATGATTGGAATAAGAAAATTAAGCTCCAAATTCGAGCAAACATGTATGACCAGAAGACAATCGACTATAGGTTTAGCAATGAATATTAGGTTGCCAGTCCGATAAAATTCTAAAATATAGAGCACAAAGGTAGTCCAAAAAGATAATATAACCACCCACACAATATAAGATATGGTTATACATAACCCAATCGATCTTGAATATGCACATTAGTGAATCCCTCTACAAGACCCCAAATCACAAATGTAAGAAACGAAAAAAAAGAATTTAGGATTTACCAAAATTAACACGTTCTGAGCAACAATACAATGCTTGTTGGGTCAATAGAGACTATTCCGTCCAAAATCGAAGCTTGATTCTTGTCCCTTCCCGCGCGAAAACCACTGTGGTCGAGGGGGTTGAGTGAGAGAGAGAAGAGAGAGTAGAGAGATGAAAGAGTAAACAAATTAGAAAGAAAGCTTATTTTTCAAATCTTATAGGTGACCCACATGTTTTGAAAATATTAAAAAGGCCCCATCCACTTTAACCCACTCATTTAGCTATTTCCCAACTCAAAAAAAATTGAGAAAGTAAATAGGAGGTCACTTGACCAATTTAATTTTTGAGGAGGTCTTCTTGACAATTCCTCTCTTCAAATGCCTTATCCTTTTCTTGGAAGAGAAGTTTTGCACTTCTATAAATTGGAGATCCTTGTCACAATAATAACAACAATATCCACAATGTAGTTATTAAAGAGTTTTGTTTAGGGGGAGATTTTTCTCTCAATAGTTTTTTATTTTTATACTAGTTTTTATATGTAGATCAATTGACCAAACCCCATTATGCTGTCCTATTCTTTAGTATATTTTCTTTTTTGTCTGATTTATCGTCCACTAGCTTTGCATTGTTAGCTTCCGCATGCATCATATATTTTTTGATCCTAACAGAGTTGTATCTATGTATTACTAATCTAACCAATGTTTTTAATAGTTGATTTATAATCACTCGATATTTATATCAGAGTAATAAATGCAAGATAAGTATTTCATATATCACATCTGTCATTTGACTATGGTGAACTAATATATATTTTCATTTTAATTTTTAGCTATTAAGTTAAACTATCTGATTTAATATAAACACTTATTTGTATAAATATGAGTAAATTTCACCTTACCATCTTAACCTTTTAGAGTAAAAAAATTTAATTCACTCACGTTTTAAATGGAAAAAAAGAATCTCATTTGACTCAAAAGTCAATCAAAAAATAAAAAAGACACCCTTGCCGAAATTTACAAAATGTAATTAATATCCCTTGTTCGGAGGGAGACCTCAAGATTACAAAAACACGATTAATGGCTTCCTTCAAAGAGAAACATCTTCAAAAAATGAATATTAGTAATAAAATAAATTTGGAGTACACCGGGAATAATACCTAACAAAACGAATTACAGCAATATAATTGATTGTTTTCATTCAAAAAAGAAACATTTCTAAAAATGCAGATTCGTACATTGACAACTGTTACATTTTATTCAAGACTAAACTTCCCTTAAAATTTAGTATTCATTCAAGAAGGTTTCTCTCTAGCTTTTGCTCTCCGAAGGTAAACGTCTTTCTCCTGCCAGGCTACCACTATGGATATGTTTATGGGGGTAAATGAGCGGGTCGGGTAAGATATGAACGGATCAATAAAGATTAATATAAAAATAGATAAATTATTTGGTTAGACTTATATTTAATACAGATAAAAAATGGGTTAATCGACGGATAATATGAATATCCATATAATTCATGTCTTCTTGAATATGATTACGTTTGGGAGAATTCCTAGTTTCCCAAGCTTGACAAACTCCCAATTTGAATCTTTACAAATATAAAAGTTAAACGCATTAGTTATCCATTTTTTAAGTGGATAATATGAATCGTACACACATTTGACCTATTTTTAAAAGTTTATTTTCGGACCGATTTTTAGTGGATAATATGGATGGATAATTTTTAATTTTATTTTGCCACCACTAGATATGTTCATACTTTCATATGAATATTATTTGGTTTTGTGGTGTTCTATTAGGATATGAGAAAAAGCAGTAATTAATGATGATAAAGAATTTAACACGATGCCCGCAAATCGTATAGGTAGGAGAAAGGAATAGGAAGAGAAATACATAATGTAGATTGCATGGTCAAGGGCGAAGCTACATGTATTAAAGGATGGTCAATTGATTATCCTTCGTCGAAAAATTATACTGTATATATTAAATAGAAATATTAGATTTTAGTGGTATATAACATATATTAAATACTTTTTGAATTTTTTTACTTTTTTTAAGTTTGGACATCCTTGAAAAAATTTCTGACTTCATTACTATGCGTGGTAGAGAAGCATGTATAGCCTGCATATCGCAAATGCTAGAGGAAGGAGAGCAGCTACTGTGCTTAATTAATACTAATGCTAGAGGTAAGCGAAGAGCAGGAGGGAGGGGAAAGCAAAATAGACATGGTCCATATTGTGGAATCGAGAATTGGAATGGTGTTTGAAATGTCAAGCATGAGTCAATTCATACATACAAGCCTCAAGCAATGATATGATATTTTTCATACTATATAGGGTAATAATCTTTATTTTTTAAAGATATTTGTCTTTGAAGAAAAAGAATTAATCATATCGTTGTAATTCTTAAAGTATTCCTTCAAATAAGGGATAGCAATAGCATTTTGTAAATTCCAGCAAGAATTTGTTGTCTTTTTATTTTGTTTTTGGCTCAAAGGAAATTTCTTTTCCATTCGAAAGGTGAGAGAGTTATTCTCTGCTTATCCTAAAAGGTGAAATTTACCTGTTATGCTTATCCACTTTTCTTCCTCCTTCTTAGTAAGTATGTTATTTCTCTCAAATATCTAATTGTATGAAAATGATAACCTTTCAAGGTTTATACCTCAAGTTGTCGACTCTCTCCACAAAATTTCTGTATTGTTTACCCGTAAAACAATACAGTTGAATTTATACGTAATTTATAGACAAGTGAATTAATTTGATCCTGAAGTAATAGATGAATTAGACAAAAATATAATATTTCGCCGTGAGATGAAGATAAAATAGCAGGAACAGTAATTCCGGGAGCGGAGCTTCCGGAGACAATAGCAACGATATCAGTAAACAAGAAGAAAAGATTATATTAAGCTTTGAATAGAATGTAGTGTATGTTTGTCAGAAAATTCGTGTCCTTTACAATGATAATAGAACTCCCTATTTTTAGCTGCACCTAGGGAACAAGGTCCTAGGATCAAGCCTCTCTTTAATGTCAATTATGAGGGCTAGTGAAGAATGTGTAATAGCAGGCAGTGAATGCCATATTACTGAAGGAATATGATCTTCTTTGTTGATTCTTAATGGTTTACATGATCCCTATTTATAGTGCTAGAATACAAATCAAAGACCAATAGGGATTAGCATAGGGACTAAGTCAAATCAATGGAAGATATGGAATAATAAAAGACATTCTCCTAACATAAAAGATACTCTCCTAATATAAAATATAATCTCCTAATATAAAAGATATTCTCCTAATATAAAAGATATTCTCCTAATATAAAAGATATTCTCCTAATAGTCCCCCTCAGCTTGAACGTTGGTAGGCTGAAACGTTTAAGCTGGATCGAAACGAGTCAAATACGTATCTCGGGAGTCCTTTAGTAAAGATGTCCGCATACTGTGATGAAGACGGCACATGAAGAACTCGAATGTGACCGATCTGAACTTTCTCCAGAACAAAGTGAATATCCATCTCTACGTGTTTGGTACGCTGGTGCTGCACGGGGTTGCCTGACAAATAAACGGCTGAGACGTTGTCACAATAAACTACCGTAGCTTTGAGGACCGGAACATGAAGCTCAAGAAGCAAATTCCGGATCCATGCAGCTTCAGCTACGGCATTTGCTACCCCCCTATATTCGGCTTCAGCACTGGACCGGGATATGGTAGGTTGTCGTTTTGAAGACCAAGAGATGAGATTGTTTCCCAGAAATATGCAATAGCCTGATGTAGAACGTCTAGTATCCGGGCATCCCCCCCAGTCGGCGTCAGAGTAGGCGACCAGAGCATGATCAGGAGATGCTGAAATCCGAAGACCGAGATCTATAGTGCCATGAATGTATCTCAAGAGCTGTTTCATGAAAGCAAGGTGTGGCTCTCTTGGTGCGTGCATGAAAAGGCAAATCTGTTGAACCGCATAAGAGATGTCTGGTCTAGTAATTGTAAGATACTGTAATGCCCCAGCTATGCTGCGGTATAGAGACCCATCTGATAATAATTCCCCTTCAGTAGCACTAAGCTTGGAGTTGGTATCAACAGGAGTGTGGCAGGGCTTACAAGCCGTCATACTTGCCCGGTGTAGAATATCCCGGGCATACTGTGACTGACCGAGAAACAGAGACTGATTGTCTCGGGTAACTGTGATGACAAGGAAATGATGGAGCTGACCTAGATCGGTCATGGCGAATTCATTAGAAAGCCGGGAGATAATACTGTGGAGGAGAGCTGGTTGGTTAGCCGTGAGGACAATGTCATCGACATATAGTAGCATATAGGCGAGCTGTTCCCCATTCTTATAAATGAATAGAGATGCACGTGCTGCTTCGAAATCCCAGAGATGTGATGAATGAAGAAAACCGTGAGTACCACACTCTTGGTGCCTATTTTAAACCATATAAGGATTTCCGGAGACGGCAAACATGGTTAGGGAACTGAGGGTGAACAAAACCTGGAGGTTGATTCATAAAGACCGTTTCCTGTAAGTCGCCATTTAGGAAAGCATTTTTCACATCAAGTTGGTGAATAGGCCAGGACCTCGATACCGCCAATGATGGAACTGTATGAATGGTTGCTGGTTTCACCACAGGACTAAAAGTTTCTGTGCAATCAATTCCAATAGTCTGAGATTTGCCATTGAATACAAGACGTGCCTTATACCGATCCAAGGTGCCATCAGATTTAAACTTGTGACGGAACAACCATATTGAGCGGATAACCGGTCTATCCATCGGTCTTGGAACTAATTCCCATGTATTATTAACCTGCAAGGCACTAAATTCATCGTTCATGGCACGTAGCTAGTTAGGGTCCGACAGGGCTTTAACATAGGTTGTGGGGACCGGTGAGATGGTGGAGGTTGCAGCTAGGTTGTAGCGAGGGTTGGGTTTGACAATCCCAGCTTTGGCACGGGTTTGCATTTGATGACTATTGGTGGGTATAGTGGTTGTGGATGGGGATGGGTCAGTGGATGCAGTTTGTGGGAGGGATTGGGTTTTGTCGGTTGATGGTATGGATGAAGGATTGTTGGGTGGAGGTGTTGGTGTGGCGGTTGGGCTGGCTGATGGAGTGGGTGTGAATGTAGGTTGGAAGAATGGTGAAAGATGTGGAAGAGGTTCATCTAAGAATGTATAAGTTCAGGGTGATAAAGGTTCGTTGAATGGGAACGTATGTTCGTCAAAGACGACATGACGTGAGAGATGAACCCGCCCGGAGATAGGGTCATAGCAACGGTATCCACGAAAATCAGGCGGGTATCCTAAGAAGATGCAACGGGTTGATCGAGGGGAGAGTTTGTTGGTTTGGGTAGACGACATGTTGGGATAGGACGCACAACCGAATACACGAAGGTGATCATATGTTAGATGGCGAAGGTAGAGGGCAAATGCAGGTGTTTGGAAGTGTAGTCTCTTTGTAGGAAGGATATTGTGAAGATAGGCAGCTGTGTGAAGTGCTTCTACCCAAAAGGTGGATGGAAGACGAGCATGAACAAGGAGTGCCCGGATAATGTCATTTAAATGATGGATCATTCGTTCGGATCTACCATTTTGTTGGGATGTTTGGGGGCATGAAAAACGAAACACGAGGCCATTAAGAGCAGCAAAATTTTTGAATTCATTGTTATCGAATTCCCCCCCGGAGGTCACATTGAAAAGTTTTAATGATCGAGTTGAATTGGGTTTGGATTAGTTTATGAAAGTTTGAGAAAGTGGGAAAGGTTTCAGATTTATATTTTAGTGGATACACCCAAACATAATGTGTGAAATTGTCAAGAAGAACCATATAATATTTATATCCCGAAATACCATGAAGGAATATGATCTTCTTTGTTGATTCTCAATAGTTTACATGATCCCTATTTATAGTGCTAGAATACAAATCAAAGACCAATAGGGATTAGTATAGGGACTAAGTCAAATCAATGGAAGATATGGAATAATAAAAGATATTCTCCTAACATAAAAGATACTCTCCTAATATAAAATATAATCTCCTAATATAAAAGATATTCTCCTAATATAAAAGATATTCTCCTAATAATTACTTGAAACGGGCCTTGTACTTAATGCTGTAGAATATTCCTCATTAAATGCTACCGGGTGGTAGTCATTTATTTCGCCTTTATGAGTATCATTTTCTCAGATAACAGACAGGATCGTTGCCTTCGAATTCAACTATCTTCTGTCTTCATGTCACGACCCAAAATCCAACTAATCGTGATGACACCTAACCCAACCCGCTAGGTAAGCCAATTAGCAACAATAATACAATTCATTGAGATTTATTGATAAATGTAATGATAATATAACTGAACTCCTATTCAAAGAATTCCCAAAGACTGATAGTACAAATCATAAGCTTCTAAGATTTAGAGTTTACAAAGCTGGAATGAAATAAATACATCATCTGTTTGAAATAGACATGAATAGATTAATAATTCTAAAGCTACCAAAAATAAGATGCAGCTTTGACCGGAACGCAGGTACTTCTTCAATGCCAGCTCCCGCCATACATAACAACATCAGCATCCAAATCTGCACCCAAGGTGCAGAAGTGTAGTATGAGTACAACCGACCCCATGTACTCAATAAGTAACAAACTTAACCTTAGGTTGAAAGTAGCGACGAGCTGGCACTATGGTCAGAGTCCAACACTAATAGATAATAACCACTCACAACAATATAATAAAAGTGGTACAAGAAATAACCTAGAGATGTGTTACTTAGCTAGTTCACAGTTATGGAAAATAGTCATGCTTTTCAAGTAAAACACTATAACCTAATTCCTTCAACGAAATCACCCAAATATGAATAGGTTAGAAAAACTGTGATTTTTCCCAAAAACTTTCAACAATAAGTAAGATGTTTCTTTATCAGATAGCATGGAGGGAAAGTACATCTCTATGCCTACATGTCAATATGCATGTGAAGTCATAAATGTCACAGAAACCGTGTAACATGAGGAAATGCATCTCTATGCCTGCATGTCAAGTATGCATGTCAGATGCAATGCGTCACAGTGATGAAATCATGCACTCATACTCTCAGAGTACTCAATATCACAATCTCATACTCCCGCTCATCACGCTCAATCACTCAGCACTGTACAAGGCAGATTCAGCCCAAACGATAACAAATCCTGCTTGCGGCATGCAACCCGATCCCATTGTGAATCAATAGCAACCGTGCTCACTGTGGGTGTGAAGACTCCGGAGGGAAGATCCAACCCGAGAACTATAATAAGCCAATTATGACATGTTCAATAAAGCCTGCTGCGGCGTGCAACCCGATCCCATAAATATCACTCACAAACAGGCCTTCGGCCTCACTCAGTCATCAATCTCTCTAGTCCCTCGGGCTCACAATTTCATAAAAATTAGCCCTAAAATGATGATATGATGTATTAATAAATAGCAACAGAGACTGAGATATGATATGCAAATGAATGAGTATGACTAAGTATGTAACTGCAATTTAAGCAAATAACTCAACAAACAGATATGACCTCAGTGGGTCCCAATAGAATAAGAATGTGGACTAAATATGGTTTCTAACATGGATCACAACCAAATTATTCTAACACGTAGAAATCTCATGGATCAAAACAAGATTAGGTAACTACACAGTACCACAAAAAATACCGAGTAATAATTCACACGGTGCACGCCCACACGCCCGTCACCTAGCATGTACTTCATCTTAATACCAAATACATATCATGTATGTTCAGGGGTTCATACCCTCAGCACCAAGCTTAGAAGTGTTACTTACCTCGAACAAATCGAATCCAATACCGAGCAAGCCAAACAATACTCAAAAAATACCTTCCCACGTGTAGAGATCTCTGAACGGTTCAAAACTAGCCCAAAGTAACTCAAGAACATCAAATAATGCCAAAGGAAACAAACCCAATAGATAAAGGTGGAATCTTTAATCAAAATCCCAAAGTCAACCAAAAAGTCAAACTCGGACTCGCATCTCGAAATCTGTTGAAACTAACAAAATTTGACAAACCATTCAATTATGGATCTAGCCATACTAGTTTCACTCAAATTAGACTTCGAACCGATGTTCAAAACTCAAAAATTCACTTTATGAAATTTTAGACAAAACCCCCTAAATTTCACTTTGAAGTCATCAATCAAATGCTAAAAACAAAGATTGATTCATGATATATAACTGTATACCGGTAAAACCATGCTCACCGAGCATCTCGGTTTCCCGGTGAGGCAAACAGAGCAGGGACGTGACTGTAAGGAATCAGAATCAGAGCGAGGAGCCCCTCGTATCGGGGCTCGAGCAAAACACCTGCCCCCGGAGGCATCGGGACCACGTCCTCCGGGTCTGGTTCGAGTCCCAAGACTTCGAAGAGCATTACAAAACAACCGCACACGACTAACAAAGGGCCGTAATTTCAGTGCCCAACCGGAAAACATGGCGTGAATCTCGGCTCGTATCGGCAGAAAATCAATGATTAGCGAAAAGGAAGATTTTTACCTTTCTTAAGATTGTACCTAGGGTAAAACTTCCCCACTATATAAAGGGAAAGCTTATTGTTCATTAGACACATTGTAAAATGCGTACCAAGGGAATTTACTTTTATTCTCTCTTATTTTTGTTCATAAGTTCTTCATAAGTGCAAGTTCGGACCCGAAGGCATGATTCCTCGTTAAGCCATTAATCGAGCATGGGATCACTTTTATCATTGGTTTGGCCATTTCTTATGTCTTTTATTTGCTTAATCGAACATTATTGATCACTTGTATTGTATCAATCCACATATCCTTAAAACAGCATATAAATTCAATTGTTATCCATTTTAAGGGTAAACAATTTGGCGCCCACCGTAGGGCTGAGGATAATTGTGGTAATTTGATACAAATTTTCATAATGCACTCTGTTTTACGCTTGTTCTTTGAGAAATTTTAGTTTAATTTAAGAATGTCAAACTTTCAGTCTGGCCAGTTGAACGTTAATGCTGAGTGTGGCCACCATGGCGTGAACAACAATAGAGTGCCCAGCAACGAGGTGCCCCCTGTTAACCCCAAGGGAGTTCCAGTCACGGACCCAATTGATGCCAACTCACATATGGCCATCGACGCAAACTTTCCTACTGAACCCGAGAACAACGTTCGCGGAGGAGCCAGATCAATAGCCCGAGGTACGCACGACGATGAAGGCAATGAGATCAATTTGCGGGTGATATTCGAAATGTTACAAGCTCAACAGGTGGCAATAGCCCAGCTACAGAACCAAAGCCACGCCCTAGCATAGTTGAGCCCGAACCATCCCAGGGAAACACCCGAAGATATGAACCAACCACAGAAAGGCCGGGTGAAGTTGAACCCGAGACCAACCCTAAAATAATAAACATGCTTGAGGAATTGACAAAGCAGGTGGAATCGGAGGAAAAGAAGATCGAAGCCAACGACAAAAAACTTGAGATCTATAACTCTAGGGTTGATCAAATCCCAGGTGCACCCTCGATATTGAAAGGACTGGATTCTAAGAAATTTGTCCAAAACCTTTTCCCTCCAAATGCAGCAAGGAAACCAATCCCGAAGAAGTTCTATATGCCTGAAATTCCAAAGTGTAACGGAACCATGGATCCAAATTAAAACGTGACCTCCTACATGTGTGCCATCAAGGGAAATGACTTAGAAGATGACAAAATCGAGTCGGTTCTGCTGAAAAAGTTCGGAGAAACCCTGTCTAAAGGAGCAAGGATATGGTTCAGTACCTACCCCCTAATTCCACTGATTCATCTATGCTTGCAGATGCCTTCGTAAAAGCTCATGCCGGGGACATCAAGGTCGAGACAAGAAAATCGGACCTCTTTAATGTGAAACAAAGAGATATGCTCAGGGAATTCGTGTCGAGGTTTCAAATGGAACGGATGGACCTGCCTCCAAGTGCGGACGATTGGGCTGTTTAGGCATTCACTCAAGGACTCAACCCCAAAAGCTCCTTGGCTTCACAGCAACTGAAACCTATTTTGAAAGAGTGGTGGTAACTTGGGCTGACGTCCATAACAGGTACCAATCAAAAATCAGAGTCTAGGATGATAGGCTCGGAGCCCCTTCGGGGTCCGTGTATCCCATCAGAACTAATGATAGGTCTAAAAGAGTCGTCGATCATGAACTAAGACCGAACAGAAATCGGTGTCAGTTTTATAGATGAGATTGAAGGGGTAGTGAATTTGGACGTAACCCTGCAAGGAACGAAACATAGAGAGATCAAGGCCACAATAGCTGGGGACTCATGAGTAAAAACGGTTTCGATAGGCCACTCAGGGCCATGGAGCCATCGAGATTATCAGAATACAAATTTAGTGTCGATGCTGCCGGCATCGTATGTGCCATCAAACGCATTAAAGATACCAAGTGGCCTCGGCCATTGCAGCCCGATCCTTCCCAAAGGGACCTCAACCTGATGTGCAAGAATCATGGCACTCACGGCCACAGGACGAAGACTGCCGATAGCTAGTAAAAATGGCCCGGTTATTCAATAATGGGCACCACCGGGAATTTGTGTGTGATCGAGCCAAAAATCAATTCAGGAATAGGGACTCCAATAAACAAACTGAGCAAGAGGAACCTTAGCACGTCATCAACATGATCATTGATGGAGTTGACGCCTCCCAGGGGCCAATGCTAAAGCGCACTAAGGTGTCCATAACAAGGGAAAAACGAACCCGAGATTACATGCCGTAGGGGACCATCTCTTTCAACGATGAGGACACTAAAGGCATCGTGAAACCGTATAACGATGCACTGGTAATATCAGTACTCATAAATAAATCTCGAGTTAAGTGTGTGTTAATTGATCCAGGCAGCTTTGCCAATATCATCTGAACGAGGGTCGTAGAGCAGCTGGGTCTACAAGACCAAATAGTGTCTGCAGTCCGGGTTTTAAATGGATTCAACATGGCATGCGAAACTACTAAAGGGGAGATAACATTGCCGGTGAACACCGTCGGGACCATTCAGGAAACGAAGTTCTATGCGATTGAAGGGGATATGATATATAATGCTCTATTCGGAAGGCCATGGATTCACAGCATGAGGGCAATACCCTCGACACTACACCAGGCACTGAAGTTCCCCACACCGGGAGGGATCAAGACGTTTTATGGAGAGCAGCCAGCCGCAAAAGAAATTTTCGCGGTCAATGAGGTGATCTCGTTGTCCATACTCTCGACATCAAAGAACCCAAAACCGATTAGGAAGGAAGAAACTTAATAGCAATCACCGACACCGGCCCCGTCCAAACCGGAGAAGCAAGAAGCAAGCGAGGATGATGATTACGGAATTCCTAGGTCGTTCATCACCCCTGACGATTTCGACGCCACCAAATCGAAGGTCGAGGAGCTGGAGCAAGTTATACTGATCGAACACTTGCCCGATCGGAAGGTATAACTGGGCACAGGGTTAACTCCCGAGCTCAGGAAAAAACTCATTAATTTCCTTATAGCTAACGTAGATTGTTTCGCTTGGTCCCATCTAGACATAGCAGGGATCCCGCCAGAAATAACCACTCATAAGCTAAGCTTTCCGAAGTTCCACCCGGTTAAACAGAAGAGGAGGCCTCAGTCCGAAGTCAAGCATGCATTCATCAAAGACAAGGTATCCAAACTCCTTAGAATAGGTTCCATTCGGGAAGTTAAGTTCCCAGATTGGTTGGCTAACGTAGTAGTAGTGCCTAAATAGGGAAAAAAATTTAAGAATTTGCGTAGATTACAAAGACTTGAACAAGGCGTGCCCCAAGGATTCTTTTCCTTTGCCTAACATCGATCGCATGATCGATGCAACGGTCGGGCATGAGATACTCAGCTTTCTCAATGCCTATTTCGAGTACAACCAAATCCGGATAGACCCCGGCAGTCAAGAAAAATCTTCCTTTATCACTAAATTCAGCACCTACTATTATAATGTAATGCTGTTCGAACTAAAAAAAATGCTGGTGCCGCTTATCAACACCTAGTTAATCGGATGTTAGGCAAACAAATAGGAAAATCAATGGAAGTTTACATTGACGACATGTTAGTTAAGTCCTTGTGAGGAGAGGACCATTTGAAACATTTGCAGGAAACCTTCTACATATTGAAGAAATATAATATGAAGCTGAACTCGGAGAAAGTCAACCCCGAGCTTGCTTGGTCAAAACCTGAGATTTGGACCAAGACCCAATAACCCATTCACCCCCGAGCCCGGATATGTGATCAGTTTCGAAATCTGACCTTGATTTGAAGTCTAAATCTCAAAATTCCTAATTTCTACCTAAATCCCTAAAACTACCATGGAAGAGGATAGATTAAAGGATAAAAATCAATGGGTGTTTATGAAAATGTAAAGAAACAAGTTTAAATCTACTAACCTATGAAGTTGGGGGTGAAAAACCTCTTCAAAATCGCCTCTTGGCGAGTCCCATCTAGACATGACAGGGATCCCGCTCATAAGCTAAGCTTGGATCCGAAGTTCCACCTGGTTAAACAGAAGAGAAGGCCTCAGTCCGATGTCAAGCATGCATTTATCAAAGACGAGGTATCCAAACTCCATAGAATAGGTTCCATTCGGGAAGTTAAGTACCCAGTTGGTTGGCTAACATAGTAGTAGTTCCTAAATAGGGAAAAGAATTAAGAATGTGTGTAGATTACAAAGACTTAAACAAGGCATGCCCGAAGGATGATTTCTTTTGCCTAACATCGATAGCATGATCGATGCAACTGTCGGGCATGAGATACTCAGCTTTCTCGATGCCTATTCCGAGTACAACCAAATCCGGATGGACCCGGGCGATCAAGAAAAACCTTCCTTTATCGCTAAATTCGGAACCTACTATTATAACATAATGCCGTTCGGACTAAAAAATGCTGGTTCCACTTATCAACACCTAGTTAACCGGATGTTCGACGAACAAATAGGAAAATCAATGGAAGTTTATATTGACGACATGTTAGTTAAGTCCCTGCGAGTAGAGGACCATTTGAAACATTTGCAGGAAACCTTCAACATATTTGAAGAAATATAATATGAAGTTGAACCAGGAGAAATGTGCATTCGGGGTCAGATCCGAAAAGTTCCTTGGATTTATGGTGTCCAATCGAGTGACCGAGATCAATCCCGACAAAATTAAAGCTATAGAAGATATCACCGTGGTGGAAAGTGACAAGGCTTTTCAGAGGCTAATCGGGCGCATAGCTGCCCTCGGCCGGTTCATATCGAGGTTCTCCGGTAAGAGCCATCGGTTCTTCTCATTATTGAAGAAGAAGAATAACTTTTTGTGGACCCCGGAGTGCCAACAAGCTTTAGAAGAACTCAAACAATACCTTTCGAGTCCACCCCTGCTCCATACTCCGAAGGAAGATGAGCAGCTGTACATGTACTTAGCAGTATCCGAGATAGTAGTAAGTGGAGTCTTAGTTCGGGGAGAGGAAGGTACGCAATTTCCTATCTATTATGTTAGTAGAACTCTAGGTGAGGCCGAAACAAGGTACCCTCACCTAGAAAAATCATCGCTCGCTTCGCTAAAAGCCTCCAGAATGTTAAAGCAATATTTTCAATGCCACCCCATATGCATCGTATCTTCATACCCACTAAGGAACATAATGCACAAATCCGAGCTCTCGGGCCGATTGGCCAAATGAGCCGTAGAAATTAGCTGGTACGATATTGAATATCGACCCTGAACTGCTATCAAATCTCAAATTTTGGCAGACTTCGCGGCGGACTTCACGCCGGCCTTAATACCCTGAAGCCGAAAAGGAAATGTTGTTAACCTCGGGGACTTCCTCAAGAATCTGGACCCTCTTTACAGACGGTGCCTCAAATGCAAAGGGTTCCGGACTCGGCATCGTGTTGAAGCCGCCTACAGGTAACATAGTTAGGCAATCTATTAGAACTGTGAAATTGATTAACAATGAGGCCGGGTATGAGGCCATGATTGCAGGTCTCAAATTGGCTAAAAGCTTGGGTGCTGAAGTGGTCGAAGCTAAGTGCGACTCCCTCCTTATGGTAAATCAAGTCAATGGGACATTCGAAGTAAAAGAGGAACGAATGCGAAGGTACTTGGACAAGTTATAGGTAACGCTGCATTGATTCAAGCAATGGACCCTACAACACGTACCCCGGGATCAAAATAGAGAAGCTGATGCTCTGGCTAACTCGGAGTCATCGATAGTGGAAGAAGGACATGCCGAAATAAACTCAAAAAGTATAACTTGGGTCTGGAGAAACAAGTATATAGACTACCCGAAGACTTGGAAGCTGCCCTCGGATCCTAAGGGAATGGACCCTACAACACGTACCCCGGGATCAAAATAGAGAAGCTGATGCTCTGGCTAACTCGGAGTCATCGATAGTGGAAGA
>MCJB01045071.1:81414-103684 GCA_002018475.1 Nicotiana obtusifolia | reverse complement strand
GCATGTAGGGGGGGGGGGGGTTTGGATCAAATCCTCAGTCTTCACTCGAACGAAGCATCCCTGCCAGCCCCGGCGAGTCAGCTTGATCACTCCCCCTCAGAACATTCGGGGACTGTATAATCGAAGTAGGTGGTCGATCGTGAACCGACGAGACTTGGTGTTGTTCACACAGTAGCGAAGGAGGATCACGATCCTCCATAGAGATGGATGGATTTGTCCGAGGAACACCTCGTACCTCTTGTAAAAATCCAGAACGACCGGGTCCACCGACCCCCATGTGAAGGGGTAAGTATAAACACTTAAGTACCCCTCCACAAGGGTAGAATTTGGCGTCCTCGAGCTCGGGGACTACTATGTCCTTGCCCTCCCAGTTGCAGTCCTTTTGAACCATTGGAAAAACGTCTTCAGTCGCTGAGCATATGTACCTTGATACTCCTTCATCCCAGTCTTGTTTGCGTGAGGGTTTCTCGACTTGAAAGTCGTCTGTAATTGAGCAGCCCCTGGGAATGAACACTTTCAAGGGAGGCTCGGCGGCCTGTTCGTTAGCAGCCACCTCAGGAGAAGTCGTTTCAAGGGAAACTACTTCAGGGGCAACCGCCTCAGTAACGACGGCCGATTGAGAAAATGAAGAGATAACTTGTTGAGGAACATATCTTGATATTTTGGCCATTATTATCTGGGAGAGGTTTAAAAATTTGAAGAAAGAATGAAAAGTTTTAGAAAAAAATAGGTTTTTGAAGATGAAGAGCAGAGTACGAAGATTTAAAGAAATTCTGGGTAAAACTCTAGAAATCACTAGGGAAATTGAACAACAAGGATGAAGTTATGGAGGTTTGAAGAAGGGTTGATGATGGCTGGAAAGCTCGAAGGTAATAATTTGGTTGAAAAGTAGAAAAAGAACAAAGGGAGGAAGCTTATATAGGGAGACAGCCGAGGCTTCACATTCGGGGGCAACCAGCCGATGAGCGACACGTGTTCGAAGTCAGAATGACGGAACTAGTAGGATGTTTTGGCTCCCTCATCGTGACTTATAAAGGAAGGAATAGGAGAACATCTGTCGTTTCCTATCGCTTCGGCAAGCCTACTCTCTGAGAAACGAGGGAACTATCTGTATACGGTAAAACCAAGCCCACTAACACCCCGGTTTCCCGGTGAGGTAAATGGAGCAGGGACGTGACCGTAAGGAATTGAAATCAGAGCGAGGAGCCCCTCGTATTGTGGCTCGAGCAAAATACCTACCCTCGGAGGCATCGGGACCACGCTCTCCGGGTCCGATTCGAGTCCCAAGACTTCGGAGAGCATAACCAAACAACCACACACGACTAACAAAAGGGTCGTAATATTCGTGCCGAACCGGATATCACGACGTGAATCTCGGCATGTATCTGCAGAAAATCAGTAATTAGCGAAAAGGAAGATTTTTAACTTTCTTTGGATTTGTACTTAGGATAAAAATCCTCCACTATATAATGGGAAGGCTTATTGTTCACTAAACACATTGTAAGCGTATCAATGCAATTTACTTCTATTCTCTATGTTTCTAAAAGTTATTCAAAGTTCTTATTTTTGTTCATAAGTTCTTCATTAGTGCAAGCTTGGAATCGAAGGCAGGTTCCTTGTTAAGCCATTAACCGAGCTCGGAATCACTCTTATCATTGGTTTTGGCATTTATCACGTCTTTTATTTGCTTAATCTAACGTCATTGATCACTTGTATTAATCAATCTACATATCCTTAAAATCGCGTACAAATTTTATTGTTATCCATTTTAAGAGGAAAAAAATAACCAAAACAGAAAATAGAACACTTACCACAATCCATATGGTGAAAATCGCCTCCAAAATCGCCCAAATCCGAGCTCTCCAACTCAAAATATGACCAAATGAACAAACCCTCAATATTATATGTTTCTGCCTAGTTGTTTTGCCTCGTTTCTTGTGCTCAACAATCCCGAAACTTGCTTTTGATACTTCCAATGGATGCCTTGTGAAATTCCAGTCAAGTTAGGCTTTGAATCACTCTATATGACCTTGTAATGAAGGAGATATGTTGTTTTTAATATTTGAAAATAGTGCAGATTTTTAAATACGAATTCAGTGGTAATTTCGTAATTAATATGAAACAAATCTGGCAACCCAATTTTTAGTAAATTGACCATAAATTCCTCAAACGATGTCGAAACTTGATGGTTTCAGTTGCTATGGTTCCAAAATTGCAATACGGATCTAACGCTTCAATCAAAATAGAAATTGGAACTCATTTGCTTAATGTGGTAGTATTTATGCTTGAAGAAACAACGTCGAAACATAAAAAACTAGCACAACACGACCCAAACCTATCCGAAACTCACTCGAGCCCTTCGGGACCCCGCACGAACATACCAAAAAGTACAATAACATAACATGGACTTACTCAAGGCCTTAAATCACGCAGAACAACATCAAAACCACGAATCACACCTCAAATCGAACTTAATGAACTTTTAACTTCTAAAACTCGTGCTGAACCATATTAAATCAATTCGGAATGACCTCAAATTTTGCTCACAAGTCCCAAATGACATAACGAAGCTATCCCAATTCCCTGAACCATACTCCGAACCTGATGTCATCCAATTCAACTCCCCATCAAACTCATGAAGATTCCAAACCTTCAAATTTCCATCTTTCGCCAATTAGTGCTGAAACCTTCTAAATATATCCAAATGCAAATTCGGGCATACGCCCAAGTCTAAATAACCATCCATACCTAATGGAACCATCAAAACTCCGATCCGAGGTCAAATACTCCAAAGTCAAACTTGGTCCACCATTCCAACTTAAAGCTTCCTAGTTGAGAATTTTTCTCCCAAATCAATTCCGATTAACCTGAAAACCAAAATCGACAATTCACATAGATCATAATGCATTGTACGAAGCTACACAAGACTTCAAATAGCTGAACAGAGTGCAATTGCTTAAAACGACTGGTCAGGTCGTTACACTTCGGTTCCACGTGTCACTTCCTCATGCGATCATTTAATATAAATATATTTTACCCTATACAGATAGTTCCCCTACTTTCCAGTGGCATAACTTTGTGTGACTGGGAAGTTGGTAGAAACACCTTTTTTGGCGGGAAATTTATTGACCCCCTCTGAAAAGTTTCTGACGGTTGATTAGATGCACGTTTATCCGCATTTAATGCCACAAACACGCATCATCACACGATTTAGCATCACTTTTGCCGGTTATCGAGGTAATTATGGCCACGATTTAATCCGCCTATACCTTTACTTATACGCATCAACCTCCTTCATTTACACTTCATAATACTCTAAATTTTCTCAAACTTTCTTTACTCAACTCATACTTCATCTTTAACCTTTCTTTAACTTTCTTTTTTGAGAGAAAACACTTCTTCTGATTAAAAATGGCCTCTTATTTGAGAAACCCTATTTCTTCAAGGAACAAAGGTAAAGCTGATGATGCTGCTTTCCTTAAGGTGAGTACCATCATCCCAAAGAGTCTAGTTACTACCAAGGATTTTTAAGAGAATTATCCTTCTGCTCACCCTCGTATGTGGGTTGTTGGCTTATACCCTTCTTCCATTCGTCCTTCCAGTATACCACTATCAAGATTTGGTCATTATTGCTTCCGACCTAGGGGAGTGGATAACCCTACCAAAGAAGGGTTTTACATATTTTTACATGTATCCCTTCACTATGGGAGCGTTTTCTTTGAGTAGAGAGCTTGACTCCGTCATCGTGGAGTTCTGCCTCCGTTATCATGTGTGCTTGGCATAAGTAAGACCTTCTGTGTGGAGGACAATCGCTTGTCTTCGGCGCCTATGCCAGGAGACAGAAAAATAGCAATCCCTAGCTCAAGCGCTGAATCTTTATTCCCTCAAGATCTTCCGCGAGGGAATGATAAATTTCAGCAAGCATGGCCACCATGCACCGTTACCCAGCATGGATGATGACAATGATAGTGGGTGGACAGAACCGCACTCATAGGTCTACCATTCATTTTTTCTTCCGTTAAAGATCATTCCACATCGTTATTGTCCCTTCTTCTTTTGCTTATTTTAGTGACTCGGTGGGTTCCACCTAGGGTTGAAGTCCTGGACCAATGGGTCCAGAAAAATTTGGACGTTACTATGCTCGAAACCCGTACTTGGAAAGAACTGTCCCTCAAATACGGGTGTAAGGGCAAAAATCATGGTAAGTCGAACTCATCTTGTTTTTACCTTTTCATAAAAGGAAGTTGTTTAACCCTTCTCTCCTATTGAATTCAGGTCTACCGAAGGGCTCAGTTGTCGTCCCCGAGAAGGACGTTTTAGCTAATCCTGCTGATGTGGCGAGGCTGCTGCAGGAGGCTTTTACATAGACAGGTGTATCAAGGCCTGCTTCTGGTGCGAGTGCTTCTTCTCGGAGACCCCAGTCGGAGAACAAACAACCAAAGAGAGGACGTTCCTCCGCATCCGGAGGAAAGAATAAGAGGGAAAAGAATGCTGGTCCGGGTCGTCTCCAGAAGTTATGGTGATGAGCCCCCCGCTCGGGACGGCCATAGACACCGTGATGATTGACGATGATGGGGAAGCTAGCGAGGAGGGGGCTTCGCTACATAGAAGACGACGACTCTTCCTCAGCTCAACAAACTTCTCAATATGTTAAGTTAGTTACACCAACTGAGGACAATACCTCGACGCTCTAGGGGGAGTTTGAGATGGTGGAAAATGCCAACTCTCATTTCTGGATCCCAGTCACTGCGCCTGGTACCATGAGGCTGAGTATCGGTTCCCTGCCATCTTCGGTTGACGAGCAACCAACAACTAGCACTACGCTTGCCGCAAGCACTTCTCATCTTTCAACTTCATCAGCTACATCTCCTTCTTCACCAACTTTTCTTTACCACCAACAAATGCTACATCATCTCTACCGGCCGCATCTGTCCGAGAAGAGGATGTTCCTCTCCCCCAATCCCCAGTTCATGGGAATTTGGGGAAAAATTACGTGGCCCCCTTAGAAGATCCGCAAAGGAGGAGGAGCGTTACTCTCTTGGTCTCTACCCGATGCAATCTGCTGTCCCGACCAGTGGAACTTGCTAACTATCTAAAGCCTTTGGCTTCAGAAAAAGATAGGGAAAAGATACAAGCTCTCTCGGGAGAGAGTTTGTTGAATAATGCTATGCATAATACCGCAGCGGTATATTCTTTGTTTCCTTCATTATCTCTTCTATCTTTGATATAGTAGTATTTTGAGTTTGCCTTTTTTGTTTCACAAGCCAATTTTCTTGCTTCCGAGAGTCTCCAAAGTTGATTGGAGTTAAGGAGGAACTTACATCCGATCTGGATCAACTTTTGGCCGAGCGGGACTAAACTGCTGCTCACCTCTCAGAACTGGAAGCTAAATCTGTTGAGGCTGTTCTGTTGGAGGCTTGGTTGCAGCAAAGCGTGCAAGAAATTGAGACCCTTAGCCAAGAGATTGCCCCGTTGAGGGTTCAATTTGAATAGGCTAGGGCGAAATATGCTGAAGTTCATAGTGGCGTTCTTGCTGCATCCAACCGCGAGGCTGCCTCCGTTGAAAGATTAAATAATTTAGAGGATGCCTCAGGCTCCAAAACTGAAGAAATTGTTGCTCCGGGGTGAAATATGCCCAATTGAGGAGAAGTATAAGAAGACCATTGGTCATAATAGACTTTTCAGCTCCATTATCCGAGATCTCGAAGTTAGCCTCTGGTCCGTTAAATCCTCGAGGGAAAATCTCTCTGCCAAGGTTGACCAACTTAAAGAAGAACTCAAGCGTTGAGCGGCTTTCCTCATTGTTGAAAAAACATATGTTATGTATAACAGGAGGAGAAAAGCCTTGGAAGAGGATAAAGCGGGTGGCATTGACTTTGATGTTGAAATCGCTAAAGCTCGTCAGCTGGAGTCAATTGCTAAAAGGGGTCTTCCGGTCAGGCCTAATGTTTCAAATTCTTATGGTTCAAGTTCCAAATTCTCAGGAACTGAAGAGGATCCAGAAGGCGATGATGCTGAAGGTCAAAACGATGAAGGCCGAGTCGAGCCGGCGACGGATCTACTTACTTCTCCTGGGGGGAGGATGCTTTGCTTCCTCCGAATTTCGGAGATGCAACAACTTAGCTTTTGATTTCTTTTTCCAAATTTTTTACTTGTGTCGTCTGGCATATTCTTTGTAAATAAAAACACTTTTTGCTCAATTTGCATGAGTTTTCCTTTCTGCGTACTTTCGTTTAAACATTTATGCACTTAATGTTTGTATCCTTTTTTGTTTGAGTGTTTTGTGCAAGTTTTATTATTTGCGTCTGATCATTCAAGGCTTTGGGTGTACTTTCCCATGATAGCATTCGAATTTCGGGCATAATTTGTTCTGAAGTCTACTCTTTATTGTGAGGGTTTTCATAAGAGAAGGCCCCTGTTATGTTTACGGTGCTCTTGAAGAGGATGTTTTCTGTTCATCATGGCACTAGCATTTGAAGTACTTTAACTTTCAAATGACAAAATCAATTCATCGCTCAGACAAGAAACAAGATAGAAATAAAAGTACTTTACTTTATTCCTTCCATTTTCAAAAGTACATAAGCATTCGTTGTGCTAAAAAGAAATTGACATTTCTTGTGGCTAATTTGTACAACATGTTTCTGCAGGGCTGGCCGCACAGTCCCCGGTCCTAATGATATAACTATGCTTCCGGGTTTTGTATTAAGATCGAAGTGGAAATCGTTGTTTCCGTATTCTCATATCATTCCCCCCCAGTGTTCGAATGCGTGTTCAAAACATATTTTATGTACAACATGAGGAGAAAAACCTTGGAAGAGGCTAAAGCGGGTGTCATTAACTTTGATGCCGAAATCGCTAAAGCTCGTCAGCTGGAGTCAACTACTAAAAGGGGTCTTCTGGCTAGGTCTGATGCTTCCGATTCTTCTGGTTCTGGTTCCAGTTCCGAATTCTTAGGAACTGAAGAGGAATCAGAATGCGATGATGCTGAAGGTCATAACGATGAAGGCCGAGTCGAGCTGGCGGCAGATCTACTCACTTCTCCTGGGGGCGAGGATGCTTTGCTTCCTCCGGATTCCGGAGATGCAACAGCTCAGCTTTTGATTTCTTTTTCCAACTTTTGTGCTTGTGTCGTTTGGCATATTCGTTGTAAATAAAAACACTTTTTGCTCAAGTATGCATAAGTTTTCCTTTCGGCGTACTTTTGTTTAAACATTTATGCAATTAATCTTTGCGTCCTTTTTCGTTTAAGTTTTTTGTGCAAGTTTTACTGTTTGTGTCTAATCATGCAAGGCTTTGGGTGTATTTTCCTCTGAATGCATTCGGATTTCGGGCATAATTTCTTCCGAAATCAACTCTTTATCATTAGGGTTTTCATAAGAGAGGGCCCTCTTATGTTTACGGTGCTCTTGAAGAGGACGTCTCCTGTTCATCAGGGCCTAACAGTTGAAGTACTTGTTTTACCTTCAAATGACAAAATCAAGTCATCGCTCAGACAATAACAAGTTAGAAATAAAAGTACTACACTTTATTCCTTCCATTTTCAAAAGTACATAAGCATTCGTTGTGCTAAAAAGAAAGTGACATTTTTGTGGCTAACTTGTGCAACTTGTTTCTGTAGGGCTGGCCGCGTAGTCCTCGAATGATATAACTATGCTTCAGGGTTTTGTATCCCGGTCGAAGCGACAGTCATTATTGTTGTATCCTCATATCATTCCCCCAAGTGTTTGAATGCGAAGAATGCGTGTTTGAACGGTTGAAGTTTTACACCTTCGAGGATTCCACTAATGAATTGCTAGGTAATCTTCAGTTTGGTAACAAACTTCACTTCCCCTTAGGAATTTATGCTATCGAGCCAAAGACTATCTAACAATCCCTTAGTGGCGGTCGGATAAACTTTGTTCGATAAGAAAGTTAACTTCCTGGTAGGAACTTTGTTATCGAGCAAAAGATTATCTAACTGCTTCGGAGTGGTTCTTCGCTTGTGTGCCTTGTCATTAAAAGGTCTTATTACTGCTGTTGAAACTTCCTTCGTAGCATGCTTTCTATTGCTGCCTCATTAAAACCTAGCCAGAAAAACCCTATTGGGACAAAAGCTGCGCGAAGGGAAAAAGAGTGCAGCACATACTTTCAATACATGTGAAGTTCAACAACAATAGTATCTCTTGAGGCGTGCTACGTTCCAGTTGTTTGGTAACTTTTCTCCATCTTGATTCTCCAACTTGTATGATCCTTTCCCGGTGATAGTTGAAACTCGGTAGAGGCCTTCCCATGTTGTACTGCATAGAGTTCTCGGGTGTTTTGAGTTACTTTCCATAAAACCAGGTCCCCCACTTTGAAATAACAGAGGTTGGCTCTTCGATTGTAATATCTTTCTATTCTCTGCTTTTGGGCTGCCATCCTTATATGCGCCAAGTCCCTGCGTTCATCAAGCAACTCCAAATTGGCCAACATTGCTTCATTGTTCGCTTCTTCATTTGCCCGGAAGTATCTCAAGTTAGGCTCCCCTACTTCTACTGGGATCAGGGTTTTTGCTCTGTACATAAGGGAGAAAGGAGTCTCTCCCATGCTCGATTTGGCCGTTGGTCGATACGCCTATAATACACCGGGCAGCTCCTCGGGCAATTTTCCTTTAGTTGCTTCCAATCTCTTTTTGAGATTTTGTATAATCACTTTTTTCGTTGATTCCGCTTGACCATTTGCGCTCGGATGATAGGGCCAAGATGTGATCCTTTTGATTTTCAAGTGTTCAAGGAACTTCGTGACCTTTGAGCCTATAAATTGTGGCCCATTGTCGCAGGCTATCTCTTTTGGTATCCCAAATCTGCAAATTATGTTCTCCCACAAGAAATCCACCACTTCATGTTCGACAATCTTCTCATAAGGACCTGCTTCAACCCACTTAGAAAAATAGTCAATTAAAATAATAAAAATACTTACCTTACAAGGGGCCCGCGGCAGTGGTCCGACGATATCCATTCCCCAGTTCATGAACGACCATGGAGATAAAACTGAGTGCAATGGTTCTGCTAGTTGATGTACTAACGGCATATAGCATTGACACTTATCGCATTTTTGAACAAAAGCGTTGGCATCGTGTTCCATTCGAGGCCAATAGTATCTTGCCTTTACAAATTTTAGTACTAAGGAATCCGCGTCCAAATGATTTCCATAAATCCCTTCGTGGACTTTCGCATAAGAGAATTAGCACTACTTTAATCTTCAAGCAACTTTCCGTGCTAAAGATAATCAATGATCTCGTTCCTCCAGTTCTAGACCAAATTAGTCGCGTTTACCTCATCGTTGCTATTTGCGTAACTGAGTGCATAAGCTGTAGGACCGTACCATAGTTCGATCCCTTCATTTCCATTGACGAGCCAAGGTTAGTTAATGCATCTGCTTCTGCATTTTCTTCCCTCGAGATATGCGTAATTGACCACTCCAATAACCAAGGAAGCAGAGCCTTAACCTTCACTACGTATTGCTGCTTGCGTTCCTCTTTGGTTTTGAAGATCCTGTAGACCTGATTTACAACCAGCTGGGAGTTGCATTTTATTTCTATTACCTTGGAATCTAGTTCCCGGGCCAATTCTAGCCCTGCAATCAAAGGTTCATACTCCGTTTCATTGTTAGCCAGAGGAACCGTTCTCATAGCCTGCCTTAGGGTTTCTCCCGAGGGCATGGTTAATACTATGCCGAGCCCGGACACTTTTATGTTGGAAACTCCATCCGTAAATAGGGTTCAAACTCTTGATGTCAATTTTGACACCATCACTGCTTCTTTGGTTGCCAAAGGTAACAATCCCTGACTGAAATTGGCTACAAAGTCGGCCAAAACTTGTGGCTTAATCGCAGTCCTAGGTTTATATTCTATGTCAAATTCACTCATTTCAACGACCCATTTGGCCAGCCTACCTGAAAGCTCGGGTTTATGAAGGATATTCCGTAGGGGAAAGGTGGTCACCACAGCTATCGAGTGACATTCGAATAAGGCCTTAGATTCCGAGCGACGACTATGAGGGCTAATCCAACTTCTCCAAATATGGGTAGCGAGTTTCTGCTCCCATTAAAATTCTAGTAATAAATAGGACATTGCGTACCTTTATCCTCATGGACTAATACGACGCTTACCGCTACCTCCGAGACTGCTAGGTAGATTAGCGATTTTTATCCTTCCTCCGGCTTCGATAGTAACGGAGGACTTGACAAGTACCTTTTCAAATCCCTCAAAGCTTGCTGACATTCCGGGGTCCATCCCAAGTTGTCCTTCTTTTTGAGTAACGAGAAGAAATGATGGCATTTCTATGAAGACCAGGAAATGAACGTGGTCAAAGCGGCCAATCTCCCCGTGAGTCTTTGAACCTCTTTTACACTTGATAGCGGGTCTGAGATGTCCTCGATGGCTTTGATTTTATCGGAGTTAACCTCAATCCCCCTTTGTGACAGCAGGAATGCTAGGAACTTGCTGGAGCTAACCCCGAACACAAACTTCTCGGGGTTAAGCTTCATGTTATGCTTCCTTAGGATGCCAAAATTTTCTTGCAAGTGCTTAAGATGATCACCTGCATTCAAAGACTTAACAAGCATATCGTCTATATAAATTTTCATGGTTTTCCTTATTTGTTTCTCAAACATCTTGCTTTCAAGTCACTGATATGTGGCTCTGGCTTTCTTTAGCTTGAAGGGCATCACATTATAGCAATATGTGCCAAAATTCGTTATGAATGAAGTTTTTTCTTGATCCTCGGGGTTCATCTTAATTTGGTTATACCCAGAGTAAGCATCAAGGAAACTTATTAAATCATGCCCGGCCGTTGTTCGGCAATGGGAACGAGTCCTTTGGGCACGCCTTATTTAATTCCTTATAGTCTATACACATACAAAATTTATTATTCTTCTTTGGAACTACTACTACGTTAGCTAGCCAGAATGGATACTTTACCTCTCGGATTGAACCGATATCAAGTAGGCAGGATACCTCTTCTTTGACGAATTTGTTTCTGGCCTCGATGATAGGACATTTTATCTGTCTTATCGGAGGGATGGACAGATCCAAGCTTAGCTTGTGTACAACCACTTCCTGGGGGATACCTGTCATATCCGCATGCGATCACGCAAAACAATCAATGTTAAATTTAAGAATTTCAATAAATCCAGACCTTAATTCGGGGTGTAGTCCTGTCCCCAGGTGGAATTTCCTCTCCAAGAACTTTTCAAATAATGCGACTTGCTCAAGCTCTTCCACTGTAGATTTTGTTGCGTCCGCGTCTTTTGGTTCCTCGAAATACCTTGGCACCTGGTAAGATTCTGACACCTCTTCCCCTTGGTTGACTTCGCTTGACAAGGGAGAAGGCGTCGGTTCCTATAATTGCTATGCCGCATGCTCTTTCCCTTTTCTACTAGAGACCGAAATTGCATTCATCTCCCTTGCCGCCAGTTGATCGCCTTCTATTTGTTTAATTCCCTTGGGAGTTGGGAATATTAACCACTGGTGATACATCAATGGTACAACCTTCATCTCGTGCAACCATGGTCTTCCCAGGATAATGTTGTAGCCCATATCACCATCCACCACCTCGAAAAGGGTTGTCTTCATCACACCTTCGGCATTCATAGGCAGCAGGATCTCTCCTCGGGTTGTCATACTTGCTAGGTTAAACCCGGCAAGGAGTTTTATGGCCAAAATGATGCTTCTGGTGAGATTGGCTTCCTCCAATACCCTCCATTGTACAATATTGGCCGAACTTCGTGGATCCACCAGAACATGTTTGATTTTAATATCTAATACATTTAAAGAGATTACCAATGCGTCGTTGTGCAGTAGCAACAATCCATCTGCGTTCTCCTCTGTGAAAGTGATGTCATCTTTAGTGACTTCCCGAAGTCTCTTGCTATGGGTTACAGACCCCTTCGTCTTTTTTTCCACTGAGAATGTAACCCCATTAATCTCAATTCCCCTGAAAATCATGTTGATCGTCATGCTCGGGGAATATTCTCCTGCTTTTGAGGGCTTCGTGTTGTCACGATTGCGACCATAATTGTTTTTAGCTCGGTCAATTAAATATTGCCTGGGGGATGGCCATTTTTTAGTTGTGTCACCACCTCTTCGTGCAGATGCCAACAGTCCTCGGTGCGGTGACCGTTTGTCCAGTGATATTCGCACCACAAAATTAGGATCCCTCTGGCTGGGATCTGATCTCATTGGCTTTGGGAATCGTGACTTCTTTAATGTTCCTCATAGCCGACAGCAACTCTACTATACTAATGTTGAAGTTATATTCTTAAAGTCTGGGGTAGGAAGAATCTCGAGAACCCGACGTTTCCTTGTCCTGTAACGACCTGTTGTTTCAGCCGCGATCAGTTCTTCTATCGGTAATGAACTTTTCTGTCGACTGGTAACCTCTGCCGCGTCCTTCAGCCCATTCATAGGGCAAAAATCGGCTCCTTGAAGATCATCAATTTGTGTCGAAATCATCTTTTGATTTCTTTTTATTCTTCTCTCGACCCTTAACCAACGTCGGGAAATCGAGATGATCATCCTCAATCCTTATCTTTGACTCGTACCAGTTGTGAACATCCACCCAAGGTGTCACTTCGAACTCGAGCAAGCTTTCTTTCAACATCCGGGAAGCATTGGAACTCCTCGGATTCAAATCCTTGGTCAATGCTTTAGCCGCCCATTCATCCGGAACAGCCGGTAGCAATATCTTTTCCTTCTGGAACCGGGTTACAAACTCTCTCAGCAACTCGGACTCTTCTTGTGTAATCCTGAATATATCGGCCTTTCTAGCCCCGGCGTGGGCCTTAATGAAAGAATCCCCGAGCATCTCGAAAGAGTCTATGGAATGCTCGGACAAAAGAGAATACCATGTCAAGGTTCCCTTCGTGAGATTCTCTCTGAATTTCTTCAGCAAACTGATTCAATCTCGTGGGGAGCTAAAATCGTTCCCCTTCACCGCTGTTGTATAGGTGGTGATATGCTCCCGAGGATCTGAAGTCCCATAATATTTTGGCACGTCGGGCATTTTGAACCGCTTCGGGATCAATTCTGGTGCCACGCTTGGTTTGTACAGCAATTGAGTGTACTTCTTTGAGTCCGACCCTTTCAGCACTGGTGGTGCACTCGGAATTTGGTCCATGCGGGCGTTCACTTCCCTCATAAATCGTACAAGTTCGTTTTTTCTCATTGTTGTGATCGGATTCGCTCCCCCAGCCTTATCGAAGCCGACCTCGTCCCTCAGAGTGTAGTTGTCGATCCTCTGCATTTTTTGATTTGCAGGGGCACCGGGAGTAACTGGACCTCGTCCATTAGCATTACTAGAAGAACCTGATAACGCCTGCTTCAGCTCTATCATAACCTTATTATACCGTGTGAGATGACCTAAAATCGCCTCTTGTTGCTCCTCTAAAACCCTTACCTCTTCGACGACGTGCTCTTCTTCAGCATCATTAGGAGTCGGCTCTCGAACATGTCGCAGGCACTGCCTGCCGTGGACCGGCAAGAACTCATTCCCCTCACTGCGGGTATCACTCATTGAATCCTCATGCTGAGGCTGATTTCCTTAGGCCTCAAGATTGTGTGTGTTGTTAACACTATTATCTGCTATGTTCTATGATTTTTCACTAAGAAAAAATAATCAAACACGTTAGTAAAAGAGGCACGGACCAACTTAATTACACAACTGTCTAAGCCCCACGATGGGCGCCTAACTGTTTAGCCGTAAAACGGTACAATTGAATTTATATGTTGTTTATAAACAAGTGAATTAATTTGATCCCGAAATAATAGAAGAATTAGACAAAAATATAATACTTAGCCTTGAGATGAAGATAAAATAGCAGAAAAAGTAATTTCGTGAGCAGGGCTTCCGGGGACAATAGCAAAGATATCAGTAAACAAGAAGATAAAATTATATTAAGCTTTGGATAGAGTGTAGCGTATGTTTGTCAGAAAATTTGTGTCCTTTACAATGATAATAGAGCTCCCTATTTATAGCTTCACCCAGGAAATAAGGTCCTAGAATTAAGACCCTCTTAAATGTCAATTATGAGGGTCATTGAAGAATGTGTAACGGCAGGCAGTAAATGCCATATTCCTTGTAACGAACCATGTACTTAATGCTGTAGAATATTCCTCATTAAATGCTATTGGGTGACAGACATTTATTTCGCCTTTATGAGTATTATTCTCTCCAGTAATAGACGGGATCGTTTCTTCTAATATAACTATCTTCTGTCTTCGACTCCACGTGTCATTTACTCGTGTGATCATTTAATATAAATCGTTTACCCTATACAGATAAACTAAAAGCATCTTCCACTCTTGAAATAAGGTGAATATAGTACTGTGATTTTTAGTCATATGAAATTATATCTATTTGTAGATTGATCAATTTTCCGGAAAAGAAATCATCTATATCTTTGGTCCTCAAAGAATTTGTTTTTTAAATATTAGCTACTTTTTTATTCCTTTTGCCTTTTCCCAACTAGGCAGTGACATGAAAAATAAGAAACATCTATAATACTATGAAAATTTTACGCCTTTTGTAATTTGTCAAAATCTCGTAAGTTTTTTATTTGGGATAGCAAAAATCTACTTTGCAGTTTGTCTTATGTTTACCCTTGGCTACGGATAACAATTAAATTTGTACGTGGTTTTAAGGATACGTGATTTAGTTTGATACAAACAAAGCATGAATGAAAGTAGAGGCTAAATTCAGTAAATAAGAAAGAAATCAAACTACCAATATTGAATGGCTTTACTATGGCAGAATCCTCTAAGATGAAATATGAAGCAGATAGATTGAGAAAGTAAATAGAATAAACTGTAGCTTTTCGTATATTGTTCGTTCGTTGTGTGATCCTCTTTTTACAATTGTGCTCCCCCTTTATATAAGGATGGGAATGAGTTTTATATAAGGTAAAAGACCTATATACAAGGTAAAATATCCCTAGAATTAATGGCTTCAACATTTTTACTGATCTTTGCCGTGATTCCCGCCGAGATATTCACGTATCACGGGATTTCCGGTCCTTCAGTTACGCAAATCTTATGATATTACCCTATGGTGTTTTACTCTAACCGGCCTCAACGATCTCATCTCGAGCACCTTGGTTTCGAGCTCCGTTCCGATGGAATCCGATCTTAGCCTTCACCTCTCGATATCTAGATCCCGTCCTATCGAGCAGTGACTCCAATCGATGCTGGTTGCATGAATTCGAAATCAATATTCTCTATGTAAGTGATCAAATTCGACCCCATACAGATAGTCCCCTCGTTTTTTAGAGAGTAATGATAAAAAACGACATGAGCCGCCGCTTTTAAGATTAGGTTTAAGGGAGACATACTTATGGCCCGTAACACGAAACTCGGGGAGTCACATCGCAAAACGTCATATTGGTGAATTACTGCAGCATGATGACGCACGTGTCAATTATCAAAAATGCCTTTTCACAGACCAACTGAAGACAAACTCTGCAATGCCTGCAAACGCTAAGTAATGTTTCCTCATTTTGGGACTCGAACCGCCACCTTTAAGAGGGTATAAATAGCCCTCCCTTCCTTCAATTCCAAAGTTTGCGTTATTGTATTCTTCAAGTTTTCTGAATTTGTTCACAAGTGTAATCTCCTTTGTTCTTGTTTACTCCTGATACCTACTATCTTCTTTAACTCTTTATTTCTAATGGCAAAGACATCCAAATCTGTTCCCCAGAAACAAACCCCTTCTTCTTTTCAACCCGTTGAAGAAACTGAACCTGTCGTTGTTGAGGGGACTTCGACCGAGCCCCCACTAAAAGCGTTCGTACCGGTTGGATGCTCCACCGGTTCTGACTTTAAGGTAGAGAAGGCTTCTTCTGTACCAGGCCGGGGTGAGCCGCTCACTAGATAAATTTGTTCGATTACAAACAAAAACATCGAGAGGGTGAAGCAGGATTGCAACTGGGTTGGTAAGGACGTGGTGGTTCCTTCACCAGAAGAGGCAATCACCACCCACGTGGAGGGCTACTTGAGTGTTTACACTTACCCCTTCATGCTAGGCCCTTTGGACCCCATCATCGTTGAATTTTGCAAAAGGTGTGATGTAACGCTGGGTCAGATTCATCCCTCTGCTTGGAGAATAGTCATTCTCTTCCGTTTCTTTTGTGAGTAAGATTGAAGGGCACCCCTTCACCCTCGATCATCTCCTGCGACTATACAGTCCTCGAATCTTCCGAGGGGGACTAATAAAACTCGCTTGTCGGGCTAGCAAAGCCCCCTTTTCGAGCATCGACGAGGATAAGGACCGAGGCTGGATGAGCCGATTTGTTTGAATAAAGACATCGGACCTAATCCCTGCCGAAAACATGCCGTTCCCTGAAAAGTGGAACATGAACCGTAAGTGCTATCTTCCTATTTCAATTCATTTGGTGTCTTCCCTTTGTTATCTAACTAATATATCTCGCATAGTGTAGCTATTTCTCGAATGCGGGCTGCGATTCAGCATTTGAAAGAATGGGTCGAGAAGGTGGTATCTCAAAGGACCTATTTAGAGCGTGCCTGGAGCGAGATATCGAAGGGCCGATGGGAGGCCAAAAATCATGGTGAGAACCTTGGTGAGACCCGTAATATTTTTATTCCACATCTTATGTTATTGATGATGCTGCTGCTCTGTAACTTACTTCGTTCCTTCCTTTACAAGTCTATCGAAGGACGTTGAATTGAGACCAGCGTCCCCTGCTAGAGAGATTCCCTGCCCTCCCCCTACCTCGGATCAGGAAGGGGAGAAAAAGAGGAAAGAAGTTCTCGGTTCTTCTGGGCCCGAGAAGAAGAGACCGAAGAAAAGTATAGCTCATAGGCTCAGAATCTCAGACATAGCTTATCGATTGGACGATGAGTTCGAGGAAGGCGAAGGTCTCAAGATTTTGAGCAGCGAGCCATCTCGGGCAGTCCCTGAGCCGAAAGTTGATGAGACTCATATTCATCGAGTAGAGGACCTCGATGCGGGGGCGAGAACTGGGGCTTTCACCGATGCAGGGGAGGCGACGCAGGGAATCTCGGGCCCCCCGAAAGCAATGGACTCCCCTTCTTTCTCGGAGTCAACTCTTAATGAAGCCCGAGCTGCAAAAGCACATTCACCAAGCAAAGGCCATATACCGGAAGGACCTTTTCAAGATTTCTTCGACGGTGTGCCATTGGCGGATACCTTTGGGCTCGAAGTGCCAAGGAAGAGTCCCTCCACCGAGACGAGCAAGGCGTCTTTCAGTCCAAAGCTGGTCGATAGATTTCCTGATGCGAGTTCCAACCCTGATCGAAAAAGAATAATAAAGTTTGCTATTCCCGAAGATGCTAGGGCCCTTTCTGCGCCTGTGGGGTGGCTAGTTATCTTTGGTGCTTGGTGACCGAAGAAGATCAGGCCGCAATGGACGAGGTGGATGAGGCCTCCTTGTTCAATGAAGCTCAACAAGCATCAAATAAGGTAAAACTTCCTATAATCCTTGTTCGGTGTTTTCCATTTTATATTTCTATTTTGACTCACTGTCTTATTTTCTTTTGTACTCGTAGGCCTTGGTGCTTCATCATGAGGCTTTTCTTTGACTAAGGGAAGAAAAGGCACGTCGTGAGCGGCTTGAAGGGGAGATGTCGACCCTTCAGGCCGAACTAGACTTTGTGCGCAAGGAAAATACTGGTATACTCGACCAGATGGGGCAGCAACTTGACCAAATAAACCAATTCCGATCTGCGTTGAATGAGGCCAAAGCAGAAACTAAGGAATGGAGAGCCAAGACCGATCTGCTGACCTCGGAAAAAGAAACCCTCCAAGCTCAAATGGTTTTTTTGGAAGAACAAGTTTCGGAGGCATAAGAGAAAATCGGGACTCTAGCTAAGAGTACCGATACGCTTCAATCCCAGGTCGAGACGCTCACTTCGAATCCAGACATTTTGGTCAACGAGCTGCAATCGGCAAAATCAGAGGTTGCTACATCCAAGGCTGAGGTCGATGAGTTGATAGCCCAATATAGGGCCGATGCCAAGGCTGCTCAGGAACAGTCGAAGATTCTGGTCGAATACACCAAATGCCAAACCCGCCTTTCTGTACTCAAAGAGTTACATACTCGGGGCTTCGATCTATCTACCGAGATCGATGATGCAAAAAAGATCGAGGCCGAGGCCAAAAAGCGGTCCTTCCTAGAAGAAGAAGAAGAAGAAGAAGACTCCGAGAATTCCGAATAGACCTTTCTTTTTTTTGTTTTTTGACTTTCTCATTTCTGTAACATATTTTGTTCATATATATAAAGATCTCCCTTTTATTTCCCTTTCTTTTTTGATCTACTTTGATTCTTCGTACTTAAAATCGACAGTTCAACTTGTAGAGTCTTCTGCTCTTTAGGCTTAGTTTAGACTTAGCCGATTTGAAGATATGCCTTAGCAGATTTTCCCTTTCTTCGACCGATTTGATAAGGCCCAAGCTTTGAAAAGGGTCCGAGGTATGCCTCAATAGGTCTTACTTACTCTCGAGTTTTATTAGTTTGATTCGGCCTTAGCCCTTTAAGAAATCGGGGTTTGCCTTAACAGGTCTTAGTCCTCTTCGAGCTTCGTTAACTCGATATGGCCTTGGCCTTTGAGAAATTGGGGTTTGCCTTAGTAGGTCTTATTCCCTTCGAGTTTCATTAGCTCGATGAGGCCTTGGCCTTTTAAGAAATCGGGGTTTTGCCTTAGTAGGTCTTATTCCCTTCGATTTTCGTACGAAGCTTTGAGCAATGTTAGTTTTCGATCGTGCAATAAGAATCGAAATGGCCCTTGGGCTCGGAGACAAAATATCGGTGCCAAAGAATTTTCATTAGCATTCAGGTGTTTGTACAATTTGCTTAGGGGATCGATCTACTTGGGCACGGTTCTTTTGACCGTTTGACCCGTACATCGATTCCTAATGATCTATGAGAAGTTCCCCCGAATTGAAATAGCTAAGCAATGAATTGTAGTAGATAAACAGTCTTTTGACATTCAAGGTCGATCGAAGTTGTGCACCGAATATTGTTGCCTTCGATATGTGACCGATCTAAGTTAGCACGATTCCTGGTTGCCTCATTAAAAACCTTGCCGTAAAATCCAATTTGGGAAAAAACCCAGTCGAAGGGAAAAAGAGTGCAACCGATGCTTCAGTCCTAATGTCCTGTGCTTCCCGACTCAATGTTACTTCATTTGATACCTGCAGGTGTTAGCAGCATAAAACAAGCAAACGAAGAATGAAAATTCATACCTCAACAATAGTATCGTTTCAAGTGGCTTATGTTCCAATTGTTCGGCAGCTGTTTGCCATCCATTGTTCCAAGCTTGTAGGATCCCTTCCCGGTGATCTTTAAGATGGTGTAAGGCCCTTCCCAGTTTCGGCCCTAATTTTCCTTCGTTCGGGTCTCGAGTATTGGGTGTGATCCTTCTGAGCACTAGGTCTCCGATGTTGAAATGTCGAAGATGGGCTCTCCAGTTGTAGAATCTTTCGATCTTTTGCTTTTGGGCGGCTATCTGAACAAGGGCTGCTTCCCTTCTTTAATCCAATAATTCCAAATTGGTGTTCATAGCTTCACGATTCGATTCTTCTGTTGCGTATTGGAATTTGATATTCGGTTCGCCTACTTCGACTGGTATCAACGCTTCAGCACCGTACACTAGAGAGAATGGAGTGGCCCTGGTGCTGGTTTTCTCGGTTGTGCGATATGCCTATAAAACTTCAAGAAATATTTCTTTTCATTTTCCCTTTACGTCGGTTAACCTTTTCTTCAGGTTTTGAATTATCGTTTTGTTGGTCGATTCAGCTTGGCTGTTGCCGCTGGGATGATAGAGCGTCGATAGAATCCTTTTGATTTTGTTGTCTTTGAAGAACTTTGTCACTTTGCTGCCGATAAACTGCTTGCCATTATTGTACACGATCTCTGATGGCATCCCAAATCGACATACGATGTGATCCCAGATGAAGTCGATTACCTCCTTTTCCCTAACTTTCTCGTATGCTTGTGCTTCAACCCATTTGGAGAAATAGTCAGTCATAAAAAGAATGAAATGAGCCTTACCTGGTATGTAGGGGAGAGGGCCGACGATGTCCATCCCCCATTTCATGAATGGCCATGGCGACAAGACCGAATGCAGCATCTCCCCGGGCTGATGTATCATTGGTGCATGTCTTTGGCACTCGTTACACTTGGGAACGAACTCCTTTGCATCTTTTTCCATATTGATCCAATAATAGCCAGCTCGAATTATTTTCGTACCAAGGATTCGACGCCGGAATGATTCCTGCATGTGCCTTCGTGTATTTCCCTTAAGATATATTCGGTGTCACACGGTCCTAGACATATTGCGAGGGGGCCACCGAATGTCCTCCTAAATAGGGTTCCATCATCGGATAGACAGAACCGGCTGCCTTTCTGCGCAATGCTCTCGATTCTTTGGGATCCGAAGGGAGCTTACCCGAGCTAAGATACTCTATATACTTGTTCCTCCAATCCCAGGTCAAACTCGTTGAATTGATTTCGGCATGGCCTTCCTCCACCACCGACCTCAAAAGTTGTATGACTTTCTCGGACTTGATCTCTTCATCTTCGACCGATGACCCCAAATTGGCGAGGGCGTCGGCCTCACTGTTTTGCTCTTGAGGTATGTGTTGCAAGGTCCATTCTTTGAACCTATGCCGTGTGACTTGAAGCTTTTGTCCAAATACCTCTGCATTCTCCCTTCCCTGACTTCGAAAGTCCTGTTCACCTGATTGACTACGAGGAGGGAATCGCACTTGGCTTCGATTATCTTCGCTCCCAGGCTTTTGGCCAGTTATAAACCTGCAATCATAGCTTCATACTCCGCTTCGTTGTTAGTTAATTTTACAGTCTTAATAGACTGTCGAATTGTATTCCCAGTCGGGGGCTTTAGCACGATACCAAGCCCCGATCCTTTTGCGTTCGAGGCGCCTTCTGTGAACAGAGTCCACACTCCCCAAGGAGTCCCCGATTCGGTCATTAATTCTTTCTCGACCTCGGGTATTAGCGACGGCATGAAATCAGCGACGAAATCCGCCAACACTTGAGATTTGATCGCAGTTCGGGGCCGATACTCGATATCGTACCCGCTTACTTTGATAGCCCATTTGGCCAACCGGCCGGATAGCTCGGGCTTGTGCATTATATTTCTCAGGGGGTAAGTCGTTATTACACATATGGGATGGCATTGGAAGTAGGGTTTTAGCTTCCTGGAGGCACTCAATAAAGCGAGTGCTAAGTTTTCCAAATGCGGGTATCTAGTTTCGGCCTCACCTAAGGTTCTACTAACGTAATAAATAGGAAACTGCGTACCTTGTTCTTCTCGAACCAGGACCCCACTTACTGCTACTTCCGAGACGACAAGGTAGAGGTATAGTTGCTCACCTATTTTTGGTGTATGCAGCAAAGGTGGGCTAGAGAGGTACTTTTTAAGTTCTTCTATTGCTCGCTGACACTCCGGAGTACATGAGAAATTGTTCTTCTTTTTCAGCAAGTTGAAAAATCGGTGACTTCTATCGGATGATCTCGATATGAATCAGCCTAAAGTGGCTATCCGACCTGTGAGTTTTTGTACGGCTTTTACACTGTCTACAATTGTAATGTCTTCGATGGCTTTGATCTTCTCGGGGTTGATTTCTATTCCTCGATTCGAGACCATGAAACTGAGGAATTTTCCCGAGCCCACTCCAAATGCGCATTTCTCCGGGTTTAACTTCATGTTGTACCATCTCAGCACATCGAACGTCTCCTACAAATGGCTCAAATGGTCCTCTGCTCGCAGGGACTTAACTAACATATCATCAATGTAAACCTCCATAGTTTTTCCTAGTTGTTCTTCGAACATTTTTTTTACTAGGCGTTGATAAGTGGCCCCCGCATTCTTTAACCCAAGTGGCATCATGTTATAACAGTATGTATGATACTTAGTGATGAAGGATGTCTTTTCCTGATCATCCTGATCCATTTGGATTTGGTTATAACCAGAGTAAGCATCGAGAAAGCTAAGGATCTCGTGGCCAGCAGTGGCATCGATCATGCAATCGATATTGGGTAAGGGAAAAGAATCTTTAGGGCATGCCTTGCTTAAACCTTTATAATCTATGCACATTCTTAATTTATTTCCCTTTTTAGGAACTACAGCTACGTTTGCTAACCATTCTGGGTATTTAACTTCCCGAATGGACCCTATATTTAAAAGCTTAGCTACCTCATCTACTCCTCCTCCAGAGGATATTAGGAGGCACCCAGCACCTTTAGTTCCTCCGTC
>MCJB01045071.1:0-80147 GCA_002018475.1 Nicotiana obtusifolia | reverse complement strand
TACGGCCCAATCATCAGTGACCGGTGGTAGGTCCATCCGTTCCATCTGAAAACGAGATACAAATTCCCTGAGCATCTCGTTATCCCTTATCCTAACTTTAAATAAGTCCGATTTCCGCGTCTCTACTTTGATGGCACCCGCATGAGCTTTTACGAAGGTATCCGCAAGAATGGAAAAATAATCGATGGAATTAGGGGGTAAATTGTGATACCAAGTCATTGCCCCCTTTGACAAGGTCTCTCCGAATTTCTTCAAGAGAACGGACTCGATCTCATCGTCTTCGAGATCATTTCCCTTTATGGCGCATGTGTACGCTGTCACATGCTCATTTGGGTCAGATGTCCCGTTGTATTTGGGAATTTCTGGCATGCGAAACTTCTTCGGTATGGGTTTTGGGGCGGCACTTGACAGGAAAGGTTTCTGCACGAATTTCTTTGAATCTAAACCTTTCAATATCGGGGGTGCTCCCGGGATTTGATCCACCCTCGAATTGTATGTCTCCACCTTTTTGTCGTTGGCCTCGATCTTCTTCTCGCCAGACTCGACTCGTCTGGTTAGTTCCTCAAGCATCTTTATAATCCCGGAATTCGCCCCCGACCCGCCTTCACTCGGTTCCTCTGCAATTGGTTCATTTTCGGGAATGGTTCTCCGAGAAGGGCCGGCCACAACCCTATTTGAGATTTGGCTCTGATTTTGTAGTTGGGCAATGGCCACTTGCTGGGCTTGCAACATGTCGAAGATCATCCTGAGGTTAATCCCATATCCTTCGTCATTTTGAGTTGTCGAACGGTATTCTCTACAAACACTGTTTGATGGGCCGATAATCTGATCCACATCGACCGCCATTTGTGAATTAGCGTCGACTGGAACTTCATCACCGGGCGCTACGTTGTTGTTTTCGCCCTGGTGGTCAAATTCGCCATCGATGTACCTAGGCACAGATTGAGAGTGCGACATGGTTGAATTGGAACCTGAAATCAAAAAATTCTACAAAGAACAAGCGTAAAATAATTTGTGTGACTGTAAGCTGTATCAAACTTTCATTATTATCCTTAGCCACACGGCGGGTGCTAAACTGTTTACCCTTGGCTACGGATAACAATTAAATTTGTACGTGGTTTTTTACGTGATTCAATTTGATACAAACAAAGAATGAATGAAAATAGAGGCTAAATTCAGTAAATAAGAAAGAAATCAAACTACCAATATTGAATGGCTTTATTGTGGCAGAATCCTCCAAGATGAAATATTAAGCAGATAGAATGAGAAAGTAAATAGAATAAATTGTAGCTTTTCGTATATTGTTCGTTCGTTGTATGATCCTCTTTTTACAATTGTGCTCCCCCTTTATATAAGGATGAGAATGAGTTTTATATAAAGTAAAAGACCTATATACAAGGTAAAATATCCCTAGAATTAATGGGTTCAACGTTTTTACTGATCTTTTCCGTGATTCCCCCCGAGATATTCACGTATCACGGGATTTCCGATCCTTCAGTTACGCAAATCTAATGATTTTATCCTAGGGTGTTTAACCTAACCGGCCTCAACGATCTCATCTCGAGCACTTTGGCTTCGAGCTCCGTTTCGATGGAATCCGGTCTTAGCCTCCACCTCTCGATATCTCGATCCCGGCCTATCGAGCAGTGGCTCCAATCGATGCCGGTCGCATGAATTCGAAACCGATATTCCCTATGCAAGTGATCGAATTCGACCCCATACATCTGAAATTCAGTTTTCATCCTCAAGCATCATCTCTTTCACATAAATGGGGAGTTACTCCCAACACGTTACAATAATATTAGATGTGCATAATATTCTTATTTTTTCCTTGTCCTCTCTTTGAAGAATGCGGGAAAATCTTCATTTGGAAGTTTTTGTGTCAAAATTTCCGAATTAATTCGAATGGCAATACCAATATTTAGTTTCATTAATTGAGTCATAGGAATTCATATTAGGTGTGTGTAAATAAAGTCGTGTATGGAAAGTAGAAAAGAAAATGATTCTATTATAAGGTGTTGGATTTTTTGGAAAAAATCGTGTAAATTTAACACGACGCTTCAATATCACACTATGTTAAAAATAGAGGAATTTTTATAAACAATTACTCTTTAGAGCCTAATAACTATTGTTTGCCTAGTTACCATTCGTAGCTACTATTGAATTATTACTAACTTGTATCACTTCTATTCAAATGTGCAATAATAAAACATGTATCGACTGTATTTATTCGCGCAACGAATACAACAAAGGCGAAATACAAAAATACAAAAAAATAAAATGTTCTTTGTTGAGAGTTGAACTCAAGAGCGCTGCTAGCTAAGAGAGCGCTCTAACCAACTAAGCTACGAGAGCTAATTGGTCTCTTATTTAAGTTCAAAATAATTAATTTCTTACTTCATGAATTTGCTATAAAATACAAATATAGCTACGAATGACAATTTTTGCTGAAAGTATAACTACAAATGATAAATACAGTATAAATTTTTGATGTGTCATGTAATTTTTTCTTAAAAATATTTTTGGACTGATTGAGCCCAAGAATTTGTTCTCACATACATGTAATTATTCATGCATATGTATCTCTACTGTTCGTTTCCTTTTACTTGTCATTTTTATTTTTTGCATACTACTTAAGAAAATATTAATTAAAATGATAATTTAAACTTAATTATCCTTATTTATTTATTTTTATAGCAAATTTTTACTACTTCTTTCTTTTTCTACAGTAATCTCCCTCTAAAATTTATTAGAGTAAGATTAACAATTAGAAAAAAAAAATCTGTCCTCTCTTTTTATTTTAAATGGCAAGTATTGGGGACAATTTTTGTGAACTTGACAAGTGAAATGGAGGGAGTATACAATAATAGGCATGTCGATCCGTTTTTCAAATTGACCCTCCTCTTTGTTATTTAATCGTCTATTTAATTCATTGTCAAGTGGATTAAGCCTGTTATATTAAAGTCAAACTCAATACTGATGGAAACTGCATACATAGACAAATGTGAAGGAGGAGTAATCAGAGATAGTAAGGGGATCACTATATTTGCCTACTCTATTCCCTTAATTCGGTCCTTGGCACAGCAACATGGCAGACGCTGCTACCATGCACTCTGGTCTCAAGTGGTGCACTAGCAGAGGCTGTATATGATTCTGTAAGAAATTAATTACTGAATGCAATTAGGAGATTGAAAACCCTCTTGGAGGATAAAACATATACATATACATCAGGGAGATTCACAAATTAGTCAATGAGCATGGATTCGCCATCAATCATTACTATAGATAGAGTCCATGTCTTCGACTCATTCTGTGAACTCCCCAATCAAGTTAAAGGTCTTGTAAATATAGATAAATGGAACTTACTAGATTTTAGTGTTATGATCAAATTACTTCAAAGATGAAATCCTTTTATCTTTTATTCAAGACCTATTATGTCAACTTATCGAGAATATAAAACTAGATGCGAAAGCGTACCTGAATCCATAGGAACAAATGAAACTGTTCGTCTTGTGGTCAGTGATCTTTCAAATCAAGATGTAGGAATTGCACAGAAGACGGCTTTCTCTTTTCCACTGATGAGATATTAGAAAAGAACCCTATGTCTGATTTGGAGACCATAACCCTATTTATAGATGCACACAGTTTATGTAATTCTAATTTAGCCCATTATTAAATTAGAAATTACATCCGAGTATCTACACATAAGACCTCATACTTTAGGAGGTGTTTTATAGACTCATTTAACTTTAAATCTTAGCAGATCACTTTTAATTTGGGTCAACCTTATAATGATAGCAATCAACATATAATTATTCTTAATACAAAATATATGTGCATGTCCATAAATTCTTACAATCTCCCACTTGGACGACACACACACAACACACACACACACACACACACATATATATATATATATATGTATATATATGTATATATAACTTTATAATTGTATGTCACTTTATGAGCTCACAATATTTACTATCATAAACCAAAGTACCTCCAAACAATCTCGTCCATCAATCATACCAATATTGGACCAAGGCGGTTTTTATTATATTTGTCATAACTAAACCTTCCTTAACCACGAATACCAACATAACCAAATGACATAGATCAAGTATGATTGTGTAGTCTAAAAATTACACGCAATGTGATCTAAGCATGGTTACTTCCAACTGGTCCAACTGAAAATCAAGTCAGAATGAAAAATAAACTAAATATTTTATTTCTGCAGAAATAACCTCAAATATCCTTAAGCTGAATTCATTACCTGAAACCTTAAGCTGAAACCAAATTGTGTCCATAGAGAACACTTAAGAGGTTACAAACTCCCAATGAAACTAAATATCCTTAAATGACATGACACCCATATGAGCAATATGCTCATGAAAACCTTGGGTGGTTGTCCCTTAGTAAGTGGATCCACAACCATGAAATTTGTACCAATATGCTCTATAGACACCTGGCTACTCTAATCTCTTTCTTTAAAAACCAGGAACTTTATGTCAATGTGCTTTGACTTTTACAGAACTCCTGTTGTTATTGGACTACAAAGCTGCTAACTTATTGTCACAAAATAACTCAAGTGTGTGTCACGACCCCAATATCCTTCCATAGGGTGCCGTGATGGCACCTAGTCTCTACGACTAGGTAAGTCTAACAAATAACTAAACAGATAAGAATTTTCAAGTTACTAAAAAAAACTGAATAATAGATAAAAACCTTCTGAAAATAGAATCTCACAATACACACCGCAAAACCGGTGGAACCAAGTGATAGGCTTTACAAAATACAACTAGAATACTACTGCATCACAGTCCGAAAGTAAATGCAACATGAAGTAAAATAGGGAAGGTGACTCCGAGGCCTGCGGACACGGAGCATGTATACCTTGAATTCTCCCAAGCAGCAGCTACAACAATCCTCTAACGATCGGCACGAGCAAACATACCTGGATCTGCACAAAAATATGTGCCAAAGCGTAGTATGAGCACACCACAACGATACCCAGTAAGTGTCGAGCCTAACCTCAGTGGAGTGGTGACGAGACCGGATTAAGACACCTACTAGGATATAAAATAGACCGTATAAATTTTTAATACGGATGTGTAAAGAGAAGTGAAGAAACAACTATTACAGAAAGATAATAGCAAGGGCAAGTACCAGAAACCAAAAATAGAAACAACACAAAAGAAGCAACTAAAGTGCCACAATGATCATATACGGACAACAACTGCTAGAACAAATAAGGAATGACACAACAAGATATATTTTCCACCAGAAACACCTTACAACATGAAACGAATAGCAAGAATCACAACGAGGTACCGCCTCGTATATAATGAAATCAAACCGAGATACCGCCTCGTATTCACTTTTCTCAATCTAAATCACAATCTTTCCTTATACCGCCGCGTGGGCCTTACATTTGAAAATAGATTTTGAAAAGAGTTTTCCCGAAATAGCTACACGCACTTTAGCCACCTTATGAAGCCGCGTGGCTTCACGTAGTTCCCCTACAAGCAACACGCACATAAATCCCACCTTATACCACTGCATGCATGTCAACCCAAGCCTTATACCGCCGCACGTCAATATCATATCACAATAATAATTCCCACCACAAGTGCCCCTATACCACAACTTGCTAACAACAATATCAATATTTTCACAACCATAGCCCAAGACTCCACCACAATGTATACAAGAATATCCACAACAACAATGGATGAAAAATGCTCAATAAGATAGATGTTTCAACAATAGCCAACATCGCTTCAACGTATTAAAAATTTTCACAACTTCAACTCCAAATAACTCAATAAATAAAGGAGGCAACAAGTCCAACTAAAGCATGAGAGCAATTTAGCACGTAGGATGTAGAACAAGTACTAAATAAGTCAATTAAGGCATGTAATGATAGTCTAACATAATCATGGATTAACTGACTATAAGAATTAAGAACATGATATGGCATTTCAATAAAAGCTTGAAAATAGTCTAAGTAGCCTAAACGGGTCAAATATTACGTACAACCCATGTACCCACTGGTCACCTTGCGTACATGGATTTCACTTAGTACAATTGAATCAAACAATACAAGTCCTAAGGGGTAGTTCCCCCACACGAAGTTAGGCAAGACACTTACCTCAACAAGGTCAATTCAACACTCGGAAATAGCTTTTCCCTTAAAATCTACCCGCAAATTTAACCAAAATCGACTCAATAACATCAAACAAATGCTAGGGAATTCAATTGCCATAGATAAAGTTAAGATCTTTATACTATTTCCAAAAAGTCAACAACAATCAAATCTGGGACCCGCCCTGTCAAAACCCGGGTCCAATGGTAGATTCTGTCTACCCATGACTCACAAGTTCCTATATGTGATTAGTTTCAAAATCCGAGTCCAAATCGACTCTCAAAACTCAATTTCTTATTTTAAAAAACTTGACAAAGTTTCACAAATTTCTACTTTGATTCACATGATTTTTATGTTAACATCTAAGATATGTTGATGGAATATGATTAGAAATAGATTAGAATCACTTATTCAAGGATTGTAGGTTATATTCCCCTCTCCAAATCGACTCCTACTGAGTCTAAGGTTCAAAAATGTGAGAATGAGTTCAAAAATCCCGTCTCCCAACCCATTAAGCAGCTGCAGATGTCGCATTTGCGACACAACGTTTGCATTTGCTAAGCCTCGCAATTGCAGACCAGGGTTCGCATTTGCGACCCTGACAGACTTAACATATATTTTGCAATTGCGATAAAGCCTTCGCAATTGCGAACTGGGGAAACATCGCAAAAGAGGACAATTTTTCACATTTGCGAATGCTGTACAATTCCTACTGTCTTCACAAATGCATAGGTAAGGTTGCATTTGCGACAATTTCCCATCACCTGTCGCCTTCGCAAATGCGAGCCTGGTGTTTGCACTTGCGACACTAGAGCACTAGATATCAATTTTCTGCAATTTTTAATCCAAACCTCTCCGGATCATGTCCGAACTCTTCAGAGCCCTCGGGGCTCCAAACCAAACATTCACACAAGTCTAAAAACATATACGAACTAGCTCGGACGATCAAAACACCAAAATAACACCTAAAACTACGTACCAATCACTAAAACGCATGATTTTCAAAAACTTTTTAGGAACTTCTAGAACTACAACTAAGCATTCGAAACCAATCAAATCAACTCCAAACGACATCAAATTTTGCAGACAAGTTCTAAATATCATAACGGACCTATTCCAAGTCCCAAAATCAAATTCCCAGCTCGATAGCTAAAAGTCAACCTACGGACAAACTTTTCAACTTTAAATTGCCAAATTTTAGCAAATCAACCTATGGACTTCCAAAATAATTCGGGGCACACGCCCAAGTCTGAAATCACGATACGAATCTATCAGAGTCATAAAAATACAGTTCCGGGGTCGTTTTCACAAAAATCAAAGTTTGGTCAACATTATCAAATTTAAACTTCTAAGTCAAGAATCAAGGGTCCAACTCAACCCAAATGCTTCCCGAAATAAAACTAATCAACCCCGCAAGTCATAAAAGCATAAACACATACGTATGAAGCAATAGAAGGGGGTAACAGGGCAATTATACAAAACGACCGATCAGGTTGTTACATTCTCCCCCTCTTAAAACAAATGTTCGTCCTCGAACATGCATAAGGACATACCTGAAGTGGTGAACAGATGAGGATAACGACTCCGCATGTCGTGCTCGGTCTCCCAGGTCACCTCCTCGACCTGATGACCCCTCCATTAAACCTTCACTGAAGCAATATCCTTTGATCTCAACTTCCAGACTTGCCGGTCCAAGATAGCCACAGGTTCCTCAATGTAAGTCAAATCCTCGTCTAATTGGAACTATGTTGTAGTCTAGAACACGAGGCAGATCACCATAATACTTCCAAAGCATAAAGACATGGAACACCAGATGAACCACAGATAAACTAGGTGGCAAGGAAAGCTTGTAGGCCACCTCTCTAATCCTCTCAACAATCTCAAAAGGTCCGATATACCTAGGGCTTAACTTGCCTTCCTCCAGAACCTTATCACACCCTTCATGGGTGTAACACGGAGCAAGACTCGCTCTCTAGCCATGAATGAAACATCGTGAACCCTTCGATCTGCATAGCTCTTCTGACAAGATTGGGCTGTACGAAGCTGATCCTGGATCATCTTGACCTTCTCCAAAGCTTCTCAAACCAGATCCGTGCCTAATAACTTAGCCTCTCCCGACTCAAACCACCCAACTGGAGAATGACATCGTCTCCCATAGAGAGCCTCATTTGGAGCCATCTGAATACTCCACAGGTAGCTGTTATTGTAGGAAAACTCCGTAAGTGGAAAGAATTGATCACAAGCACACCTGAAATCCATAACATAGGTGTGAAGCATATCCTCAATTATCTGAATAGTGCAGTCGGACTGTCCGTCCATCTGAGGATGAAATTATGTACTCAACTCAACCCGTGTGTCTAGCTCACGCTGTACAGCCTTCTAGAAACGCGAGTTGTACTGCGTACCCCAGTCAGAGATGATAGATACCGGTATGCCATGAAGTCGGACAATCTCACTGATATAAACCTGAGCCAGCTGCTCTGAAGAATAGGTAATCACTACCGGAATGAAATGAGCTGGCTTGGTCAACCTGTCCATAATCACCCATACCGCTTTAAACTTCCTCTAAGTCCGTAGGAGCCCAACAACGAATTCCATGGTGACGCGCTCCTGTTTCCACTCAAGAATCTCAAGCCGCTGAAGCAAACCACCCGGTCGTTGATGCTCATACTTCACATGTTGACAATTTAGGCACCAAGATACATACTCCACTATGTTCTTCTTCATCCTCCTCCACCAGTAGTGTTGCCTCATGTTCTGATGCATCTTAGCAGCACCCGGATGGATGGAGTACCGCAAACTATGGGCCTCTTGAATAATCAACTCACATAAACACAAACCATCTACATTGAGCACGCATAGCCGACCCTGCATCCGTAACACACCTTCATACACATAGTAACCTCATTGGCATCTCCATACTGAACCGTGTCCTTGAGGACAAGCAGATGGGGGCCGTCATACTGATGCTCTCTGATACGGTCATATAGAAAAGACTAAGGAACCACGCAGGCAAGAATGCGACTGGGCTTCGAAACATCCAATCTAACAAACTGGTTAGATATGGCCTGAGCCTCCAATGCTAATGGCCTCTCTGCTATTGATAGATATGCTATACTACCCAAACTCTATGCCTTTCGACTCAAGCCATCGGCCACCACATTGACCTTCCAGGGATGATATAGAATGGTGATATCATAGTCCTTGAGTAACTCTAACCATCTGCGCTGCCGCAAGTTAAGATCTTTTTATTTGAACAAATGCTATAGACTCTGGTGGTCGGTAAAGACCTCACAAGGAACATCGTACAAATAATGCTGCCAGATCATCAATGCATGAACAATGGCTGCCAATTCCAAATCACGGACTGAATAATTCTTCTTATGTGTCTTCAGCTGTCGAGACGTGTAGGCAATCACCCAACTGTCTTGCATCAACACCGCGCTAAGGCCAACACGTGACGTATTGCAACACATAGTATACGACCTCGAGCCCGTAGGCAACACCAACACCAGGGTTGGGGTCAAAGCGGTCTTGAGCTTTTGAAAGCTCAACTCACACTCCTCGGTCCATCTGAAAGGAGCACCCTTCTGGGTCAATCTAGTCATAGGTGCAGCAAAAAATGAGAAGCCCTCAATGAAATGACGATAATACCCGGCTAAACCTAGGAAACTTCAGATCTCAGTAGCTGAAGACGGTCTGGGCCAACTCTACACTGCTTCAATCTTCTTCAAATCTACCTTGATCCCCTCACTCGACAATACATGACCCAATAACGCCACCGAATCAAGACAAATTCACACTTTGTAATTTTTGCATACATCTTCTTTTTTCTCAAGGTTTGGAGCACAATCTTCAGGTGCTGCTCATGATCCTCCTAACTCCGGGAGTAAACCGAGATGTCGTCAATAAACACAATAACGAACAAGTCAAGATATAACTAAGATACACTGTTCATCAAGTGCATGAATGCTGCTGAGGCGTTGGTCAGCCCAAAATGACATCACAAGGAACTCGTAACGACCATATAGAGTGCTGAAGGCAGTCTTCGGAATATCCGAATCCCGAATATTCAACTGATGATAGCCCGATCGCAAAATCAATCTTTGAGAACACTCTGGCACCCTGTAGCTAATAAAATAGGTCATCAATGCGTTGCAATGGATACATGCTCTTCACTGTAACCTTGTTCAACTGTCGATAATCAATACACATGCGCATAGAATCATACTTATTCTTTACAAACAAGACCGAAGCACCCTAAGACGACACACTAGGCCGAATGAAGCCTTTATCTAACAACTCTTGCAACTGCTTCTTTAACTCCTTCAACTCCACTAGGGCCATATGATATGGTGTAATAGAAATGGGCTGAGTGCCTCGCAACAAATCAATTCCAAAATCAATATCCCTATCGGGCGACATGCCCGGAAGTTCTGCCAGAAATACATCTAGATAGTCTCTCACTATCGCAACTGACTCCACGGCAGGAGTATCAGCACAAACGTCCCTCACAAAGGGTAGATAAGCATCACACCCCTTCTTAATAATCCGCTGAGCCTTTAGAAATGAGATAACCCTACTAGGAACATAATCTAATGCACCCCTCCACTCTAACCGTGGCAAACCTGGCATAGCCAGCGTCACAGTCTTGGCGTGATAATCAAGAATAGCATGATAGCGCGACAACCAGTCCATGCCCAAGATAACATCAAAGTCTACCATACTAAGCAACAACAGATCAACTCTAATCTCAAAACCACCAAGAACAAATAAAGACGACCAATACACGTAGTCCACAAAATAGAATCTCCCACAGGCGTGGACACATAAATAAGAGAACTCAAAGAATCACAAGACATATCTAAATACGGGGCAAAGTAAGATGACACATATGAATAAGTGGATCCCGGATCAAATAAGACTGATACATCTCTATGGCAAACCAGAACCATACCTGCAAGGACTGAGTCTAAAGAAAATGCCTCTGTCCTACTTGAAAGAGCATAGAATCTGGCCTAGCCTCCTCCTCTAGGGCGACCTCTACCCGCCCGTTCCCCACCCCTAGCTGGGTGTGCGGGTGGAGCGGTAATTAGGGCAACAATCATTGCCTAAGAAGTCTGCAAGGACCTGACTAGATCCGTGGAGCATGAGTAGTCTAGGAAGGTGCACCCCTCCTGAGTCTGGGGCAGTCTTTGACCATGTGGCGATCACCATATTCAAAAAAAGTTCTCGGTGGGCGTGGTGGCTAGGACTAACTCGGGCCTGGTCGGCTGGACTCACTACTGAAGGCACCCTATGTGGGAGGTGCACTCTAAAGTGGCTGACCAAAGTGTGCCACCAGAGACCTCGGAACACCCGAAGCACCACTAGACGCTGGAAGTGATGAATGAACTAGACAGCTCACATAGCCCCTACCATGACGGCCTATAGATGCAGCATGACCAGCACTAAATCTGACTCCAACTCCCTAGCCATGCTTAATCTAATACTCTAGTTGAGCCCCTCGATGAATCGATGGACTCGCTCTCTTACTGTAGCAACGAAGGCTGGTGCATGCCTGGACAAATCACTGAATCAAACAGCATACTTTGACATTGACATAGTACCCTAGCGCAGCCGCTCAAACTCTGCGTGCCAAGCATCCCAAAGGGTCTAAGGAACAAACTCTCTTATGAAAAGCTCTGAAAACTGATCCCATGTAAGAGAAGCTGCCTCGGCTTGGCTACCCACCTCGTACACCCGCCACCCCTAATATGCCACTCCCTTTAGCAGGAACATAGTAAAGAAACCCCACTTATCTCCATAGTGCCCATAGTGCGGAGAACACGGTGACACTCCTCAAGAAAACCATGTGCATCATATGAAGCCTAACCACTGAAAGTAGGAGGGTGGTACTTCTTGAACCTCTCGAGCCTAAGCTGCTCTTCCTCAGATGCTGTTGCCCTAACCATGGGCTGAACCAGAGCAACAGTCTGTATCGATATAACCTCTAGGACCTGATCAACCTGGACCCGTTGCTCTGGGGTACTGGCCGTTAGATTCTGTGCACCTCCTCCAGTCTGAGATGTGGCTGGTGCAAGTAGGATCAACCCCACTTGAGCTAAGGTACTGAACATGCTCAGGAACTGTGCGAGGGTCTCCTGAAGTGCTGGGGTGGCAATTGGTGCCTCATGTGTCTGTCCCCTGACTGGAGCTACTGGTGGCTCCTCAGTCGTAGCTCGAGCAAGTGATCTGCCTGCATCACGTGCTCGTCCTCGGCCTCTGCCCCTACCCTGGCCTCTCGTGGCTCTAATAGGGGGTGTGGGTGTCTGATGTCGGATCTTGATGTGCGTGTCCTCACCATCTGTGGGAGAATAGAAAGTTGAAGATTTAGTTTCCGAAATCTCTCGCATGACAAGGAATCAATGAAGTGAAGTTTTCATAACAGTTCCGTAGCCTCTCGAAGATAAGTACAGACGTCTCCGTACCGATCCACAATACTCTACTAAATCTGCTTATGACTCGTAACACCTATAAACCTTGAGATCTGATACCAACTTGTCACGACCGCAATTTCCATCCGTAGTATGTCGTGATGGCAACTAGTCTCTTCGACTAGGTAAGCCTAGAAGAGGGTGTACTGCTATCAATGATCAATGCCACCTGCTGTGGAACCACCCGAAAAAAATGACGTTAGTACATATGGAATAGTATTAGTATGTAAGACTAAACACACTCTCATTAGAACGAATGATAAGACAAGGAAGGACAGTCAAAAATCAATGGAAACCTCAAAGAATACTAAAACATCAAGTTAAGAGAAAGATAAGTGTCAAGTAAATTTCTATTATTTTAGGCTAGGAGATGTTTACACCGATATACCACTGTGATTTTAGCACGGAGTTCGATCACGAGCTGATCGGCTAGGCCTTCTTACCTGAAGACACTAACCACAATCACAATCTCTATCACAGTTTCACTCATCATCTCAATCACAATTTTCAGCACAATCACCATCGTATGTGAGGCATGGCGTCTGATCACGACCCAACCGGCTAGGTCGTCTCACCACAATGTCGTGTGGATCGACATCACCCTTTTCTAGAAATCACCTAGTCCCAATAAACGGGAATATCTCATCGCATCAATCTCGTTCCAAATAAGGGGAATAATCACAATCCATTCCAATACCAGCATGCGTAGTGTCAGGGTTAGGTTGTTTCAACCTACCCTTTCGTCGGTGACTAACGATACTCCCAAAGTGTTTGTTATTAACAGGATTCACAACTCATTTCAACATCTTTTACACGTTTCTTAGTTTCATTGGCACTAGTGGCCCCAAATGTAATATCATTCATGGAACGTTGGCCGCATTCCATGTTTCATGCTCTGCTCACCTCTTTCACTTTCAAATATCCTCACGGATCATTAACCACAAAGCATTTTTATTCAAGACTTTAGTACATATGTGAGCAAGTAAGAGTCTTAAGCACATTGAGATCTCTTACACAATTTGGCATACTAGCTTTCGCTTGAATCACGACTTGAAATTATAGTATTTAGACATGCAACCCATACTTTAAGCACATTCTCAATTAGTAACAAAACACAACAGGAACATTCGGAATACATATAGAACACATATATCTTTTGACACAAGGCTTATTTGGAATAATCAATTTATAATGAGCAACTTGGGACATACAAGGACATTGTGGGGTTTAATTCCAAAAGAGGAGTTTAGCCAACATACCTTGCTTTGAGCTTTCCTTAATTCACCACATAGTTCCGAAAATCCTAGCAACTTCGATCTATTTAGAGATATAGGTAAATTGAAGATAAATTAGGAAGGAGTTCATGGTTCCAGCTCATTTGAGCACTTTATCAAACACTAGGTGGGTATTATGAGTTCAAGGTCCTTCTATGGTGGATTCCTTCATTCTACTACCCAAAGTCTATCCAATTTAGCTCAACATTCTTCCCACAATCCTTGATAGTACATTCATGCATAATGGACAACTCCCACACAAAAGAATTTCTTTTCTCATTACCTATTTTCAATAAAATCACGAAATTGAGGGCTAGGGAATAGAATCTTACCACTAGTATAAAGACCTAGTGAATGTTTGTTATGAATTCTTCAACTTTGAGCAAGACTTGATGAACAATACGATTAGGAATTTCCCCTCTCAGTCTATGGAACTCCCTCTCTCTAGAAATATCATATTGTTGCTTCAAAAGTGGCCCTTTACATCAATATATCGAAATAGGGTCGGGTAAAAATTAGACAAATGAAGCCCCGATGCAGATCTGCGATTGCATATACAACCGCATATACGCTTCTGCGGTCTGAAAAAATGGACCGCATAATGGTCCTCCATAACTGGATATTTCTGCCTCACTCTATGATTGATCAGCAGTCCGCAAACCAATTCCGCGGTCGCATGTCGCGCCTCAAAACTTCCCTCTAGAAATTTTTATGTTGGATCTGCAACGGTTTGTGCAGCCTGCGAAATGATTATGCGGCCGCATAATGGTCCAAAAATTTGTTCCAGTTTTTGCTTCAGTCTATGTTGGATCTGCGATTCGCAAATCAATTTTGCGATCGCAGAATGGATCGCAGAAATGCCCGACACTGCAAAAATATTTCTTCAACTCCCTAAACTGTTCAACCCAAAAAGTCCAAACCACGGCGAGCACGAATCCCAAAACCCCGAGTTTTAGGTAAAATTTTACGGGGCCTTACAGCATGTAAGAATAAACTTTACAATGAAAGATAGAACAACTAATAACAACTTCAATTAAGTGCGTATAAGTAACCTAAGAGTCTAAATTTGTCAATTTTCACATATAAGCCCGTGTACACACTCGTCACCTCATGAATATGTCTTTCACATAATTCAAGTAGTGCAATCAAGCCCAATCCTAAGGGATATTTTTCCCACACAAAGTTGGGCAAGTTACTTACCTCAATTAGGCCAATTCAACGCTCAAAAATAGCTTTTTCTTTAAAATTGACCTCTGCAAGGCCAGAATCTATCCAAAAATGACTAAGCATTAACAATTAATGCAAGAGAAACCAATTGATTTCGATTAATGAAGTTAAGATCTTTAAGTAAATAAATAAGTCAACCCAAAGGTAAACCCCTATCAGGCACCTCGAAACCAGACAAAACTCACAAAATTCGAACACCAATTCTGATACGAGTCCAACAATACCAAAATCATCCAATTTCGATGTCAAACGGGCCTTCAAATCATAAATTTATGTTATAGAAATGTTTTTACCAAAAACCCCAATTTATCCAATTCAAATCTTTAATCGAACACTAAAATCGATGTTGGAATCATGAAATATAAACTAATCCGAGTAAAAAAATACTTAGCCATTCCAAATCGTGAAAGTACCCTCCAAAATCGCCCAAAACCGAGATCTATAACTAAAAATGTAATAAAATAACATAAACCCTTAAAATAGAGTACTATATAAGCATGACTAACTATATGCATCGTGATCACGGCAGAGCTCTTGCAATCGCGTAGAAGAAAAGTAGCACTGCCCGCAAAAACACATCGCGAACATAACTCCAGACACGCAAACACGTAGCTCCACTTTATCAGACCATCACGAACATGATTCCAACCATGCGAACAGGTTGACCAAGCCCTCACCTCTTTTGCTGAAATGCGATCGCGAACCTCTTATGCGAACGCGAAGAACAAGTCTCTCCAGCCCAATCTACCTTATTCGTGAATGCGAACATGATGAACAAGACGGAATACCCTTCGTGATCATGTATGTGCTCCCGTGATCGTGAAGAACAACTGGAGCACCAGAAAATTCATAAAAACCAGCAGTTCATGCAACCTCTGAAATGGTCCAAATTCAATTTAAAACTCACCCGAGCCTCATAACTCTACACCAAACATCTACAGAAGTCTAAAAACATCATACAAACTCACTCGCGTGATCAATACACAAAATAACATCTACAACCACAAATTAGACTTCTAAACACATGAAATCAAAAGGAAAACTCAAGAACCTCTAGAACCACAACCAACCGTCCGAATCCTATCAAACCAACTCCGAATAACACCAAATTTTGTAGACAAGTTCCAAATAGAAAAGTATAACTATTCGAAGTCCCAATACCAAATTCGACCCCGATAGCCATAAAGTCAACCTACGGTCTAACTTAAGGAAATTTCTAAACCTCAAATTGCTATCTTTTGGCAAAACAAGCCAAATCCACATAGAGACCTCTGAATTCATTTTTGGGCGTTCACCCAAGACCAAATTCATGATTCAAACCTATCGGAGCCATAAAAATACCATTTCGGGGTTATTTTCACAATTTCAAACCTTGGTAAGGTTCTAAAATGCGAATCATTCTTTCAAACTAATTCTGAATAACTCAAAAACTAAAACTGACCATGCACATGAGTCATAATACACAATATGAAGCCATTCAAGGTCTCAAAAAACCAAACGGAATGCTATAGCTAAAAACGACCGGTCGGGTCATTACAAGAGTGTTCTTCAGACCTTGAAGGAAAAGTTGGGTTATGCTATGTTCACCAAATGTGAGTTATGGTTGGACTCAGCTGCATTCATGTGACATGTAGTATCTAGTGATGGTATCGAGATTGATATAATAAGATTGAGGTGGTGACATACTACAACTATAGAGATCTAGAGTTTTTTTGGGTTTGTTAGGCTATTATCATTTTTTGGTTAAAGGATTTTCATTCGTTGCAGCTCCATTGACAAAGTTGTCTGAAAAAGGTTTTTGTTTTAGATAGTTTGATGAGTGTGCGCAGAGCTATTAGAAACTCAAGACCGCTTTGACTATAGCCTTAGTGTTGGTGTTGCCCACAGGTCCACGACCATATATGGTGTATTGTGATACTTCGCAAACTATTCTTGTAGTGTGTTGATAAAGGATGATAGAGTGATTGCTTATTGCTTAACGGAAGTTGAATCCTCATAAGAAGAATTACACAGTTCATGTTTTTGAGTTGGTAGCTATTGTGCATGCACTCAAGAGTTGGAGGCATTACTTGTGCATGTTTCATGTGAGGCGTATACTAACCATCATAGTCTTCAACACTAGTTCAAGTAGAAGGATTTGAATTTGAGGCGGTGGAAATGGCTTGAGTTACTTAAGGATTATGATATCACTGTCTTGTATCATATATGCAAGCGAACGTGGTGGCGTATGCATAGAGTAGAAAGGCAGAGAGTATGGCTAGTTTGGCATTTATTCCAATTAAGGAGAGGCCTTTTGGCTATGGATGTTTAGGCTTGGGCCAATAGATTTGTGAGAATGGATATTTCTAAGTCTAGCAGGGTTCTTGCTTGTATTGTTGCACAATATGCCTAGATCGAGCGCATTAAAGCTTGTCAATAAGATGATCCCTATTTTCTAATGCTTGCGGACATAATGCAATAAGGTGGTGACATGAAAGTTACTGTTGGAGATTATGGCTTTATGGGACTCCAGGGTGGGTTGTGCTCATAATGTTGATGGTTTGAGGGAGTTGATATTTGAGGAGGCTCAAAGTTTGCGATATACCATTCACCTAGGTGTCACAAAGACGTATTATGATTTGAAGCAACACTAGTGTTGGTGGAAAATGAAGGACATTGTAGGGCATGTTTCGCGGTGTTTGAATGGAGAACAAGCTAAGTATGAACATTAGAAACTAGGTGGTTTAACTTAGAAGATAGTTATACTTGAGTTAAAGTAGGAGTGTATCACGATGGACATTTTGGTAGGCTTACCACGTATTTTAAGGAAAGTTAATGCTAGTTGGTTCATTGTTGAGAGCTTGACATGTAAGCACTTTATACCTGTGTTGACTACTTATACCTAGGAGATAGTCCATTTACATGGTATGCCTATTTATATCATTTCGGATCAGGGGACTCAGCTTACATCTCACTTTTGGAGAGTAGTACAGCAGGAGTAGGGTACACAAGTTGAGATTACTACAACTTTTCACCAGTAGACTGATGGTCAGTCTGAGCGGACTATTAAGATTCTTGAGGAAATATTATGAGCTTGTGTCATTGACCTTGGAGGTAATTGTGATCAATTCTTGCCTTTGCCAGAGTTTACTTAGGATAACAACTACTAGTTGTTCATTCAGATGGCTTTGTATAAGGCTTTGTTTGGTAGAAATCGTCAATCTCTTATTTGTTGGTTTGAGTTGGGTAAAGCTAGGTTGTTGGGTGCAGTGTTGGTACAAGATGCTTTTGGAGAAGGTGAAGTTGATCAAGAGTGACTTTGGACAGCTCGGAGTAGGCAAAGAGTTGTTTGGACAAAAGGTTTGTGATGTGGCATTTTTAGAGGGTAAGAAGATACTTTTGAAAGTTTCACCCATGAAAGGTGTGACGAAGTTTGGAATGAAAGTAAAGTTGAGTGCAAGGTTTATGGGCTATTTACGGTGTTGGAGATAGTTGATGAGGTGGCTTATAGGCTTCTTTCGCCTCCTAGACTATCGAGGCTATATTCAATATTTCATGTTTAAATGCATCAGAAGTATACTGAAGATAAGTCACATACTTTGGACTACATCATAGTGCTTTTGGATGAGAATTTAGCCTATAAGAAAAGTTGGTAGTTATTTTTGATATGCAGGGGCGGAAGTTGATGTCGAAGGAGAGTGCTGCGGGGAAGGTGTTGTGGAAAGGTCAACCACGTTAGGAGGCTAATTGAGAGACAGAAATAAGATACACGGAGCAGATCCAACATTTGTGGCAGTCCAAGCACCTTTTTAAGCCTGTTCGAGGATAAATATTTATTTAAAAAGGTGGAGAATGTAATGATCGTAGATCATTTTTAGTTCTAGGACCTCCTTTACCTATCTGAGACTTCTCGTAAGTACAATTATTATTTTATGACTTGCGAGATGGGCGGTTCAAGTCCCGAGAAGTTCAAGAGTGATCAAGGTCAACACCCTTCAAAACTGAGCTCCCAAGTCTCTAACATGGTGAAGAATGAAATAAAACCCCAAATCACATTTATAAACAAAAACTTAATCTCACACAATTCTAGCCGCACTTTCCTAGTGTGAACCGCACTTCCAACCACACTCCAAGCTTTGCGGTCGCAATCTAGCATGATTGCACTATCATCATTCAGTAAAATAGTCATACTTCTTTTTCAAAATATCCAAGTGATGACAAGTTTCCATTTCTAGATAGTGGGGCCAAAGCTCTAGACTTTCATTTTTGGATCATTTCTAAATTCCTTATAGATTAGGAAATATAAGCTTCTGAATCCAGACAAATAAAGCTATAGATTCCTGTTGCATCCCTCAGTGCGGTACACACTTTGACCATTGTCCCTGAAATCGGGAGGTTGTAGCCGCACTTGAGTTTTTGTCTCAGCACTCTAAAAATTCCCTCAGCACTCCAAAAAGGGCCCTCCTTACCAATAAAGCTACAGAACATCAATAAAGTACCAAAATGCTCAAACTTGTTCAAAACTGAAGCGAGCTTCCCGGGACCCCGTTTAATCATCCTAACAAGTTCATAGACCTATCAAAACTTGTTTAAAGGCTCAAAACACGAATAGCAATATCAAATTTAAGAATCAAAGGCCAAACCACATATAAAGACTCTATTTAGTTCATAAGCCTTTATACTTCCAATCAAGCATCGAACTCATACTTTAATACCTCAGATTGAATCCAAACTTCGCGCATAAGTTCAATACAACTATATAGACATATCCAAAGTCTCCAAAAACCAATCAAGATTCAATAACATCAAAATCCATGTTTGGTCAAACTTATGAGCTCTTACTTCAAATTACCAACTTTCGAAAAATAGAGTCAAAATCTTCTAGGAACATCCAAAACCAAATTTGAACATACGCCAAAGTCAAAATATACCATGGGAACCTATAGGAACTCTCAAATCCCGATTCCGATATCGTTTACTCAAAAGTCAAACCTTGGTCATCTTCTGCAACTTAAGGCTTCCAATATGGGACTAATCAATTTACTTCCAAGCCTTCCTAAAATCAAACCAACTATCTCCGTAACTCATAAAACATCAAAGGAAATGACTGACCGGATCGTTACAAAGAGACAAGCATATATGATGCACATGGACAAACAAACAAACATACAGGAAATGTATGCATGTACAAGTGATGATCTTTATGCATGATGTGTGCATGTGTGTAAGGTGTGATTATGGCTCCAACATGTACATCATAATTGGAATAGCCATCATATCAAAATAAAGTATGAAGAGCCTAGACATGATCTCTCACATGTAAGAAACAACAAAAAGTCATATAAATAATTTAAAGCATATCACAAGTACAACATGTTTCGAAACAAGGAATAAAGAAGCAAAAAATCTACCCCAAACTAGATATAACCTCAATGACAGCATGTACGCTTGTTATTCCGCATATATATCGCCCAAAAAATATTGAACATAGCATATAATTCTATTTTAGGAAAAATTCCCTATAGTTGAGGTAAGGCAAGATACTTACCCGAGTTGCCGGCTTGATTTGTTCTTCTGTATCCGCTTTCCCTAGCTCCAACTCTATTGAACGAGCCTAATCTAGCCCAATTAAAGTATAATGAGGTAAATTAAAGTTATAAATACTCATAGCAAATGAAAAAGATAAATCTTTAATAAAATCTCAAAAGTAAACAAAACATCAAAACGGGCCCACATGGCCAAAACCCGAGTCCAAGGTCGGATCCTATTGATAAATAACCCCATGACTTCAGATATTTGATTAATCTCCAAATTCGAGTCCAAATTTGTACTCATATCATAAACTACACCTTTTTAAAGTTTAGAAACACCCTAATTTCTCTTCTTCAATCCCCTGTTTTGATGTTAAATCTAGTAATAGATTCATGTATAAATAATAAAACTTTGTTAGATTACATATCCCAAGCTTGTAGAGGAAGATATAGATCAAAACCTATCAAAGTCAAACTCCCCAAGTTACCAAAAGTGTAAAAAACAATATAAGAAATTACAAAAACTGGGCCCTTCGAATACTGGCATTTTAACCACGGGCGACAAAGCCACCGCGGATCGGTGGGTTGGATGTTCAATTTTTTCATCACCAAAAATCACTAGTTTGGGTGCCGTAGCCACCGATCCGCGGTGGGCTGGGCTCTCACACCAGATGCCTGTCAAAAATTGCAATGGTCACCTTTTAGTAAAACAATCATAACTCTTTACACAAATGTCCAGATGATGAACAACTTAAAGTTTTGAATCTAGAATCAAACTGCTACATTCTCATCAGTACCTCATACACAAATTAGTCATATAATAAGAGAAACACTCTTGTAAAATCCTAACTATCTGAACAAGTCCAAAAACACGATATGGACCTATCCAAAGTTCAAAACACGAAACAAAATGCAATAACACGAAAGTCAATCCCAAGTAAAACTTATGAACTTTAAAGTTCGTCAAATTGCCAACTTTTAACCAAAATCATTGAATCCTTCCCAAGTAACCGGAGACATGATTCGAGCATATTTACAAGTCTAATATTATCATATGAACCTATAAAGACATTCAAATCACCAATTTGAGCCCGTTAACCAAAAATGTAAACTTTGGTCACCTTTCTTAACTTAAGGCTTCTAGTTAGAAACTAAGTGTCTCAAATCACTTCCTAACCTCTTGAAACTCGAAACAACCATACATTCAAGTCATAAAATAACATATGGACCTACGCAAAGTCTCAATTAGAGAACGAGATTCTAGAGCTCAAAATAATCGGTTGGGTCATTACACAACTGTTGATTGCCATCCCACAAAGAGTCGAGAAATGTCTGCCTGAAATCCCCCAATAAAGAAATAGAGGACTGTAAAATTTGAGGGGAATAATGTAAAGGATTGGAAGACGATAACGAATATGGAGAGAAATCAAAAGGAGTTGTTATACCCTGAGAATGGAAACTATGGAGAGAAATCAAATGGAGGCTCAAATGACCACCCTGATAGTGATAATGACGGAGAAAAGGAAGATGGAGGCTCTGATGGCCACATAAAGCGTTAAAACGATAGAGGAATGGAAGATGGAGGTTCCACTGACCAACCTGAGAATGAAAATAACGGAGAAAAGAAAATGAAGGCTCCCATGGCCACACTGAGAGTGAAATTGTTGGAGAAAAGAAAGATGAGAAAGCAGATGTAGGCTTTGGGGACCACTCTAAAAGTGAAAAGAAAGAAGGAATCAATGAGGCTACAGTGAACACTCTGAGGGTGGAATAAAAGATAATCAACGAGTCTTCGAAATCATTCGCCGCATGAACATCAATAGTGAAATGCCACCTTTATTACGTCATATGTGCATATTCAAGAATGCCTCCATTATTCCGCCACACGTGCATAATCACAAATGCCACCCTTGTTGTACCACATGTCGATGGACAAGAATTCTACCCTTATTTCAGCACATGTGCATAACAGTAACCACAATCGCACGGTAAAGACTTCGTACCACAATATCAATCTCAATCGCACGGTAAATACCTCATGCCATAATATCAATCACAATCGCATGACAAAGAACTCATGCAAAAATATCATCACAATCGCACGGCAAAACCTTATGCTAACACCTAATAAATTTGCCCAACATGTCCACACATACCATAATTATAATAATGCAATATGCCAAATTTCCATCAAAAGACATATGCTAAATATTTGTCGACAAGGTGCACAAGAACTTTATAATAATAATATGCGGATGAGTGGTTAACATATAAAGCATTACTACGTTTAAACCAATTTTAGTATCAAGTTCATGTAGTCACAAAGTGATTAAGCATGTATGATGCACGTGGACCGAGAAATAACCATGCATGGATGTGTGCATGTATACAATGAATGATCCCTAGTAGGATGTATACCTATATGTCGTATGACCATTGTCCCAAAATGTGATGTCACCCAAATAATCATAATGTCCCAAATAGCCGTTTCATAGTCTTTAACTTGGATAAGGAACTCAAGTAATCATACTTCAATTAAAGGCATAACATAAAAATAGCAAGTACAGATATGTATTCACAGTACGTCTAAGCAAGTATGATAATAACCCCAAGATAGTTCATCATGCTCAAAATAAGTTACTATTACCCTCATATTAGTTCTAGCATGGTTTATCGTTCACACGTGATCAGTCAATTGAATAACCCATAGAATCGGGTAACACACAACTAAATAAAGTAATTTAGAATATACCCCAACCATGAATACCCATGGCATATTTATATACACTCATTACCTCATGCATACATCACCCTCACATGTAGCAAACATCATCAATTAGTAGAAAAATTCCCTCAACCAAAGTTTGGGAAGATACTTACCTCATCTGGGCTTGTCCAAATTTCCAAAATCATATTTTCTTGATAAATCACCTCTAACTGGCTCAAATCTTGCCAAAATTCAACCACGGAAGTCAACCAATACAATGAGAAGTAATCTCAATCAATAAAGCCTCCATCTTTGAAGGATTCTTAAAAAATCAACAAAAATCAACCCTGGGCCCATGTGCTTGAAACCCGAAACTAATACGAAAAATTGATGATCCATAACCTACCAAGTCAAAATATTTGATTACATTCCAAAACCGAGTCCGAACCGGTACTCAAATCCTCTTTTTCTTTGTCAACAAAAAATATTTAACCATTTGTATATATGTGCAACCACTAGTTCCATTTGTACTCTAGAACTAGCCTCCTATGCTCCTACCTATCTAAGTAGCATCTCACCTATCAGGACGTACATTTATGCTATGCATAGCTAGGAAAATTATTTAAATACTCTAGAATCTCTCTCTAGTTCTTGTAGTTCTTCCCTTAGTTGGAGTACAATTTCTCTTAGTCCGTATACACTCTCTCATCTTTAATTTTGAATTCTTCTAGCATTACGTTTGTATTGGGTCGGATGCAATCGAGTAAGGTTGGGACCGGTTGTAATTTGAGGCCGGGCCACCCCGGTCCGAAATCAACAAGTCGGGCATGTAGGTCGGAACAGTCGAAATGGGACAACCGATACGGTCGGCCATGGGATGCCTCGTAACAAAAGATCGGCTTCGGACCGTATATCTCGCCAATCGCGGATATCTCGCCAGGAGCAATTTCCTCAACTGTTATAGCCGTTATGCCATCATCTTGGGATATTCAATCCCGTAATTAATGGAATTTGCCTTGTAATCAGTCTTTTACTTTATTAAGGACTCTTTCATTTACCTATAAGAAGGGCATTGGCCCCCCATTGTAAAACACACACATTTCAAAGAGAAAAACAATATATTTCTGCTATTACTCATTTCTATACCACTGTTCATCAAAATACTCCCCTATTTCTCATATTTCATCATCAGCTGTTGGATACTTGTGGTTTGACTGTTCTTTTTTACTTATTATACTTTAACCTTCTACATCATATTTTCACATTGTATCAAATTGATTCACGGATCCTTAGCACCACGAACAAATTCAATTGTTATCCGGTTTTAAGGGTAAACAGTTTGGAGCCCATCGTGGGGCCAAGGATATTAGTGAACTTCTGATACGTTTCTCTTTCAAACATAATTTTACACTTGCTCTTTGCAGAATTCTCTGTTTTTCAGGTTACAGATTAATCATGGCACAATTCAACGACGAGTTCAATAACCAAGTTGAAAACAACACCATGCCCGGACATGAGGCCCCAGTCGACGTCAATTCTCAAATGGCGCTCGATGCCGACCAGGCACCCAGCTCGTCGCATAGCGTCCGGGGGGAGAACCGCTCGGGGATTCAACAAAGCGGAGAGAGCGAGATCAGTCTCAAGGTAATATTTGACATGCTACAAGCTCAGCAAGCGGCGATAGCCCAACTGCAAAACCGTATTCAGAGCCCGAACACGGCAAAAAATGTTCCCCCTCAGGAAGCAACCGAGCAAAATGAACCAGTCGCAGCGCAACCGGATGAGAGCGGCTCGGGGACCAACTCCGGGATCATCAAAATGCTGGAAGAGTTAACTAAGCGGGTCGAGACAGGAGAAAAGAGAATTGAGGCCAACGATAAAAAAGTCGAAACATATAACTCAAGGGTAGACCAGATACCGGGAGCACCCCCGGTATTAAAAGGCCTGGATGCCAACAAGTTCGTACAGAAACCATTCCCGTCCAGCGCCGCTTCGAAGCCGATCCCCAAGAAGTTTCGCATGCCCGATATTCCTAAGTACAATGGAACTTCGGACCCTAATGAGCATGTGACAGCCTATACTTGCGCTATAAAGGGGAATGATCTCGAGGACGACGAAATTGAGTCCATCCTCCTGAAGAAATTTAGAGAAACTCTATCCAAGGGAGCGATGACGTGGTATCATAACCTACCACCGAACTCCATCGACTCTGTCGCTATGTTAGCTGATACATTTGTGAAAGCCCATGCAGGAGCCATTAAGGTCGAGACAAGAAAGTCCGACTTATTCAAAGTCAGACAACGTGACAGTGAAACGTTAAGGGAGTTCGTATCTCGATTCCAAATGGAGCGGATGGATCTACCACCAGTTACAGACGACTGGGCAGTGCAAGCTTTCACCCAAGGGCTGAATACCGGCAGCTCTGCAGCATCTAGGCAAGGCCATCACCTGGGCGGATATCCATAACCGGTATCAGTCAAAAATCAGGATAGAGGATGATCAGGTCGGGGTTGCATCAGGTTCCTCTTATACAGTTAAGACCTTTGACCGACCTATAAGAGACAACTTTCGTGAATCAAGGTCGAACTGAGACAGGCATCGACCATACCCGGAAGATCGACAGACTGTATCGAGGGGACTCAAGGTCTGAGACAGGAAAACAGGTACGAAGTTAATCAAAGGAACAGAAGGCCGTTGCCAAAAGGCAACTTCGAGAAAACAAATGATCGACAGGAAGCACCCCGGCTGTCAGAGTACAACTTTAATGTCAACTCAGCAACCCTAGTTGCAGCAATTGGCCGTATCAAACACACCAGATGGCCAAAACCATTGCAAACAGACCCCGCCAAGAGGGATCCTAACCTTGTATGTAAATATCATGGCACTCACGGTCATAGAACGGAAGATTGCCGGCAGTTGAGAGAGGAGGTGGCGCGGTTGCTTGAGAATGGGCATCTCCGAGAATTTCTTAGCGGCCGGGCAAGGAACCATTATGAAAACAGGGACAGGCCGGCAGATCAAAAGGAGCCGAAACATACTATCAATATGATAATTGGAGGTACGGACGCACCCCTAGTACCGGTACTGAAGCGTACAAAAATTTCCATCACTCGAGAGAAACGAACCCGGGACTTTACGCCGGAAGGAACTCTATGCTTCAACGACAGAGAAATGGAGGGCCTCACACAACCCCATAACGATGCACTGTTAATATCAATGTTGGTACACGATACCCGAGTAAAGCGCGTGCTCATCGACCCTAGAAGTTCAGCCAACATAGTCCGGTCTTGGGTCGTTGAACAGCTGGGCTAACGAATCAAATCGTGTCCGAGGTCGGGATACTCAACGGTTTTAATGTGGCATCGGAAACAACAAAGGGAGAGATAACATTGATGGTGAATGTTGCCGGAACCACCAGGGCAACAAGGTTCTGCGTAATCGAGGGCGATATGAGGTATAACGCCCTGCTCGGAAGACCCTGGATACATGACATTAGGGCAGTACCATCAACCTTGCACCAGATGTTAAAATTCCCATCGGCCGAAGGAATAATCACCGTTTATGGGGAACAGCACGTGGCAAGGGAGATGTTCGCGATAGAAGAAACAACATCAAAGTCTATCAATCCCCAACAGAAGGCCAAATAGCAATCACAAAAGCCACCTTCGACATATGAGGCGAGCGAGATCAGCCCAATGAAGACAGCTTCGGGGTACCCCGATCCTTTGTTGTCCCGGATGAGGCCGACGCTACCAAATCGACAATCGAGGAGTTGGAGCAAATCCCGATCCGACATGACGCAACCGACCGGAAGGTATACCTGGGCTCGAGTTTGAACTCCGAGCTCAGGACCAAACTACTTTCTTTCCTTTCAGCTAATAAAAGCTCTTTTGCTTGGTCCCATTTGGATATGACAGGCATACCACCGGAGATTGCGACACATAAGCTGAGTGTCGACCCAAAATTCCGGCCGGTCAAGCAGAAAAGGAGGCCTCAATCCGAAGTCAAGCAGGTTTTCATCCAGGAAGAGGTAACCAAGCTTTTGAATATAGGGTCCATTCGGGAGGTAAAATACCCTGAATGGTTAGCTAACGTAGTTGTAGTGCAAAAAAAGGGGAACAAACTTAGAATGTGTATAGATTATAAGGACTTAAATAGAGCCTGCCCTAAAGATTCTTTCCCACTGCCCAACATCGATCGCATGATCGATGCTACTGCTGGCCACGAGACTCTAAGTTTTCTCAATGCCTATTCTGGATATAACCAGATACAAATGGATAAGGACGATCAAGAAAAAACACCCTCCATCACTAAATATGGCACTTACTGCTATAACGTGATGCCATTCGGGCTTAAGAATGCGGGGGCTACATATCAGCGCCTGGTAAATAAAATGTTCGAAAACTAACTAGGTAAAACCATGGAGGTTTACATTGATGACATGTTGGTTAAATCCCTGCGAGCAGAGGACCATCTTAGTCATTTGCAGGAAACATTCGACATTTTGAAGAAATACAATATGAAGTTGAACCCGGAAAAATGCGCGTTCGGGGTAGGTTCCGGGAAATTTCTCGGGTTCATGGTCTCGAATAGAGGAATCGAGATCAACCCGGACAAGATCAAAGCTATCGAAGATATAAAAGTCATCGACAGCGTCAAGGCCGCACAAAAGCTCACAGGCCGGATCGCAGCTTTAGGCCGCTTCATATCCCGGTCGTCAGACAGAAGCCACCAGTTCTTCAATTTGCTAAAGAAGAAGAATGAGTTTTCATGGGGACCAGAATGCCAACACGCCTTAGAGGAACTTAAAAGGTACCTTTCTAGCCCACCTCTATTGCATACGCCGAAAATGGGCGAGCTATTATACCTTTATCTCGCTGTATCGGAGATAGCGGTGAGCGGAGTCTTAGTTCGGGAAGAACAGGGTACCCAGTTCCCCATATATTATGTTAGTAGAACATTAGGGGAAGCTGAAACCAGGTACCCGCACTTAGAGAAGCTAGCACTAGCCTTATTAAGTGCTTCTAGGAAATTAAAACCGTATTTCCAAAGTCATCTGATATGCGTAGTGACAACTTACCCACTTAGAAATGTCATGCATAAGCCCGAGCTATCGGGCCGATTGGCCAAATGGGCCATCGAGATGAGCGAGTACGATATCCAATATCGACCTCGAACCTCGATAAAATCTCAAGTACTAGCTGATTTTATCGCCGAATTCACACCGTCGCTTATTCCCCATGTCGAAAAGGAACTCATGAGTAAATCGGGGACTCCTTTGGGAGTGTGGACTCTATTCACAGACGGAGCCTCGAATTCGAAAGGTTCGGGTTTAGGTATCGTATTAAAACCTCGGACCGAAAATACTATTAGACAGTCCATCAAAACCATAAAATTGACTAACAATGAAGCCGAGTATGAGGCTATGATTGCAGGTCTGGAACTAGCCAAGAACCTTGGGGCAGAAATAATTGAAGCCAAGTGCGACTCCCTTCTTGTGGTCAACCAAGTAAATAGGACATTCGAAGTCAGGGAGGGCCGTATGCAAAGGTATGTGGATAAGCTTCAAGTCACCTTGCACAGATTCAAGGAATGGACCTTGCAACATATTCCCCGGGAACAAAACAGCGAGGCCGATGCTCTCGCGAACCTAGGTTCGACGGTCGATGATGAAGAGATCGACTCCGAAAAAGTCGTACAGTTGATGAGATCGATGGTAGAAGAAGGCCATGCCGAGGTCAACTCGACAACCTTGACGTGGGATTAGAGGAACAAGTACCTAGAATACCTCAGCTCAGGCAAAGTCCCGCACGACCTCAAAGAATCGAGGGCATTGCGTACAAAGGCAGCCCGATTTTGTTTGGCCAGTGATGGAACTCTTTACAGAAGAACCTTTGGAGGACCCATAGCCATATGTCTCGGTCCCGGGGATACCGAGTACATCCTGAGAGAGATACATGAAGGAGCTTGTGGCAATCATTCGGGCTCCGAATCATTAGTTCAGAAGGTAATCCGGGCTGGCTATTACTGGATCGATATGGAGAAGGACACGAAGGATTTCGTGCGCAAGTGCGGCAGATGTCAAAAACACGCACCGATCATCCACCAGCCGGCTGAAACACTGCATTCAGTTTTATCGCCTTGGCCATTTATGAAGTGGGGAATGGATATAATAGGTCCACTCCCTCGAGCACCAGGTAAGGCTCAATTTATCCCCTTTATGACTGACTATTTTTTCTAAGTGGGTGGAAGCACAAGCTTACGAAAAGGTCAGAGAAAAAGAGGTGATCGACTTCATATGGGACCACATCATCTGCCGATTTGGGATGCCTTCCGAGATTGTGTGCGACAATGGAAAGCAGTTCATCGGCAACAAGATAACCAAATTATTCGAAGACAATAAAATCAAAAGAATATTGTCGACTCCTTACCATCCCAATGTCAACGGTCAGGCGGAATCAACCAACAAAACTATACTTCAAATTTTGAAGAAAAGGTTAATCGACGCCAAAGGAAGATGGAGAGAAATGTTGCCCAAAATTTTATGGGCATATCGGACAACTGAAAAAACCAGTACCGGAGCCACTCCATTCTCTTTAGTGTACGGCGCCAAAGCTTTGATACCAGTCGAGGTAGGCGAACCGAGCGTCAGATTTCAATACGCGACCGAAGAGTCCAACCAAGAGGCTATGAATGTTAGCCTAGAACTCTTGGATGAAAGAAGGGAGGCTGCTTTAGTTCGAATGGCAGCTCAGAAGCAGAGAATCGAAAGGTACTATAATCGGAGAGCTCGACTTCGACACTTCAATGCAGGGGACTTGGTGCTCAGAAGAATCACCCCAAATACTCGAGACCCTAACGAAGGGAAATTGGGGGCGAACTGGGAAGGTCCCTACACTATACTAAAAATCACCGGAAGGGATCCTACAAGCTGGGGACTTTGGATGGTAAACAGCTGCCAAACAACTGAAATGTGAGCCACTTGAAAAGATACTATTGCTGAGGTATTTTACTTTGCCCTTTTTACTTTCTTTTCACTTCGTTTATCGATAATAACCTATGCAGGTCAAATCGATATCAGATAAGTAATCACCAAACATTAGGGCTGAAAGCACGCGCTGCACTCTTTTTCCCTTAGACCGGTTTTGTCCCAATTTGGGTTTTTCGGCAAGGTTTTTAATGAGGTAGCTGTATGTCGTGCTACCATACTAAAATTTAGCTACATTCATTTGTTCACTTCAATTTCGAGGGGCCAAAATAAAGATCGCTAGGAATTGATTTAAGGATCAAACGGCCAGAAGAGCCGTACCCGAATAGAACGATCTAACTCGCCTCCGACCAATGATGATGTACAATTACACAAATACTAACAAGGTCATTTGATGCCTACATTGTGTTATCAAGCCTAAGGGCTTTTCTTACTATCTCTGCATTTTCAATAATCGATATTAGAGAAAGATATGCATCGAGACCGAGGGGAATAAGACCTAACGAGGCAAACCCCGAAACCGATAAACTGGGCTAAGGACTTTTCGAAACTAGACAAGCACAAAGGGAATTAAGACCAATATGGGCAATCCCGATCTATGGCCAAGGCCGAACCGAAATGAAAATTCGTATTCGGTCAAACCGATCTACGGCCAAGGCCGAATCGAAATGAAAATTCTTATTCGGTCAAACCGATTTACGGCTAAGGCCGGATCAACTTGAAAACTCTTGTTCGATCAAAGCTTGAAAGAACAGGAATTCGAGTCAAAATCAAATTTATTTGATAAGGCCAAAAATTTTGCTAAGGCATGACCCCGATCCCTATAAGATTAATGGTTGAAAACGTAGCAAATGATAACTTGATTAAATCGCTATGAATGAGGCCAAGACCGAGCTGGTTATCGCTTTGAACAAGGCTAAGGCCCAACCGATTATTAATGTGTTTTGAATTTATCACAAGGCTAAAAGCCGGGCTAATTATTAATTAGTCGGTCCCGCTTTGTGATCCTAGCTAAGGCAGGATATTTTGACACATAAGAATCGAAAAACAAGGAACAAACTTAAGATATATTTCATAAGAATCATCATACAAAGTGGGATTGCTACATCATTCGGACAGTAGAAAAGTATCAATCTGAGCAGTCTTCAAATTCTTCAGGAAACATTTTCCTTCTCATTTCTTCCTCGACTTTTGATGCCTCTTCGACATCGGAGGACAAATCGAAGCCACGGGCCTGAAGCTCCTCGAGAACGGTAAGGCGAGTTTGGCATTGAGTATATTCGGTCAGCGCCTTCGATTGCTCGTGAGCTACTTCAGCGTCAGCTCTATACTGAGCAATTAAATCATCGGCCTTGGCCTTGGTAGCAGCGATTTCTAACTTTGCTTCCTGAAGCCGGTTGGCCAGGGCCGCCCGTTCTTGGTTGGATGATTTAGCTTGGAGCCGATGGTATTCATTATCCTTAGTCAGGGCTCCGATTGTTTCCTGAGCTGCCGAGATTTGTCCTTGGAGGGTCATCGTTTCTGCAGTTAGAAGCTCAGTTTTGACTCTCCATGCTCGCTTCGGACTTTGCCCCGCTCAGCTCAGATCGAAGCTGGTCCAACCGGCTGTCCATTTGCCCCAACCGATCAACATAAGAGGCACGTTCTTTCCTCGTGAAGTTCAAATCCGCTCGGAGATTCGCCAGTTCATTTTAGAGCCGCTGACGTCGTTCCCACTCTTGCGCCATTCCTTCTTTGATACGAAGGAACACTTCGTGATTAAGCACCGAAGACTGTGAAAAATTCAAACAGAAGACTTTCAGTGTGGGAACGTGAACCAATGTGTTGAATATAATCTAAGGAGAACAGAAAAACTTACTTTGTTCAATGCTTGCTGAGATTCGTTGAACAAGCAAGCCCAATCCACTGCGTTCATAGCAGCTCGGTCCTCTTCGGTTACCAAGCCGTGGAGGTAGCTTGCTATGCCGACCGGGGGGCCTAATGCTCGGGCATCCTCGGGGATAGCAAGGGTTATCACCCGACTCCTCTCCGGATTCAAGCTCGGTGCGAGGAACTTATCCATTAGCTTAATACCAGCCGACGTTCCACTTGTTTCGGCTGGGGGACTCCTTCTGGGGATTTCAAGGCCGTAAGTATCGGCCGATGGAACCCCGTCGAAGAATTCCTCGAAGATCCCCACTGTGGCCGGCACCTTGCCCGGCATGTGAGTCTCAGCATCTAGGATTGTCTCCGAGAAGGAAGGAGAATGCTCTACCTCGGGAATGTCCGAAGATCTTTGTGCAACCTCTTGCACATTGGCCCGACCTTCGGTCTTTGCTCCCTTTTCAATATTGGCTGCTGGGGAAGCACCGGTTTCCTCCGCAACAGGCTCGGGGACTTCACGAGGAGTTTTATCGAGTTCAGGACTCTTCGCCCCATCGGAGTCCCCACTCAGTTCAGTAGCGGCATCGGGGGCTGTGATTTTACAAGCCGCCATCTTCCTCCTACTTTTCTTCTTTTCGGGCTCAGCATGGTCAGGAGCCCTTGTTCTCTTCTTTCCTCCTTCTTTCTCCGACGCGGGAAGGGGACGAGGAACTGTCCCACTAGTAACTGCCGACCTCAACTCGGCATCCTTCGAGAGACCTGCAAAGCGTAAATTCCAGAGTATTAAGTGTTGGTACCGATTGTTATGAGAAAAATTAATGTAGATGAAGCTTACCATGGTTCTTTGCCTCCCAGAGACCTTTCGATATTTCCCTCTAGGCCCGCTCGGAGTACGACCTCTGGGCCACGATTTTCCTGACCCAGTCCTTCAGGTCATTGATCGCGGCCGGTGACTGAGAAGCGGCTGCGCATGATGATATATCAGTTAAACATTGAAAGATAGTAATGAAAAAGGTTAAGTAAAGGAGCACTTACGTTTGAAGTTCCACTTCTCAGGGAACGGCATGTTATCGGCAGGAATCAGATCGGAAGTCTTAATTCGAACATATCGGCTCATCCAGCCCCGATCCTTGTCTTCGTCTATGCTCGAGAACGAGGCCTTACTGGCCCGACGAGCTAGCTTGATCAGTCCCCCTCGGAGCATTCGAGGACTGTACAATCTAAGCAGATGGTCGAGGGTAAAAGGATGTCCCCCCTCGACCTTATCTACGAAAAAACAAAAAAGATAGACTATACGCCATATGGAAGGGTGGACTTGAGCTAGAGTAACCTGATATCTCCTACAAAAATCGACAATCATAGGGTCTATGGGTCCTAACATGAACGGGTAAGTGTATACACTGAGATACCCCTCCACGTGTGTAGTGATGGACTCGTTAGGGGAAGGTATTACTATTTCCTTATCAGTCCAATGGCACTCAGCCTTCACCCTATCAAGGTGTTTGGGAGTGATTGAACTAATGTAATCTGAAACCGGTTCTCCCCGTCCGGGCACCGGAGATGATTTCTCGACCTTGAAGTCAGTGCCTATGTAACATCCTACTGGTATGAAGGCCTTCAATGGAGGCTCCATAGAGGGCTCTTCAGTGCGGATGGGCTTAGCCTCTTCAACAGGCTGAGGGGGAGAAGTTTGTCTTAGAGGGACCGACTTGGAAGTTTTGGCCATTGAAGTAGCAAGAAGCAAAGGAGATTAGAAGGCTTTTTGATGAAGAGGACTAAAAGTTTTTTTTTTCTCTGCTCAGGAAGATCAAAAGAGACAAAGTGATTAATGGCGTGAAGACAAACAGACTAATCCAAAGAAGGAGGAAGTATTTATACTTTCCCAAAAAGCGGTGGCACGAAGCACGAGGTGAGCGGCATTAAATGCACGCATTTAATGCAATAAAAAGGTACAAAGTTCTGCAAAAGGCATGTAATGATTTCCTGCATCGACGGTTGTGTGCATCACTACGCTACCGTCATACATAGGATCTTTTTGGGGATAAACGATTTTGACAGCTGTGCTTCTGCGTCACGTTTAGCGGGGATATCGATCGCTTAGTCAAGCAGTTCAAAGGTTGATAACTCATATCGTTTTTTGTCCTTACTCTCCAATAAACGAGGGGACTATCTGTATTGGGTCGGACGCAATAGAGTAAGGATGGGACCGGTTGTAATTTGAGGCCGGGCCTCTGTATTGGGTCGGATGCAATCGAGTTAGGTTGGGACCGGTTGTAATTTGAGGCCGGGCCACCCCGATTCGAAATCAACAAGTCGGGCATGTAGGCCGGAACAGCCGAAATGGGACAACCGATATGGTCGGCCATGGGATGCCTCGTAACAGAGGATCGGCTTCGGACCGTATATCTCGCCAATCCCGGATATCTCGCCAGGAGCAATTTCCTCAACTGTTATAGCCGTTATGCCATCATCTTGGGATATTCAATCCCGTAATTAATGGGATTTGCCTTGTAATCAGTCCTTTACTTTATTTAGGACTCTTTCATTTACCTATAAGAAGGGCATTGGCCCCCCATTGTGAGACACGGGACATCTCAGAGAGAAAAATAATATAATTCTACTGTTATTCACAACTATCTCCTCTGTTCATCAAAATACTTCCCTATTTCTCATAATTCATTATCAGCTGTTGGATACTTGCGGTTTGACTGTTCTCTTTTGCTTATTTTATTTTAATCTTCTACGTCATATTTTTATATTATATCAAATTGATTCACGGATACTTAGCACCACGAACAAATTTAATTGTTATCCGGTTTTAAGGGTAAACATATATATATATTTTGTAAAGTGGCTATAATATTTTTCCCTAATAAAAAAGTTAAAAACAATGTGAATCCCGGGAAAAAAAAAATCCTAAACCCAACTGCATCAGAACACGGAAGCCACGTGTATGAAGCTTGACTTTATTTATCAACCAGATTTCAATTATTAACTTCTAGAGCATAAAATCAGATCCATACACAAATATTCGATAAAACTCCTTGTATCTAAATCTAATCAACTTCTCAGATCCAAAATCTGATCGGAACAATGTCGTCGACATTCAGCGGCGATGAAACTGCTCCTTTCTTCGGCTTCCTCGGCGCCGCTGCGGCTCTCGTCTTCTCCTGTAAGTTCTCAAATCTTCGTCAATAGATCCGCATCAAGTCGTAATATACTTTAGATCTAATTGATATTTTGTCGAATATTTCGTAGGCATGGGAGCAGCGTACGGAACAGCAAAGAGCGGTGTAGGAGTGGCGTCTATGGGAGTGATGAGACCGGAGCTGGTGATGAAATCCATTGTTCCGGTGGTTATGGCTGGTGTGTTGGGTATTTATGGTTTGATTATTGCTGTTATTATCAGTACTGGTATTAATCCCAAAACGAAGTCGTATTACCTGTTTGATGGATATGCTCATCTCTCCTCTGGTCTCGCTTGTGGTCTTGCTGGACTTTCTGCTGGAATGGCTATTGGTATTGTTGGTGATGCCGGTGTTAGGTATTCATTCCTTTTTTTTAAAATTTTATTGACTTTTTTGCTGCTTCGTTGTCCACCTATTACTTCCATGCTAATGCCTGTTGACTTGAATCTGAGAGATTTTATATTGGTGACTGGTGAGAATTAGGCGAAGTTGAGTATTAGTTTTGTATCACCTGTTAAAATAAGGTTAGGATTCGGCTTTTTGGTTATCTTTTTTTATAGGTTCCAAAGGTTACAATGTTGTATCTTGATCGAGATACTTGGTATGTATGCTCACTAAGTTGTGATTTCTTTATAGGAAGATGTTGGTAGTATGTAATGCAAAAAAGAAAAAGTAAACTTATCAAAAAAAGATGTAAACTTTTGTTTCGAGCTAGTTAACCATGTGAATAGGAAGGCATCTTGGGTAACTTCTATTAAGGTCAAACTTCATAGTTCTAGTGTATCATCTAAATTTGTCTGGTCCTGGTTAGAAATAATTTTCTTGTGTACTTTTCAAAGTTTTATCGGGAATTATGCAGCAGGACTAAGGTTAAGTGGCTTGAGTTGTCTGTCGAATGAAGGTTAGAACCGAAACCACAGATAATAAATGGGTTAGGTTGCAGTTAGCAAATTGTCGAGAAAAACACTCTTATCAAAGTATTTATTGAGAAGTTCTGTTGTAATAGATTGTAAGCATTGCTTTTGGACTACCAGCAACCTTACTCGCAAACGTTAGTTAGATGTATGTACATTAGATGTTATCATTAAAGACAGTGTTCTTATTACTATCAAATAATAAAATGAGCCATATGTAACTACAATGGCATCTCATACCATTTTTTATTTTGGTCTATCATTGATATCATTGTTAAGTCAAGTTAACATATTAAATTCCGTGCTCTGGCCAAAACAATCACCTAAAATGGGAAGACTGAGTGCTTATGATCTAGGAAAATTGATTTATTCTCTTTCTGAGTTGTCCAACAATTGTCTGCACTTTCACTAAATAAGAACTTCCGAATATAGTGCTATTTCAAAAAGTTTACACGATGCACTTTTCATTCATTCAATCAATCAATCAACTTTGAGTCTATTATGCTACGTACAATATTTAGAGGATTATTTATCATTAGATTGATTTTATGCTGGCAGTTAACCTACAATAAGTCAATAACTCTTTTCCTTTATTTAGGCTTAGGATTGGCTACACTTCTATCTTACAGAAATTCTACCTTTTCGAAGCGTGGCCTTTATCTGTTCTTTTAGGCCATCTTCTTCTCTGACTACTATATAATTTTACCATCACCTCTAAACACTATTTTCTGCCTCTTTTAGTTTTTCAATTTTGGCTTCTGCAAATACCAGTTTGTGTTTAGAGAGTACTTGACACCGCGTGATAGTTGAAAGATTCCGATGATGATTGATCCTGCTTCTCTCTGTGTGTTTACTCCTATTGGCATGTATTTTATGCTACAGATTCTGTATCTTTGATAATCTTTGACTTGATTGTAATCATCTTGGACGAACATTTCAGTTAAATATTTGAACTTACTTTCATATGTGTTTTTCATGTAATGTAAATGATTAAGTTGATATTTTATATGCTAATGAATAAGTTGAAACCTTAAAAAAAGTTTAGAAGATGCGCAAAAGATAAAGGAATAACTTTTCTCCCTTTTGGTGATGTAAGCTTTTGTAAGAAAACAGAGGTCTGTAATACCAACAGATCCTTTTGTGAAACTATGGGTTTGCTCAGATATTTCTGTAGATTTTCTCAGCGCAAAGATTTTAAAAAGAAAGGGGGCAGGATTGGAACATATGAGACCAGTTTTATGTTTCCTTATAAGATAACAGGGAAGCTTATATCTTTTATAAGACTGGCTCCTCATGTTTTCTCATGATAATGTGATTGGTGTTAGTGATATTAGGTTTCTAATTTGTGGCCTTAATACAGAAATGGTTTTTAACAAGCGAAGACAATCTAGAAATCTTCTGCAATTATACTCTTCTTTGCATTGTGTGATGCAGTTATTATGCTTGGACATGATGGGGCGTCTCCCATGATTTTAACTGTTATTATGCTTGCACATAATGGGGCGTCTCCCATGATTTTGGTTAATTTCCCTCTTCTTACAAAAATTGTTGCCTTTGGTTAGCCAAAAGGCCACTGATTCATTTCATTTGCCTTTTCCAATTCCAACCTGCTCTAAAGGAAAAGGCTGTAACATGAATGACACTAGATTGTATTTTTTATCTTATAAAAAGAAAAATGAATGACACTAGATTGAGCTCCATGATGTCCTGCAGAGAAGCCTTTCTCCTAATAAAGTGTGGGGAAGTAAAGGGAAAAATAAAAAGTATTCTGGCAGTTGAAGGTCAGCTGATAGTTAGTACCTATGGTGTCCTTCAAAGGTTTTCTTATTTTTAGCAATGGGCTTTCCTGACGTGGAAGCTGCGTTTGATGGAAGACTGATCCAAAAAATGTAATTTGTACTCTTGATAATGCTGCACAGCCGCAGCAAGTTAGTATATTTCAACATACCTTAGGTCTTCCATCATTGATGCCTTTGTTTTCCTCTCTGATTTCTTTGCCTCTCTGATTTCTTTGCCATATATCTTGACGTTTTGTCAGACACTTTTACTTGATTATCATTCTCAAAATTTTCTGGCTTCTTTAAGTGGTGAGACTAAGGGGTTGTTTGGTACGAACACAAGTAATGTAGGGATTAGTAATGCAGGGAGTGTAGTGCTGGGATTACTTTTATCAAGTGTTTGGTTCATTGTATTAAAAATTAGCTATGCAATGTATAATCTAAGCTTGTGTTTGGTTTAAAACTGTACAAAATCTTCTTCACAATCATACCCTTGAATACTTTTTCCCTTCTATTTAAGAAAAGGGTTTGAGGGGCAGTTTAGTAATTTTAGGATCTTATCTAGATATAATTAATGCAGGGATTAGTAATCCCTTGGTTTCCTTGGTATTAGCTAAGCTCTCCTATGAGGTATAAGTAATTCATGTATTAGGTATGCATAAATTGAATTGAGCAACCAAACATTTTATTGGACTGATTATTTTACTTAGTACAACCTACCAAACGACCCCTAAACTGTTCAAGGTCCACAGTTGCCTTTTCTTAGGGCGTCTCATTTTTGTTGGAAGAAATTAAGCAACCGTCATTGTTAGGGGTACTGCAGCTTAATTATTGTATGGACTATTCTCTTCTGTTTACGTCATTGGCTCTATTATTGCATTGTGTCATGTTGATTGCATTTTATTGCTAATGTACTGAACAATATTCATATTTTTACAGGGCTAATGCACAACAGCCAAAGCTTTTTGTTGGGATGATCCTCATTCTCATTTTTGCTGAAGCTTTGGCTCTTTATGGGCTTATTGTTGGAATTATATTGTCTTCACGAGCTGGGCAGTCCAGAGCAGAGTAAACTTGTCTTGTTAATGCTATTCTTACTATGATGTATGTGAGACTCGGTAAACTTTGGCAAAGGTTGATCCTTGCTAAAGTCGAAAAGCTATCTATGCCTACGCTTGTTATTCATGATGGCACGGTTGCTACTGGTGCTGCTATATGCTGTTTGTAGAAGTAGGAGTGAGTATTTATTTTAATAATAACTTGAGAAGCTGTCATATTTGATCACTACTTGTTGTATCTTGCAATTTTCTATTTTGAAAAGCTTTGTGCATGTAATGATTTTTTTTCTATAATTTGTTGTGACCCCATGCAACATTTATGACATTCCGCTTAAATATTTCTCTGAATAACAAACTCTATTGGGTGATGCTACTTGAAGACGCAGATATGGTTCATGTATTATTTAGTTGGTGTTAGAACTGTCTTGTGCTGCACAAAGGTAATCTTATGGTCACTATTTCTTTTAATTTGTATCTTGTAGTCACTATTATCTGCTCTGATCCGCTGGCGATTAGAGCTAGTCTCTTCTTCTTTATGATTTGTTTTCCTCTTTGGTTTGTGTATTTTTCGCCTTTGTTTTCTTTTTATTTCTTTTTCATTTGGTTTTCCTGCGCAACGGGAATATAGTGAAAGTCTTCTTGAGTTTAAGCTACGAATCTGCAAAAAGAATATCAGCCCTTAGTAGATGGTTGGTTGATGCATTCATGCTCTATCTTATATCACCCTCTAGCTATAAAATTTGGAGGATATAGTATCAGCTTTTAAGGGGCAGATTAACAAACTAAATCCGTTTGGGGAGAACTACGGTTGTATGCGTCCTCCATATGTCATTGGCCTTCGTTTGGACTCATTTCATTTTAATGTGCAATAATTTGTACGTGTTTAAGACAAATTTAGGCTTCTATAACACTACAAGTTAAGGTTCTTTAAAACCGAGATGCAATAATGTAAAATCTTCGACCAAGATCCAGCAGGTATATATCGGGGAAACTAATGCTGCTTAAATGTAAGAGGTATATATTTTCTATATCTATGAATATAACACGGAGTAGTTAATCATCTGTTTATGTTAAGAGAATGGTATTAACAAGGGAACAATTATGTTTGAGTCGATGGGTATGACCAAACAGCCATAAGTAAGAAGCAATTATGTCTTGTGCGTCCCATAAGTTATTTCGCTAGATACCTGTTACGTGTAACCAACACAAGTAACGGATAATCTGTCTACCAAGGCTGGGACGTATGGGAAAAACTCATCTAATGTTTTTGCGGAGATCTGGACATAAGACCTCATGGTTCTCAATCTACCTCATAAATCGTTATACTTTGTTCTCTACCTTTTGTTTTAATATTAACATATGACTGCTTCTGTTTTTACACTTTTGAAAGAATTTTCTGGTGCGTAATTCTGTAGTCTGCTATAACTCCTCAATTTTCTTCAACTGATCTCTAGTTCTCTTTGGTCAAATATTTTTCAAGGGTCCTTTCCTGAGCTATAATATATTCTCGAGCTACTAAGCTCCTAATATCCTTTTTTGTATCTGAAATCTTTGTGAAAGAGATTTTCTAAGGACTTTTGGTACTCTTCTAAGAAACATTAATTCTGAATAAGACAAGAGACGGGAAAAAAAAGGGGAAAAGAAAAACTGAAGTCGTAAATATTTTTGATCTATTTAGTATAAAGCATAAATTCATTAAAATTGAGAAACACCCGATTCCCTCGATTTTTTTATTTCAATCTGTGATACCAACACCTAGTGGCGGATCCAAGATTTTAAAGTCGTGGGTGTTCGGAGATAAGAAAGAGGGAAAACAAATTTAGTTTGTGGGTGTTTATCCAATGTTTATTTAAGTTTTTTGTTAATTGCCTATGTAAATCTACTGGATTTAGTCAAAGACAATGGGTGCTTAAGCACCCATAATGCTCTATGTAGATCCGCCATTGCCAACACCAAAAGCTTCATCCAAAGGATAATATCAAACTTCTTGATTTTAAAAAAATCATTTATTACATAAAATATCCAATACCACTTCTTCTCTTTAGTATTGATACATTTCGATTAATTTTCGAGCTTTATTTTTAAAATATGCAAGAATCGTACTATTGTTAAGATGTCTTATTTCTTATGTAAAATAATAACAAGCTTTACCATTTGATTGTGATCCTACATCATGCGTTTAATTGCCAACTAGAAAAAGAAAAAGTTTTCCCCTTTTAAATGTATTTACCTTATCCTGTTTTGCATTTCTAATTGTGTAGATTATTTTTTTTAATTGAGTAGATAAGATAGAGTAGTAAATTAAGGCATGTTTCAAGAATTTTTTATTATTAATATATATGTGGTTGTGCGCATGTGTGCTATCTGGATTTATGCCGTATGTATTGAGCGCATATAAAGATTGTTAAATATAATTTAAATATTTTGTAGTCATCGCATATAATTGACTTTTTAATTATTAGCCTATAGTCATGCCTATTGTTAGGCTTGCAATTTGTATTTATGCTGACTTAGTGAATGTGAAAGATTATGGGAATATTTTCCTTGATCATTCATATTCACTAAGTCCGCATATATACATATTGCAAGCCTAACAATAGGCATGACTATAGGCTAATAATTAGGAAGCTAATTATATGCGTTGACTATAAAATATTTACACTATATTTAACAAAAATATTTTACATTGTTAGTATAACTTAACTTGTGATAAATGATTAGTTATTATTTTTACCAATACCACTTAATATTTTTATCATAAAAAATTAACATGCAACTACCTTATAAGTGACTTGATCATCTTAATACATTTAAACTGCGGATGCATAAAACTTAAACTTCTATGCTATATAGAAATCTAAGGAACGACCTCAACAATATTCTTATTTTTAATTTATGATCTTTTTGGGGAATCATAAATAGATGATGCTGTTTTTTAAGGAGGATTAGGTCAGGCATGGCCCATAAAGAGTGACCTAATTTAAATTAGGTCTTGATTGAAATGCAATTTGTCACATTTGCAAAAGAGGTTCAATTGTTTAATACCATTGCTCCCTTTTTCTTGTGCTTTCTACGTAATCAATTCAGGTTTTAATGTCGCAATTACTTGTATAATATAAGCTCGGAAAAAGATATGCTACCATAGAAGATTTATTAAAATACTATATGACATTATTAAAATGGACTTTTTACTAATTTCATCAATTCATTAGCTCATCATTGGAAAAGAGAAAAAAGTTATCTTATTTTTTTGGCTATGTTGAAGGACTTCCACACATCTACATAATGACCTAACATGCTTACCCTCACAAATTTCCACAGAGCAATTTATTTAATTTGCTGTCTATGTTTATAGACATTGTGATCAATGGTGGATTCAGGATTTTAAGGTCGTGGGTGCTCACTTTTTGGCCATATAAAAAAATTGAGTTCATGTAAGAATCAATCCCTAACCGCTTCATATTTGTACACTCTATTCTAACCTCTTAACTAAAGCACCCAGAAGACTTTTTGTAAATGGGTGCTTGCTAGTTCTTTATACCAGTATTCCCTGTATTTTCTATATAATTATACAAAGTTGGCGTCGGGGTTAATGGGTGCTTCAGCACCCGATACCGTTAACATAGATCCGCCTCTGATTGTGATTTATGTATCCCTTTTGTTATCTTGAAATGTACATTAAATACAAGAAGATGATATTGAGACGTTATCTTATTTAGCCATTTAAAAAGGGGGAAAAGCAATTGAAGAGTAGAGACATTAATGAACTTAATTTATACATGCATGCGATTAATTAATTTGTTATCTCTCTGTCAAATTCAACGTAACTTATTAATATAATACTACTAGTAGCCCGCCAGTGCATGGACACTCAAACACATGTGCAGATTGATTTGATGAGATTTTCTTTGATTATTTTATTCTTTTCTATAATAATTTTTAAATGTAAAATCATGTTTTCTACATATTTTCAATTGGTATTTAGATTTTGTCGTAAATAAGAGTAAATGTATACTTAGTTAGTATAGAGTATGAATGATGAAATTGTCAAAAGAAAAGAAACAATTTGGTGTTAGAAATATAACTTCTAGAGACTTCTAGTTTGGCCCACATATGAGGTACTAAATTATTTACCTTGTTTATATCAGATATTATTCTGTAGTTATGCATATATGGTAGTTTCTTTGATGGAAACAAACAATTTTTATTAGGAGCCCCCAGGCCATTTATAATTTATGGAGAAGTCCCTAGGGCTAAAGTATTTGCCTAAGAGTCCCTAGCCTACCTATAAATACGTCTGTGACTCCATCAGTCTGGCATCCTATGAAAGGCACATGCTAGAAGGCTCTAGGTTTTTTGCTAAAGTTTCAAACGCGATTCCCTACGACGCTTGAACAATAATGCTGAAGGTACGTTCTATGTTTAATTTCCGCTGTATTGGCTTTATATGTGTATTCGAATTGCAACAAGTAGTATCAGAGCCTGCCTTTTAGCTATGTTGTTTAGTGTCTGCGGATGACGATTTTGAATATGGTATAACATCCAGTACCGTCAAGTTTCTGTAACTTGGATTTCTCTAGTCTATAGGGAAAACTTTAAGTTTTTGGCTTTCTAGTATGTTGTCGTTGTAACCGTTATGTAGTCGTTTGTGATTTTTTATGAAAGAGGCATCGAAAATGGATACTATCGTGTTTTACATATGAATAGAATCCATAATACTTGGAATGACTTGGAAAGAATTATTACAAGCACCTCTATTTTGTGGAACATAGATCTTGTATTAACTGGTAGCGAGAAGCTTAATTTGTCCTTATTTGATGAATAATCCATAAGCTCTGACAAGGCTTTAGCCAGCACCTTATGAAGAGGCTCTCAAGTATGACTTTGATAGAAGTCATATAGTGCGTGAGCACATTATGGAGATGAGAGACATTGCTGCTAAACTCAAGTTCCTTAAGGTTGATATGTCAGAACCATTTCTTGTGCATTTCGTTCTCAACTCACTTCCTGCGGAATACGGTCAGTTCAAGATTTCTTACAACACACATAAGGATAAATGGTCAATCAATGAATTCTTGACCATGTATGTTTAAGAAGAAGAAAGGTTGAAGCATGAGACACCTGAAAGTGTTAATATGGTGACTCACGGTAAGAGAATGCAAAGAAGGGCAAAAGTGTTCCCATGAAGAAGAAAAGTACCTTTGACAAAGATGCTTGTCATTTATGTAAGAAGAAAGGACACTGGAAGAAGGATTGCCTGAAATACAAGAAATGGCTTAAGAAGAAAGGTAATTTTACCTTTGTATGTTATGAATCTAATTTTACTGAAGTTTCTGATAATACATGGTGGATTGATTCTGGTGCTACAATTCACATTGCCAAAATCATGCAGGGCTTTCTAACTCAGTGGAAGCCGATAGGAAGTGAACAATACGTCTATTCTGGTAATAGGATGCGTTCACATGTGGAAGGCGTAGGGACTTATAGGGTCACTTTGAAGGATGGTTTTCACTTAGATTTAGAAAATACTTTTTATGATCCAGAATATTCTAGAAATTTAATTTCTCTTTCAAGACTATCGATTAGTGGATATGATTTGAATTTTCATTATCCTTCTGTGAAACTTTTAAAAGATAATAAAGTTATTGGTTTTGAAAATTTGAATGAAAATTTATATAAACTTGAGCTAGACCCACATTTGAATGCAATGTTTTAATTTTGCATGACAAAGAAATTGGCGCTAAGCGATGTAATATCAATGAGACCTAATCAAGTCTTTGGCACAAGAGATTGGGACACATCTATTGATAGAGTCAAAAGGTTGGTTAATGATGGAGCTCTAAAAGCTCTTGATTTTTCTGACTTTGCGATTTGTGTGGACTGCATAAAGGGTAAGCATACCAATAAATCAACTAAAGGTGCCAAAAGAAGTTCTCAATTTCTTGAGATCATACATAAAGATATTTGTGGGCCTTTTCCTACTCCTTGCTTGAATGGTGAGAGATATTTTGTCTCATTTATTGATGACTATTCATGATATATGTATCTCTATTTTCTGTTTAATAAATCAAAAGCACTTGATGCTTTTAAAGTTTACAAAACAGAAGTAGAGAAACAAACAGGTCAGATCAAAATTGTAAGATCTAATAGGGGTGAAGAATATTATGGTAGATACACAGATAAGGGACAAGCTAAGGGTCCATTTGCTGAGTTCCTTAAAAATGAAGGTATAGTTGTCCAATATACCATGCCTGGAACTCCACAACAAAATGGTGTGGTAGAAATAAGAAACCAGACATTAATGGACATAGTAAGAAGCATGATTAAGAGATCAAATTTACCTTTATCCTTATAGAGTGAAGCCTTAAAAATCGCTGTGTATATTTTAAATAGGGTTACATCCAAGGCTGTCCCCAAGACACCTTTTGAGTTATGGAAAGGATGAAAACCTAGTTTAAATCATTTACACGTTTGGGGATGTCCAACTGAAGTGAGGGTTTATAACCCACAACTAAAGAAGTTGGATGAAAGAACAATAAGTAGTTATTTTATAGGCTATGCCGTTAACTCTAAGGGATTTAGGTTTTATTGTCCTTCTCATTCTCCTAAAATTATTGAGGCTAGAAATGCTAAATTTCTTGAGGAGTATGAAGAAAGTGGGAGTGGTTTGACTCAAAGGGTGGAATTGGAAGAAACAAGGGAACCACCTGTGGTACCTTTATATAATGGGAACTTGAATGTTGCTCAGAAAAATTCTCATGAATTATCTGAACAAGAACAAGTTCAAGATCCACCATCACTTGAGGAGCCACAAGAAGATCAACCCGGTTTACATGAACCCACTGAAGAAGTGTCTGAAATAGTGGGAGAAAGAAAATCCTCAAGAGTTCGAAAACCAGCAATGTTTAGTGACTATGTTGTATATCTCCAAGAGTCTGATTATGATATTGGAGTAAGAGATGATCCATGCTAGTCTTCACAAGCCATAAGTGGATAAAATTCCACGCTTTGCCATGAAGGAAGAGTTAGAATCTATGGCTAAAAATTAAGTTTGGGATCTAGTCGAATTACCAAAAGGAGCCTCTACTATAGGTTCCAAATGGGGTTTGTAAACTAAAAGAGACTCATCTGGTAATATCGAACGGCATAAAACCAGACTTGTAGCCAAGGATTTTACTCAAAGGGAAGATATTGATTACCATGAAACCTTCTCTTCAGTATCAAAGAAGGATTCATTGAGAATAATCATGGCATTGGTAGCTCATTTTGATTTAGAGTTACATCAAATGGATGTGAAAATAACTTTTCTAAATGAAGATCTTGAAGATGAGGTATACAAGCGTCAGCCTGAAGGATTTTGTGATAAGGACAAAAGTCACCTTGTTTGCAAGTTGAACGAATATATCTATGGGCTAAAGCAAGCTTCCCGCCAATGCTATATTAAATTTCATAATGTTGTTTCTTCATTTGGATTTACGGAGAACATAATTGATCAGTGTATATACCTTAAAATAAGTGGGAGCAAATATATTTTTCTAGTCCTATATGTGGATGACATTTTACTTGAAAGTAATAATTTGGGGTTGTTGCACGAGACTAAACAGTTCCGTATCCAGAATTTTGAGATGAAGGATATGAGTGAAGCCTCTTATGTCATTTTAGCATAGAGATTCACAGAGATAGATCCCAAAGATTACTTGGACTGTCTCATAGGGCCTACATTGAATTCTCAAAAGATTCGGGATGAAAAACTGTTCACCTATAGCAGCACCCATAATTAAAGGTGACAAATTGTCTTTGAATCAATGTCCACAAAATACATTGAAAAAGGAGCAAATAAAAGACATTCCCTAAGATTTGCTTGTTGGGAGCCTTATGTACGCACAGGTCTGTACTAGACCTGAAATTGCTTTACGGTAGGAATGCTTGGCAGATATCAAAGTAACCCTAGTCTTTAAACATTGAGAAACAGGTAAAAGAATTTTGAGATATTTGCAAGGAACCAAGGATTTTAAGCTCACATACAAATACTCTAACTCATTGGAGGTGATTGGATATTCAGACTCTGATTTGGATGGATGCAAAGACACTGATAAATCCACTTCGGGATACATTTTCCTTCTTGCTATAAAGTGTTGTGTTTTGGAGAAGTGTCAAGACCATTGTTGCAACATCCACAATGGAAGCTGAATTTATAGCATGATATGAAGCTACATCATAGACGTTATGGTTGAAATTTTTTATTTCCGGCCTTAGGATTGTCAATTCCATTTTAAGGACATTGAGAATCTTATGTGACAATTCAGCTGCAGTATTCTTTTCTAAGAATAATAAAATTGGCAGCCGAAGCAAACACATTGACGTAAAGTACTTGATGGTCAGAGACTATGTGAAAAAGCAATATGTGATTTTTGAGCCTTGCTTTATTCTCTAGCAGTTTGTCTAGACATTATGTTTATTTTGATATACATGACAGTGCGCACTTGTCTTTTCATATGTTATTTTGTGATCATTGGATCAATAAAGTTGGACTCCAAATGACTTATATTAAGTTCATTCATAAAGTTGTTTGGCACTTTGTTAGAACATATTATACATTGTAATATATGGAAGAAATTGTTTGATTAAGAGCATGACCCCATGATTCATGTGATGATATGTTCTAGCTAAAGTAATTGTTGCATAACTTTTAGTTGAGTGGTAAAGTCTATGGCCATATTATATGTTCATCTCTCATAAAGGATTATCTGATTTTAATATGTGGTCCAAGTGGGAGAATGTTAGAAACATACCGTCTCTTCTAGAGACTTATAATGTGGCCCACATATAAGGTAATAAATTATTTACCTTGTCTCCCAAAGGAAATAATATATCAGATAATATTCTGTAGTTATGCATTTCTTTAATGGAATGAAACAATTTTTATTAGGAGTCCCTAGGGCAATTATAATTTATGGAGAAGTTCCTAGGGCTAAAGTATTTGTCTAAGAGTCTCTAGCCTACCTATAAATATGCCTGTGACTCCATCATTCTGGTATCCTACGATAGGCACAGACTAGAAGGCTCTCTAGGTTTTCTGCTAAAGTTTCAAATGCGATTCCATACAACGCTTGAACAACAATAATTGAAGGTACGTTCTATGTGTAATATCCGTTGCGTTAGCTCTTTTATGTGTATTCGAATTTCAACATTTGGGATGTAAAATGACAGTGAAAAATAATTTATAGATTAATTATCATTTTCAGGTCATCGATCAATGTTTCTTACAAATAATTACATGAAAGAGACTATTAAGTGATTAAATTTTATTAAAATTTTAACTTCATTTCTTTCTTTATGAAATTTCTGTCCCCTCTTACGTACATAAAAGTCCTAATTTACATGCGTTCAACTATATATGAACAGGTGAGTTAATAAAACACTAGACGATACGTATAAGATAAGATCGAACATGTCATGCAATTTATAATTAGTTTGCGAATAAATCATTGGGAACTCACTGCAACTATTAGTTTGTATAATTAAAAAAAGTACACACATTTTTTTAATATGGTAATTAAGTGTTTCCATATGATTACTAACAAGTTGCGTTGTACAAGACTACAAGAAATGATGTTAGTTAATGGAACCAATTTAATAATTGGCTCTTGACAATGTGAAGATAATTAATGGATATCTATCAAATTAAGAAGAATTAAACCAAACAGTCGTCCATCTAATCTTTTAATTAAAAATAACCAACGTATATATTATATATATATATATAATTGTATATAATCTATGTATACTAGCAATATTGGATCTGGCCAACTTTTTGGGTAAATGATCCATTAATTAACACGTCAAATAAATTAAAATAAAATGAAATGAAAGAACGGCTATTAATGTGCTTGCAAAGTTGCAAATATGATACTATCAGATCCTTTGAATTATATTATTGTTCAATAACTTTGTACTCCATTGAAGTAATATATTCTCCTTGGGAGAAGATGCATAAGAATAGGGGAGAAAGGTCAATAAGATTGAGCCATATGTATAACTATTATTCCTAATTAGGGATAAATTATTCCTGTTTAAGGCTTAATCATTTGAGATTTCTATTATTATTAATGCAGAAATTTTTTGTCTTAAAACCATCTATACCTCAATAGGAAGCTGTGGAGGTCGAGCATTAAGGTGGTAGGTTAGGAGGTAGTTGATCATATTTCTAACTCGTACCAGTGTGAGGCTAGTCTGATAGGATTTTGTCGTAGACTGTTAGTGGTCAATGTTGTGTTCACACTACTCTTTATTTTCATAGTGTCGGGCCTTATTTACTGGTTATTATTTTTTACTTTCCATCTATTTACTGGTTCTTGTGATATTATTATTTCTATGATTTTTGTTGATGGAACTAATATATTGTCTCTTTTCGTCTTCTTGAGCCGAGAGTCTATCGAAAACAGCCTCTCTACACCCTCGGGTTTAGAGCTAAAATTTGCGTACACACTATCCTCCTCAAACCCTACTTATGAAATTTTACTGAATCGTTGTTGTTGTTGCATCTATGTCAGCTTCTAGATGAATGTTTTATGAATCATTAGAAGGGGTCGATAAATTATACCAGTGTTATTTCTATTAGAGATCTTCTATAAATACTGAAGTATTCTCTGTACTACTTTGGGTATTTCCATATATTCCAACATTTCACTATTTGAAACCATTATCTCATAAATAGAATAAACAAAATAGGAGAAAGTTTTAAAAGGAAAATCAAGACAGTAGAGAACGAAGGAAAACATTATACTCACTTTAGTTTTCCTTTTTTCTAAATAATTCCCTTCCATTTGATAATTTTAGGTTTCCATTTTCGCTAATTAAACTTTTCTATTCTATCCACAAATCTACATAGTCAAGTACCAATAAATAAGACAAACTGTTTAACATTCATCTGTATAAAGTGCATTTTATACTAGTATTAGTACTCGTGTGATACACGTATTTAAAATGAGTTTTGAATGCAATTTACGCGTATAAAAATATAAAGAGAAATACATATATTTAGCCATTATAATCCAAAAATATTATCTAATTGATTTTTTTTTTGTATATGTGTATTTATAATATATATATATATATATATATATATATATATATATATATATATTTTATTCACTTTTTAACGAATGCAATTAGTTTCTCTCGACGCCAATTTTATATTTTGGCCTAAACTTAAACTCATTATGAATTTGATAAATCTTAGATTCGTTTATGCAAACAAGACAACAGTTAAAGCCATTTTCTAGAAAACAAAAATGACAATATCGAAAAATAAGAGACAAGAAAGGAAGAAGAAAGAATAAGAAGACTTTTAAAGTTACGTGTAAAAGAAGGAAATCTAGTTTTCGTGTGGCGCAAAATATGAGTCAATAGCACATGTTTATACTTTGATGTTTAAGAGAGGGTGTCCTCCAACTTTGAAAATTTATATGTATTTTGAAATTTATAATAAATTAATATATAATAAGAAATAAATTTTATACACATATTTATCACTTATCGTGATTAAATAATATTTCATGACTTTTAATAATAATTATTAAAGTTAAATTATTAATTTAATATAAAAGGCGAATGAAGGTAACTGTTTATTTTGATTTCTCTCTCTTTATATATATTCATCTTTTTCTTTTTCTAGAAACAAAGTAAAAGAAGAAAAACTAGCTAGAAATCAAGCGAGAGATGAAACCTCAACAACATTTCTCACAATACACCCGGCTCTTGATTAAAGGCAACATTGGCTAAACCATCAACTACTGAATTAGCTTCCGTGTAGATATGAGCAATGAAGACCATCCAGTTCTTAGTCAAGAGACAGCGGATGCGGTTGATACTATCATTATTATGATGAAGAACGGAGCCTCCAGACCGCCACATATAAATTACACTAAAATTATTAATTTGCAAGACAGCTCGATGTCATTCCATGTTCCAAGGCGTCTCGAAGACCAATGACAACTCCTCATAGCTCAACTTATTTTAAATTTCTTGTACTCTTCAAAGTTTAATTTAAAAATTAGCAAAGTGTTCCGAGGGCTTTTTAGCACCTAAATTAGGGGAATAGAAAATTTGAAAATTTAGTTGGAACAATTTTAAAACATCTTATCCTTTTTTCACAACAAAAGGCTATCCAAACGGTAAAACAATTGGAGAAAAATTCTTAAATACTCGTAAACGTTAATCACGTTCAACTAATGAAAAGGACAGGATACAATATTGAGAATGATAATACGTGGGGCCGCGTAATCCCAAAATAACATTTCATTTAATAAAAGAAAATATAATACTTAGATTAAACTTATACTATAGTTCGGGATTTGTGAGGAATCGGACAATAAGGCAAAAGACGAAGAATTATTTCAGAGATAGAAATCAAAAATAAGAACTAAAATTACCGGAATCACTATCGTTTATCTCTGATTAGCTGTCTGATTAACTATTTGACATTTAGGGATGTCCATGTGATTTAGTGGGTGTTTGGACATAAGAAATATGAAATTTCGAAAAAAATTAAGTGAAAATAATATTTGAGAATTAAAGTTGTGTTTAGACATAAATACAATATTGGAGTCGTTTTTGAATTTTTGTGAGCGAGTTAAAATGAAATTTTGAAAATAATTTTTTGGAATTTTTCTATTCGAAAAATTTTAAACTTAAGGTTCAAGTGAAAATTTAAAATTTTTATGACCAAACATTAATTTTAAAAGAAGTAACAAAATTTTCAAAAAAAAAGTAAAAATTTTCTTATGGCCAAACAAACCCTTAGTTATCCAAAATGCACAATTTAACCAAATAAGAGTTTGATGTACTCGACTCAATCATGATAACCATGCTGCTTCTGTGTCATTTGGAGACACTGTTTGATTTTATTATCACATATTTTTATATTTAAAACTTATTAAACTTTCATATTTTTATTTTACTTTGACACGCATATGCAGACAATGAGACAACAAAGTATCTGCGACATTTTTAGTATGTTATTATCTATTAATGTTATGCTAAAAGTCTGTTTTAATTCAAATCAAGTCAAATAACTAAAAACCGAGGGAGCATAATTAATACAAAATTAGCATATTCCCAAAATCATTCAATAGTGGAATAAAATGAGAATATGCGAGAATTTTATGAGGGTAGTGGAGAAGGGGTGGAACAGTAACGGATATAAGGGTCGTTTGGTATGAACACAAGTAATGCAGGTATTAGTAATGTAGAGATTGTAGTGTTGGAATTATTTTTATCAAGTGTTTGGTTCATTGTATTAAAAATTAGCTATGCAATGTATAATCTAAGCTTGTGTTTGGTTTAAAACTGTACAAAATCTTCTTTACAATTATACCTTTGAATATTAAAAATTAAAAGGGTTTGAGGGGCGGTTTAATAATTTTAGAGTCTTATCCAGGTATAGTTAAACCTGATATAAGTAATCCCTTGGTTTCATTGGTATTAGCTAAGCCCTCCTATGAGGTATAAGTAATCCATGTATTAGGTATGCATAAATTGAATTGAACATCCAAACATTATATTGGACGGATTAAATTTTTATACAAAATTTTTTTTACTTAGTACAGCCTACCAAACGACCTCATAGTGTATAAGCTATAGATTCATTTAAATTCAGTAATTTTGATTTAAATTGTGCATGTTTGTTAAAACTTACTAAATAATTATAAATAATAAATTTTGAACACAGTAAATTAAATTTAATTCAAATTTATAAAATTAAAATTTGAATCGGTAAAATAATTACATCTCTACTCTTAAATAGGAGGAAAGAGAGTCCCTTTGTGAGTCAATGAGAAGTTTCGTTTAAATGATAGACTGATGAATCAGTGAACGTTCAATTCCAGGAAGTAAAACAGTGTCTTCTCCGCGTCAAGAAAAGGCCACAGCAGTGGGCCCCATCCCTTATATCATTGAGATACGGAGATTCTCTATGTTTTCATTATTCTTTTTTTCTTCACATTTTATTTATACATTTCACTATTTATTAACATTATTAATTTCGCTATACATTGACTGATGATCATGACGTTTAACTGAAATAAACCTCGTGACTTTCATTGGAGCAACAAAAATACCGAGAATTCATATCCTCGGACACACCTAATTTTTTCAGAAAATTTTCACCTAATTTTTCAGAAATTTTTCTTAAAAAAAAAAGATAATTTGTAAATCTGTACTAGAGTAAAGACACTACTATATTAATATTTAAAAATTTTACCTCTTATATTAGACTATTATATCCTATGGCTATCTTTTTTATTTTATAACAAAATAATTATTTTTTTATACTCTATCATTGACGCGTGAAATACGTTAGTTATGTTTTCTCTCTTTCTTTCTTCTCTCTATCACCAAGATTCTCCATCATCTCTTTTCTCCCTCAAATCTCTCTCCCTTTTCCCATCAAGGCACCTGTCGTAGCAACCGTTTAATTGGTGGCGATGGTGGACTTTCTGAAGCTAAGAGAATAGATCTGAGGCGAATAGAGAGTTGGCGAACAGATTTGGCCATGGCTGCAGATTGAACTTTTGGAAATTTAAAGTAGAGTCGCCAGAGAAGATTTGAGGGCTAGGTTTTTGTTCAGCCTTCTTAGTTTTAATACAATGTATTCTGTATTCTATACAGAAAAATGCCATATCCGGCGAAGTTTCTTCTCTTCTTTGATGTTGAGTCACATATAATGATACAAATATATTGTATTATGTACAAATACACTCAAATATTCTCACATGTAATTTATGTATTCCGAAGGTCTATATTTTTTGAATACAATCGAATATCACTGTTAACTTTCTTCTCTTCTTTGTTATTGGGTCACGTACAATGCTACAAATATATTGTATTTTATACAAATACACTCAAATACATTATATTTTTGTATAAATACATTATTTTTTCGCCTGTATTTTATGTATTTCGAAGGTTTGTATTTTTTAATACAACCGAATATCACTATTTTTGTGATCTTTTGTTGTTTGAATACAGTCGAATTGAATACAGTGTATAATAGTGAATAATGAATATTAGTGAATTGAATACAACGTATATAGTCGAATTGAATAAAACGGTATACACCATATTTCGTGATTTTTTGTTGTTTTGAATACAACCGAATTCGATAGTGAAATTGAATACAATTCGATATTGCGCTTTCCGTTACTAACACTCGTAATCACTATTTTTTAGGCGTATTACCTTACTGTATTTATAGATACATTCGCGCGAATACATAATTAAATAGATGTAATCCCTGTTTTTTAGGCGGATTACCTCACTTGTATTTATAAATACAGTCGCGCGAATACATGAAATACAGTATAGTAGCAACAAATTTTTGTAGAATTGATTTTATTAAGTTAAATTGGGAGTGATACACTCTCATTGATCCTCTTTTCGTTATTAAATACTTGTACTCCCTACGTGTTAGGCGAATTTCGCGACTTTATTCATGAATACAGTAGCGCGAATTCAGTCCGATAGCAACGAAATTTTATAGAATTGATTTTGTTGAGTTAAATAAAGAGTGATACACGCTAATTAATCCTCTTTCTAATATTAAATAGCTTGTATTTTCATATAAAAACATAACAACTGGAGTTCTTTTCACAAGGGCAAATTTGGATAAACATTCACATGTCATTCAAAAGATATATACGGGTAAGTTTATTTAAAATGTTTAAGTGAAATATTATATTTAATAAAACATATAGAGGTGATATGATGGTATAAAATTTGTATACCAATAGTATACGGTGTAAATTGAAATACTTTGCATCGCATGATTCACGAGCGAATTAAGGATTTAGGATTGTGTGATTTTGGTATCTACAGACAAGATAGATGAGGTTGGAGACAGTTCCAAGGTGCACCACTTGTCTCTGTCCGTTGTTTTTTATAATTATGATTTTCTGATCGCATCGGATCAATGATTACTCATGACTTTTGTGGCACACTAGTGCTAGTGTGCCACAAAAGTCTTTGATGGTCTTATTGACGCATATCACGGTGGATCTTCGATCAAGATGAAGTCGTAATAAGATAGTCGTAGAAAAACCTGTGATTGGATTGAATCTTTCTCTTTGTATTCACTTTAACTAATGCAAGGCATATCAGTTGTTTGGTTATCTATATATTTCAACAGAAAAATTTATAAAATAAATTACAAAATCAAAGTAGAAGGAACTTCTATACAACAATTAGGTCAAAAAAGGTACACTAGAATATTTAGGAATACTAGCTAGTTAAAATCGTACAATTCTGTGTTTCAAATTGTAACCTCATTGCTCATAGCCTTTGACAATCCTATAATGACGATTATGTGTGTAAAAAGAAAATCGATAAACCGTATCAAATTGATAATTCGAGTCAAATCGAAAAAAAATCCGATTGTAGTTTGATATTCGAAAAAACCCCATCATAATTGATTTGATTTGATTTTAACCAACACGAAAGTATATTTATATAATTTTAAAAAGTTTATGCATATAAATAGTTATTGTAATATAATTTATAAATATTACTTTTTTATAGTTATGATGTTCGAATTAATTTGTATCCACTTTAACTAATTCAAGGCATATCACTTGTTTGGTTATCTATATTTTTCAAAAAGAAAAATATTTACAAAATAAAATTACAAAATTAAGGCAGAAGGAACTTCTATACAACAATGGCCCAAAACTTCTACTATTAGGTAGGGTGAAATTCAATGCGGAACGAGTCATATTAGGTCGGACTTGAGCAGATGTGGTCATTTCAGTTGCGGCAAAAATAGCAGGCATGGACACATGGTTAATAATAAATTACTAGAAATTTGAGGCATAAGAATTTTCACTTCTAACATAAGATACGTATTAGATTAAATCAAATAGTATACTTTATTTGGTCTAATAATCTCATTAATCCATAAATAGAAAATCTAAGAAATACAATCGCTAGAAAAAAATAGGAGTTCACTAAAACAACAATGTAAAATCATGTCATCCGTTTCAACATGTCGAGATATCATACGAAGACGATTAATTGGATAGTAACCTAATCTGTTGGCTTGGCCCCTCCCCAGAGTCCCTCTTTTTTAGTAATTGAGAAACAAATAGGCCTAGAGACGCTTGACGCCCCGGAAGGATCAAACTTCAATGACACACCAACAATTGGAAAATAGCTTTGGTTGCTAACTTACAATAAAAGATGAAAAAATAACCCCACTCGCCTGTCTTCCACCCCAAAAAAGAAGATAGAGAAGGGAAATTAATCCTATTTAATTTTCCGATTCCACATATAAAGTTTATCTCCTTATTTAAATCAAAAAAAAAAAAAAAAATCACATTGAATTGTTTTATTTTAATCTTCCATAAAAGAAAAAGGAAGTTAATTAATTGACTAACAAACTGAATAGATAGCGCAATAGCACCCGCAATTGCAAAAATCCAAAGCCAAGGAGTCATTCCTTTCATAAGAAATGAGATAGAGAATGGAAAATCTGATTTAATTATCTAAATCTTTATAATTTATCCTTCCATATATGAAAAAGTAAACAAATTAATTGAAGAACATTAAATTTTACTCAATTCAGGCCTATGGAGTATAGCCAAGTGGTAAGGCATCGGTTTTTGGTACCGGCATGCAAAGGTTCGAATTCTTTTACTCCAGATTATGAACACCCGATCGGATCTGTCAAGAACAAGCTGACGACTACAAGGGAAGTAGCTGACTGCAGTCCCGGAGCCCGCAAGCCAAAAAAAAGTTTGACTAAGCAAATGGGTAAGTAAGCGCAAACAGTACGAATCTCTTTCTGTATTCAAGCTTGCTCCTGGTCGCTCGGACTCTTGTTGTAGTGTGAGCCAATTTGCCCCGCCCCGCTCCGCCCCGTTGCCATCCCTGACTCGGATAGGATAACAGCACCCTCGATTGCAAAAAACCAAACCCAAGGAACCTTCCTTAGATAGTTACATTACATAAGCCACAAAGTATAGTACTACCAATATATCCTCAAATACTCGCGATTATTTCATACCTAACACGTTTACCTTATCTTCTCGTAATGACGCTACATTAGTTAGTGATATAAAATACCGAATTTGCCACGCGGCAATCCTCCGCTGTCTATCCATGGCCCGAAAGAATCTCTTAGCCCACCAAAGACGAAAATTAACTTCTAGAATTTTATTTTCTGGTTATTACCATAAAAATAAAGAAAAAGAGAAAAGTCAAGATATTTAATTGGGCTAAAACTGGGGTCCACAGCCCAGCTACGGATTTCCCTCCTATAAAAAGCGTTGTCACCTCTCATGCAAATCTCGCTCACTTCACAGTTGTTAGTTTCACGTTCTCTTCTCAATTCCCATAACAGAAACCCTTCCGTTAGGTTTCCGTCCTATTTTCTCATCTTCTCCGCTTCCTCTTGTGAAATCAATATCTGTATGGTGTTTTTCTTGTTCGAATTTTAGATTTGTTTTGCCTTTAATACCTTTAAAATCATAATTCTCTGTTTAAACCAAAAAATTAGCTTCTTCTGAAGTCAGGGTGGGGATTTTTGGATCGTGTAAGAGTGTGTTAGAGGGTGATTATCTTTTGATTCAGTTCCTTTTTTGCTTCTTTTGAGGGGGTAGCCGGGGCCTCGGCCTCGGCGGGTTTTAATAGCCCCCATCTATTACAACCATTGGGCAAAAGCATCATTAAATCTGTACAAAGCAAACCCTTAATTTAGGTTAATTTTCTGTATTCTTTGATTCTTTAACAGAAGAAGAAGAGATGCCGGCCCTAGGTTGTTGCGTAGACGCTACTGTTTCCCCTCCTCTCGGCTATGCCTTCTCTCGGGATAGCTCTCTTCCCGCGCCGGAGTTCTTTACCTCCGGCGTACCTCCGACAAACTCCGCCGCCGGTTCCCATTGGTCTCCGGATTTGTCCTCTGCTTTGTACGGGGTCGATGGGTGGGGAGCTCCTTATTTCTCTGTTAACTCTAACGGAGATATCTCCGTCCGACCACATGGTACGGACACTCTCCCTCACCAGGAAATTGACCTTCTCAAGGTCGTGAAAAAGGCCTCCGATCCGAAAAATTCAGGTGGGCTTGGGCTTCAGCTGCCTCTTGTTGTTCGCTTCCCTGATGTGCTAAAAAACCGGTTGGAATCTCTGCAATCGGCTTTTGATCTCGCGGTTCATTCCCAGGGCTATGGGGCCCATTACCAAGGTGTTTATCCCGTGAAATGCAATCAAGACAGGTTTGTGGTGGAAGATATTGTCAAATTCGGGTCGTCATTCCGGTTCGGGTTGGAAGCCGGGTCTAAACCCGAGCTCCTGTTAGCCATGAGCTGTCTCTGCAAGGGCAGTGCTGAGGGCCTTCTCGTTTGCAATGGTTTCAAGGACGCTGAGTACATTTCGCTTGCTTTGGTTGCAAGAAAGCTCATGTTAAACACTGTAATTGTGCTTGAACAAGAGGAGGAGCTTGACCTTGTGATTGATATAAGCCGTAAGATGGCTGTTCGGCCTGTAATTGGACTTCGGGCTAAGCTCAGGACCAAGCATTCAGGCCATTTTGGATCCACTTCTGGAGAAAAAGGTAAGTTTGGGCTTACAACTACCCAAATTGTTCGTGTAGTGAAGAAGCTGGAAGAATCCGGAATGCTGGAGTGCCTTCAGTTGCTGCATTTTCACATTGGATCTCAGATCCCTTCTACGGCGTTGCTTGCTGACGGTGTTGGTGAGGCCGCTCAGATTTATTGTGAATTAGTCCGTCTTGGAGCGGGTATGAAGTTCATTGATACTGGAGGTGGGCTTGGAATTGATTATGATGGTACTAAATCATGCGATTCTGATGTATCTGTTGGCTATGGCATTCAAGAATATGCCTCCGCAGTTGTCCAGGCGGTTCAATATGTATGCGACCGTAAGGGCGTGAAGCACCCAGTGATTTGCAGCGAAAGTGGAAGGGCAATTGTTTCTCATCACTCAATTCTGATTTTCGAAGCCGTGTCTGCTTCTAGTACTCATGTTTCTTCTTCACATCTGTCTTCTGGTGACCTCCAATCCATGGTGGAGACGCTCAATGAAGATGCCCTTGCTGATTACCGCAATTTATCTGCTGCTGCAGTTCGTGGAGAGTACGAGACATGTGTACTTTACTCTGATCAGTTGAAACAGAGATGTGTGGAGCAGTTTAAAGCAGGGTCTTTGGGTATTGAACATCTTGCTGCTGTTGATAGCATCTGTGACTTTGTATCAAAGGCTGTGGGGGCTGCTGATCCTGTTCGCACTTACCATGTGAATCTGTCAATTTTCACTTCAATTCCTGATTTTTGGGCCTTTGGTCAATTATTTCCGATAGTTCCAATACACCGTTTAGATGAAAAGCCTGCAGTGAGGGGAATATTATCGGACTTGACTTGTGACAGTGATGGGAAGGTTGATAAGTTCATTGGTGGCGAATCAAGCTTGCCGCTACATGAATTGGGAAGTAATGGCTGTGGTGGTGGGTATTATCTGGGGATGTTTTTGGGTGGGGCCTATGAGGAGGCGCTCGGAGGACTCCACAACTTGTTTGGTGGACCAAGCGTCGTGCGCGTGGTGCAGAGTGATAGCGCTCATAGCTTCGCCATGACTCGCTCCGTCCCTGGTCCTTCCTGCACGGACGTGCTCCGAGCGATGCAGCACGAGCCCGAGCTCATGTTCGAGACTCTCAAGCACCGTGCAGAGGAATTCTTGGAGCAAGAAGATGACAAAGGGCTAGCTGTTGCATCTTTGGCCAGCAGCTTAGCTCAGTCCTTCAATAACATGCCTTACCTTGTGGCACCTTCATCTTGCTGCTTCACTGCAGCTACTGCTAACAATGGTGGCTATAATTACTATTACAGTGATGAGAATGCAGCAGATTCTGCTACAGGGGAGGATGAGATTTGGTCCTATTGACTGCTTAAGTGTTCACGTAGCATCTCCGGTTTTAGTTTGTTGTCGAGGTTGTTTGTTTTTGAATAATACCCTTAGTTGGTAATGTTTAGTTTCTTGTTTCGTTGGTGAATTAAAAGATGCAATAGAAAGCAGGGATTTTTCCCTGTGGTCTGTTGCAGCTTTCCGTTATTGTTGTTTAAAGAGGAAGAGTGTGGACATGACCGAATCAATTTGATGTATGATTTGGCCTCTTCCTATGTAATCTCCTGCCCTTTTTAATGCAGTTTGTTTTAGTATGAGTGTTTGTTATTCTCTCTATTTAAAAGAAAAATACCCAAATTGAAACACCTCCTAGGATGGCAGCTTATGGTTATAGGTGGTGATTCTGAGAATTAAGACTATTTTGTGGCTCAGATTCATTAATAATAATGTTCTAGTAATGCCAAAATGATTTGGGGGGCCACTTTTTATAGCAAGTCAAGTCTAATTGGATACACTGATCCTAAGAGATCAAGGGGGCTAGTATTAGGGGGTAGGTGAGGTTGCATAATTTTGAAGTTCTTGGCACCTAGCTCCCTAGTTTAGAATTTTTTATGTTCTCCATAATTTTATGGTTTGAGTAACCTTATTCGCAGAATATAGCTCTCCTTATCAAGAGTTTATCTATTCTTAGGACTCTGAACCATGAGCTTTGGTTAAAATCCAACTCTCATGACTAAAAGTGAAAGAATCTAGTTATTCTACTACACTCTTTGGTGGTGTCATGCTTTAGATTTGATACGAATATTGTGGCTTTGAAGCAGACAGAGATGAGCTTTTCGGGCTGGTAGGCCATTGTAGATCATGTAGTTTGTGTTTAAAGTCATTCAAAACACAGTTTTGTAGTGGCTTTTGATTTGTGCTGGTAAGTTACGTATTGCTTCCTATGTCCACAACCATGGCTTACTAATGACGACAACGAATTTCTAGTGTTGGTTTTGTATAGTCCTATTATTTTTGGGGAAGTGAATGAGGTTCTCTTGAAAAAGGTTGTATCTTTTTTGTCAGCAAAAGGGAGAAAGAAAAGGAAGATTTTCCTTATAGTTGACGAATTTTTATTGTGTTTTATATTCTTTCTTGTTTTCTTCTACTTCTCATATTTGCAATTGCTTTCTTGTAAGGATCTTTTGGCTGTTATCAAGAACGACGACAACCAATATACTCCTTGGGGGTGGGTATTCAATACTTAGTTTGCATATAAAAACATGAAACATATGTGATTGTATTTTCACACAAAAACTGTACTCCTATTATATTTCTTTGTTGATTTGGGTGGTGGAAGAAGCACCTAAGCTATTGCTACAAAAAGTGTTTTGTACCTTACTGGTCACAGCAGTAGATGTGGCTTTTTGGATTGTAGGGGGTAGGTGGGGTTGTGTCATTTAGAAGTCCTCGGCACCTAGTGCCGTGTTTAGAATTTTTATTTTTTTACCTCGTGTATTCGACATGCGAAAATCACTTATTCGATTAATCTTGATATGTCTTTTTATCAGGATATTTTTATTTAGGACCTGAACCCGAGATGTCTGTAATGGTGAAGAGATCTTAGTGACAATGGTTTACAATATGATATGAACATTGTGGCCTTTGAAACAGAAAAAGAGCTGTGATTTTTTGGTTGGTAGGGCTGGTGGATCATATGGTTTTGTCTATAAGGTCTTAAAACTCAATTTTCTAATAGTGGCTTTTGTTTGTGCTGGTAATGTATTGCCCCGTATATCCACAACTATGGCTTACAAATGATGATGACAGATTTCTAGTGTTGCTTTTGTACAGTATTTTAATGATATTCTGTAGAAAAAAAAGGTACATCTTTTTTGTTTTTCCAATCAGCTAAAAGAGAGAGAAAAGGGAACATCTTCTTATAGTTGACGATTCCGTTTGTGTTTACATTGTTTCTTGTTTTCTTCTTCTCATATTTGCCTTTGCTTCTTTTTAGGATTTTCTGGACTCACAAAAGACTATGTGGCTCTTTGGATTGCATGCCTCTTTAGAAAAGGACTAAAGAAGTAAATCAAAAGGTATATCAAGTACAATCCAGTATTAATAACTTAAATCAGGAGAATTTGTTACAGTCGAATTTATAATTCAAAAATATTCAGTTGTGATCGCAAGCAAATTAAAACAAGCTCAAATAAAAAAGTCATAAAACGATACAAGAAATTACGTTTTGAATTAGCACCAGTCAATCGTGATCGTCAAAAAGTAAAAACAAAAAGAGGAGAAAACACAATAATGTCATTCAATCAATATATGGCCTTTAATTGTTAAGTTTACTTGACGGCAATGTACCTCTCAAGATCAAGATAGGGATAATAAGTCATGTAAGCTTGCATTTTCCTTTTCGAACTTTGAAGCTGACACTATTCCCACAAGAGATTAAGTAAAAATCGCCAAAAATCGTCAATATAAGAGAAGGTTAGTGTAATACTAATCCTTAAAAGGCATTTTCCATCATTGACAGTCATTAAAAAGTTGAAAACTTTGAATTCAAATTTGGCATCTCGAACAATATATAGTACAACAACATACAGTTTAAAAATAAATTTCATACAACTAACTATATAGTATGTACTTATTTACAATTTATCTACAATTTTCATACATTATTTTTACCCAGTTAAATACATCTACAATATCATTCAACTTAAATACAATTTTCATACAAATTTATATTATATGTATTTTGTATATGATTTGTATATATTTGTATGTGTCATATTCTTCTTCCTCTCTGAAATTCCAATCAAAATTTTCTCTCTTAATATAATTTTGATGCATATCTATGTAAAAAGATAGTATTGATAACTTAAATACAAATTTGATACAATGGTTCATACATTATACAACTATTTTTCAACTTTCATACAACATTCAAATAAAAAAATACATATTACTACAGCAGAATACAATTTACATACAATTATAGTTCAACTTTACTATAATTTCGTAAATATATTGTATGCCTTGTGTTCAATATGAAATTCAGCCAAAATCAAGTCTAATCTTCACCAAATACCCTCAAAATAGAGATATAAACTCCAAACAATATTTTCAATTATTTGGAACAACATCCAATCCAAAAATAGTGATTTTTGAAAACCCAAATTCGAATTCAAAGCTTCAAGGTTTTTTAATGGATGTTAATGATGGAGAGGCAAATACCTTCAAAATTTATTGATTGACAAATTCAATTTGAACACCAATTGTGCAACATGAAAGGAAATTGCTAAATTAAAACTCTATAATAAAACGATTGAAATCCATTGATGAATTCTTTTAAAAATATATACAACATAAAGAATAAAAAGTAGAGAACATTAGAGGAAGAAAAATTAGGAAAAAAGCAGAGAACGAGAGATAGAGAAACAGAGAGAGACAGAGAGAGAGAGAGAGAACAAGGATGAGAAATAAGTAATTCCTTATTCAATTCCTAATATAAATAAATATTCATTTAAAATTAATTTGTACACAATTGATAAAATGTATATAGTCATATAATTAAATTAAAATTTAATTAGAGAGAATAATAAAGTTTCATATGTAATATAGGAAAGTAAAAATCCCTTAAATTATTATTATTGATGTTAGTGAATATAAGCTTAAGTCCATGCTGAAAGTTTCAAACGGGCTTCTTTAAAGAGCTTAATTCATTCAATTTACTTTGGCATTCGGACTTGATGTGGCAAAACCATGGGACTAATTGGGCCAACATGCTAAGGGTCGCACTTCTAGGTATACTGTTTAAAATATATCCGTATTTTATAGTGTGTTTAAAGATTGGTCAATTCATTCAAACTTCAGCACATGGCGTCCTTATGTTTAAACCTCAAAGTTCAAACTTCAGAACATCATATCCTAATGTTCGAAAACTGTATCCAGAAATTTAAAATTTATGTCCTGTATTTTAGATTAGTAGTTAAGAAATTTTAGGACATTAAGTCATGAATTTCAAATTTAGCAATTTAAAATTTCAGGACACTTAGTGCTGGATTTCAAATTAGCAGCTCAAAAATTTAGTGTCCTGAATTTCAAACTAGTAGCTCAGAATTTCAAGATATAAAAATTTAGGATACTTAGTCATGAAGTTTGGGCTTAGAGATGGGCGTTTGGCAGTTTGGATTAGATATGCAAATTTCAGCATGGATTTTTGATTTTCAGATTGAAGAATTGACAATCCAAATCCAATTCAAATAAGCTCAGATTGAACCGGATTTTTTAAGTCAGATTAATCCGTTTGGATATCTTGGATTTTCAGTTTTGAGCCTATAAGTTGAGATGTTTCTTTTTCCTTAAAAAATAAACATCTAAATGAAGTATTGATGTTAAATTACCTAAAAAGTTCCTCACTCTCACCGCAATCATCTAATAAAGTATTCAAGTAATGAAATCATCACCAAGAAAATGCAACTTAGACACTAATACAGCCGATAAGAAGTAGAAATAGTAAAGTCATGTCCAAATTGAACGTACCTTAGTGGTAATTAAGATTGTATATATGAGATAAAATCTAATTTATTTGTTGAACTTATTATTGGCATATGAATAATGAACTAACTATAAAGTACAAACATTTCGGATTTTCGAATATCTAAAATTCTGAAGCACCAAATGCACAATCAATCCAAAATTCAAAATTTTAAAAAATCAAGTCCGAAATCCGATCCGTAATTTAAAAATCCAAAAACTTTAGATTTCGAATTTGCTCAAACTATGCCCACCCCTAAATAAGCTGATTAATTTTTAAATACATTATAAATTATAACTATATTTTAAATAATAGGCTTAAAAGCGGCTACAGATGCACTTCGCCCTTTTGGGAGCCCATATGTTCAGTTCGGCCCATCTATAAACTCGAAACAAAACCTGGATTTTTACAGATTCACAAGTTCCAAGCAATCAAGCAAAGCAAGTCCCAAAAAATTGAAAAATCTGCAGAAATGGCGATTACACTCAACAGCGGCTTCAAGATGCCGATGGTCGGACTCGGTGTTTGGCGAATGGAAGGCAAAGATATAAAAGATCTAATCATTAACGCCATTAAAATTGGCTACCGTCACTTTGATTGTGCTGGTAACACACACTCTTGTATTACTTTTTTGCTCTTTTCGCTGTTGATAGATAGAGAAAAAGCCCCGACCCCCATTTGGATTACTAGCTGAATGTGATTTCCTGATTTTTACACATAGTTAGTTTTGGATATGTTCTTTCATAGTGTTGTTTATCCATTGAAACAATTCTACTGTCCCTCCCTGAATGTTTTTGATATAGAAGCTTTTGCTTTCTATTAGCAGGATACGCATCCTTTAAGCAGCTGGTTAGGACGCGTCAATTTTCTTTGACTTGAATTATATATATAGTTAAATAATTGTTGTTAAAAGATATGTGTTTGGCGTTGCAAATTCAGAATTTTAAGAGAGCTTCGTGTTTCTTATGTTGCGCTTCAGTGTAAGTCAAGGCACTAAGGCTTGTGTCTCATTGCCCACGAGTTCTCTTTTGAATCAAGCAGCACTAAACAACAAATATATTAAAAAATAAGTATGAGCTTCTAAGGGAAGCACTGTGAATGAATTTGTTACTTTATTCTTGAATTACATATAGATTTTTATTTTTTCCTTTATTGCGCCTTTTCTTACCGAAGCCCACACTTTAAGTGCACTTTGCGCTTAAAGCCCCTATATACCTAGAGCGCTTTTTAGAGCTTTTCGCCTTTTGCAACACTGGTGATTTGACATTTGGTATTTGCTTGCAGCTGACTATCAAAATGAAGAGGAAGTTGGGGAAGCACTTGCAGAAGCATTTCAAACGGGGCTCGTGAAGAGGGAGGATCTTTTCATTACAACCAAGGTTAGTGTTAGAATGTTAATTTCATTTGTTTACCTAGTTTTTAGATTTTGGTGTGAATTGCATATTTACCTCTCCTTTCTGCAGCTTTGGAACTCAGACCATGGTCATGTTCTTGAGGCATGTAAAGATAGTCTTAAGAAGTTATGCCTCGATTACTTGGATCTCTACCTTGTTCACTTCCCCGTAGCCACAAGACATACAGGTGACACTGATAGCCTTTTTCCCTTCAACCTTCTTCAGACTTTAGTGTATTTATTCCATGTTTCTGTTTGTTTCGGGATTGTGATTAAGAGTGAGAGAGGCTAGAACTCATAGCTGATAGAACATTTTATCAATTGCATCTTTATTGTTCATATCCTGACTGTTGTTTCAAGTGCACATTTATACTGAAAACTGTTGAACATAACAATGAAATCGCAAAAGGGGCATGTTGCTGCCATTTTGAAAGGATTAAAAGCGTACCTTGGTTGAACCAAAAAAGGGGTACCGAAGTTTTCTTTTACCAGCACGTAGGTATTCTAAATTCCTATGACCGGAGGAGGGTTGTTTGCCCGGGTGATCATTCAACATTTCCTTTTTTGGAGGACAATTTTTCACATCTAAATTATGTATTAGATATACTAATACCCTGTATCACAAAAACACCTGTTTCGGACAACTAGCCTGCTGATATCAACTGACACATAATGATCTTTTACTGAATACCTAACTTTTCCGATGTCCAAATATTGATGCCACTGAAAACCTGAATTAACTAGTCAGCAAGATCATACTTTCTTTGATATTTAGTACAATCACATCGCATGGAATAGTTAGTGATGTGCTGTAAAATAGTTGCTCGAGTTTGCTTGAAAGCAAGAACTTTGTGTACTTTTGAAATGGCTAAGTTCTGTTGCTTTACATGCATGTAGGAGTTGGTACAACAGCTAGTGCATTGGGTGAGGACGGTGTTCTGGATATCGACACTACCATATCATTGGAGACTACTTGGCATGCAATGGAAAATTTAGTCTCCCTCGGCTTGGTTCGCAGCATAGGGATCAGGTATACTACAACTTAAAAATCTATGCTCCCCTTTATTCAAGCTTTTATTAGGTAGCACGTTCAATTTCGACATCCTTCATGATGCGATCGTGCTACAGATAATTAGTAGCTGACGTCAGGCATTAAAGGGAGGCTCGACTGTTTAACTGGAAGTTTATTCCTCGTATTTTGTGTAGTTCCTATTCTCTAACTTCTTTTATAAATGCATTATGATATAACATGTTCTGTAAATAATATGTATATAGGCATTGTTCTGATGGTTCCATGTGCAATGTGTATTCAGACTGCAAAACACATACTTAATTGGTCTGTACTCCGTAGTGCTTGAAATGAGCATCATTTCTTTGAATTTTGAATTCAGTATGCACTAGTTGTGAAATCAGCTCTTCGACCTACTACTTTACAGGCTTACTTTCAAATATGGTGCATCCTTGCATAGAAGAGTACGCTACTTGATAAATCAAGTTTAACTGATTTTTTTAACGACTAAGCTTTATTCTTAATCTTATAACGGAAATTGATGTGCAGCAACTATGACATTTTCCTTACCCGGGATTGCTTAGCATATTCCAAAGTGAAGCCTGCTGTGAATCAAATCGAGACTCATCCTTATTTCCAGCGTGAATCTCTTGTCAAATTCTGCCAAAAGCATGGCATCCGTGTTACAGCCCACACACCTCTCGGTGGTGCTGCCGCTAATACTGAATGGTTTGGTACAGTATCATGCCTAGAGGATCCAGCTCTAAAAGTAAATCCTTGTGCTCTTATATTTTCTATATTTATATTTTGTGAACTGTTCCTGTGGAAGTTTTGCAAAAATTTGATTCATATTGCTGGCTTGTTGTAACATAACTTATCTTTGCTATTTATTGCATCAGGGTCTAGCTGAGAAATATAAGAAGACTGTGGCCCAGGTTGTTCTGCGCTGGGGCATCCAACGAAACACAGTTGTGATTCCTAAAACATCAAAACTGGAGAGACTGCGGGAGAATTTCGACGTTCTTGACTTCGAGCTCACCAAGGAAGACATGGACCTCGTCAAAAGTTTGGACCGCAAGTATAGGACCAATCAACCTGCAAAGTTCTGGGGCATAGATCTGTATGCCTAAACAGTTTCGTGCTTCATGTTTCGTTGGTGACCAGGAAAAGGGATTGAGCTTCTTAGACCAGCATCCAATTTGAACTTGGCGAAGTGAGATAATGTTAGGTATTAGTTGGATTGTATCTTACAACAACTACAAACCAGTGCAATGTCACAAGTGGGGGTCTTGGGAGGGTAGTGTCTTATGTTTCTTTATTTCAAACTTGTATCAAGGATGATGGATAGTCCTGGTGGTTGAGTTTCTAGGAGAGCTGATGCCCTCTTTCTCGGGCAAATGTTTCTCCCATCTAAAGGCGATTAAAACTATCTGTTGAGTTAAACAGACTCAAAATTCAACTGCTTACATAATAGCATAAATCTAATGAAATTTACGTGGAGTTTATCATCTGAATGAGATACGTTAGAACACAAAGTCGAATAATTGGGAAATTTGAGATCAAGCGATCATAATTGACTGTCTATGCAGCTCGGATACAGGTGCAGGTACCCAACATAGGTGCAGATCTGGACTGGATTCGTCATTGCATAATTTTATGATTATAGGGGTTTGCTTGTTAAAAGCTAAGTTATATTTAATATTGAATGAGATATGACTTGCATTTTCTAAGAATCCAACACAAGTACGATGTTTTTGAGGATCCGAGTAACGTCGATGACAATCTGATCCATGTAACTTCTGCTGCAACATCCACAATCTTCAATTATTTATGTTGCATGATAGGGAAGCTATAGCCTATATGAAAACCCAAAAGGGAAAACCACAATTGCTCCCGTTGACTCACTAAAAAAGTTTGCTAAGATTTTGATCCATATATCTGTATCTATGGCTAGATCACAGTTTCTACCAGCTACCCCAAGAAACAAATCACATCTAGCTTACAAAACCTATATACAGTCACAGTTCCGCCCAAATAAATAATATAGCAGAACTTGGACATTAAGCATTAATAAACAAATGGGAAAATAGCAAAACGATTCCTTGGATAGTTTTCAAACTTATGCAGATACCATCTATGTGTTTCTGCTGCTGCTAAGACAAGATTTGCCACCTGCAATTGCAACACGATGCATCACGTTACAGAAAACAAGTAAACATCGCATGAAGAAGTGAACATGGGCAACGAAGAAAATAGGGTGGGAAAGTGGAGGGTGCTTCTCAAGACTATGAACAGGGTCGTACCACAAATCCCCAGAGTAGGCATATCGTAAGGTCTGAACATCCACTAGCAACCACGAAGCCAGCATATATAACCTTCAGTAGGAGTAAAAAGCAAAAAGAAACGTGTAATTTAGATCTTGACAAAGGTCGGTTACGTAAAATATACAAAACATTAGTAAGAGAAAGAGAAGTTACAATCTCAGCCAAATAGTGAGGAGATGAAACATATTGAAACCAATCACCAAGAGGGACTACATATGCATCACTGTGTTCTCTGTTCTCCCTCAATGACCCCTGATTGGCAAAGTAAAGGTGTTATACCACAAAGATGAAGCTATACCTAAAGAATTCTACGGTCAACATTAATGGAATAGCTGACACAAGCATACAACAAAAACTACACCTCAATAACTGACACAAACATAACATAAAAGAATCAGCTGTCAAGTTGAAAGAGAAATACATTTATTTTAACAGGGTAAACCATATGAGAAAACTTTAAGAACCAACAGAAATATGAGTAAAAAACAACAGAATGAAGCAACAAAAGAAGTTAGCCAAACATCATTAGATCAGTTCAACCTCTCACTTCAATTTGCTTCAGGTTATTAATGGAACTGCATTTGCATTTACAGTCCAGTGTATCAGATTTATTTACATACATTAACAAAAGTGTATAAGCTTGGTTATTCACCTTCACAGGCTATTGATTCAACCATAGTACTATAATCTTATGCTACCAATCAACCTCAACATCTGTTTATCCTTGCATTTACAATATCTTAATGAGAATCAACTATCAGGTCAAACCACACCCCAGTAATAATATCTAGAGCAGCTACAGTTGTCAGAATTCGGAACCCCTTATCTCCTAATCTACCATATGGAAAAAAAATCTAACTGTAACAGTCTATCTTAGTGGTGGTGAGATCCGTTTCCCATGCGTACATATTCACATTTAAAACCTACGAAATCGCTAAATGTCAATCCATATTCCGACCTTGCTACAATCTTTACAAGCATGAAACGACACTATTGCGTGCCTAGTTTTGTCTATTATTGCACGTAGAACTTATGATGAATAGATAGAGATTTTCGTTTATCGTTTTTGTTATAGGTGTGTAGCCCCCAAAAAATCACATGGAAGCAAATAAAAGCCAGTTGACATTAACATAAAAATCAGAAGTGCTTTTGCTTCAACTCAATCGGGACATAACTACCTCCAATATGCCACACTCATTGCTGCATGTTTTAAGTTCAATTCTTGGAACAAAATCGTATTTTTCAGCTGTTATAGCTCTATCTTCGTATAATTCACATAGCAGGAATAAAGTGTAACTGTGACGTGGAATGGATTGTACTCGAAATTGATGAGGGTGGGCGAGCTCAAGTCAACATGAACGGAGGGCTCAGAGACTGAAAACAATTTTGTCACCAGAAATGTGATCAGTGCTTGTAACGATTTTCTTTAGACTAGAACTTAAAACCTTTGTTAGGTTTTTCATGAAAAAGCTCAAAGGTGTTTCTTCTTCCATAAGATAATAAGGCAACTAATAATTTCCGATATAGGAGAGATTAAGCACAAGGATAAGCACGTAACAAATTAACCAAGTGGCTAAAAGACAGTCCTAACTTCAAACACAAATCTGAATCTTTAATCAATAGTACATGGCACTTACAAGAATTGCATGACTCCGGCATTGATGAATCCAACCCCAACAGAAAATAGCTGCACCAATCCATGTGTACCATCTTAGTTGCACAAGAGGATTAAAAAATCTCCACCAATCAACCTCAGTTGCTAGCATCCTATCTTTTCCTTTAACAATAAACTCTTGAATCAAACTCAACCCGAACTTGTACACCTCTGTAGCATAATTGCAGCAAAGAGAGAGGGGAGCTGCTGTATAGAAGCTTGAACAAAAAATAAAAATAAAAATGCAAAATTCAGAAAGCGTTTTTGTCCATTGGATATCTTGGACTGTATGTGTTATCGAAACTACAAAAAGTCAGGTACTAAAAGAGAATTTACTAATGTTGTCACCAAACAGGAAATAAGGACTAAGATTTCTACAAAGTGTGAATCATTTCAGATAATTTACTATACAAAATTACAAATATGATGCCTTTTAGCAAAAATAAAGCCTATTGGAAACTCTAAATAGAGATGACAAATTTAAGATCCAAAAAGGAACGGATACCTAATTCACTAGCACTAGTGAGTGATGGCACCATGATCTTGCTATGTCACATCAATTATGAGACTTAACATTAATGCAAACATGGTCCTCTGGAAACAGCCTCTCTGCGGTAAGGTCTGCATACACACTACCTTCCCCAGATCCCACTTGTGAGATTACACTGGGTTTATTGTTGCTTGTTGCTTGTTGCTTGTTGCGAACAGGAAGGGGCACCTTGACAAAAGAATCAGCTTATTTCTCCCCTGAATAACTCATGATCCTATTGTTGTTTCAGTTTCAGCAAGTGTAAAAAGGTAGTATCTAAATGATAAGACCATTTTACTATTTCTTAATGTGTATCAGGCAAATGAAGTTCTGATCGACATAATAACAGAAAGGGTGGCGAATATTGAAGTTCCTACTAAAGAAAAGAGAACAACACCCAAAAAAGAGAACAACAAACACACAGAACAACAGGAGTCGGCTCTAACCTTAGACAGTCTACTAGCTGATATCCACCTTTATTATGGTAAACTATGTTTACTTACCCAGCTAATAAAAGACAACAAGAAATATGGAAATATGTTACTAGAAAAAGAAACAAAGTAAGATGCCAACTTACAATAAACCTGTGAGATAGCCGAAAATGTGCATCCTGGCACAAGGACTATATTTAAACACGTATATTGACTCAAAGAGGCGTCGAAGTACTTGAGCTTCCATTAATAAAAGCAGAAAGACTGATAAACCAATCTTGCTTCTATGTTCCTTTGATGTATGGGATCCTTGTAAAGAGAAGATATGTGATCCTCCAGTCAAGTGGCTAGCAATACTAGAAAAAAGCAATGGTTCTGAGATCTTTGGCGTTGTACTATAAGCATAAAGCCATGTTGCAGCTAACAGAAGTGTTGTCCAAACAAAAGCTAAAACATAGAAGTGAATGAAGAGTTTCTGTGGAACAGAGAGTTTCTGCAATTGAACAAACAGGCCGAAGGGAGTACAGATCAATAAAGTTGTTGCATATACTCCGTCCATCCCTTTTTAACTGTCTCTTTAGCTCTTTTCACGCCCATTAAGAATACAATAAATACAAGGTATAGTTTACTAAGTTACCCTACTAAATGCTTTTTGAGAACTGAGTAGTATTAAAAAGAAGTACTACTACTTTAATATTAAGGGTATAGTTGGAAACAAAAACAAATTTAGTCTTGAATTCCTAAAATGACAATTATTTGGCACAAATTTTTTGAGCTAAAGCAACAGTTAAAATGGTACGGAGGGAGTACTTTTTTTAACAGTTGCAGAAAATTTCAGTAAAAGCTTTAGTTAGAGAAGAAACAAGAAGATATTAAGAACAAATATAAAAAATACTAGTCAGCATCCGTAAAGCAAATGTGCATTGCAACTACAGAAGTTATTTTATCCATGGCTTATACAAGTGTTACAAATACGACATACAACATACTTTAGCTTGAAACAAGAGACAGCTCACCAAATACTTGATATTGAATTTTATTTCAAACAACAAAATTGTCTTTTTAATGCTGAATGATAAGAGGAAGGCCAATGTGGCATGATAGAAGACACACTAGGATCAAGAAAGGAACAATTATCAGGATTAACACCTTTTATCAATGCTTCGCAGAGTAGAAACCTACCCAAAAGAAAGTGATGTCACTGAAAACCTTATTTTGAACCTCTAAAGATTATGCAAGTGCATTTTTCAGTACTCACCAACGTATTGGTCAGGCAACTGCCAAAGAGTTGATCAGTACAATACTCAACTAGTAACATCGAAGCAGCTCAACATGACATCGATTCTATCCCTGAATCTTCATGGACCATATACAAGCTAGATCAGTTTTAGTTGAATTCCCAAAGTACTAATGTATCTCATCTTATCCGCGTCAACCAGAACTATTAGCTCAGAATTCAATATGATCTAGCTGATTCAATGGAGATAATTATAGATCCTACATCAGCGGATAAATTTTTCCAACCTACCAATTTCACCCCAAACTGATGCATTAACATTCGTAACCTGCTCAGATCCCCTTTTAAGTTTCTTAGCTCCAGTACCAGCCTTCATTAGATCAGGCACTATAAATGTAGAGATTTCTCCCCTAGAAATGCTACTTAGTATGAAGCAATTAGACTCCAGGTCAGTTGACCTCGGATCATACAACACAATAAAAACTATCAAATTCTGAAGTCTCAATATCTTATCAGCACTACTAATGTTTTCGTAGCTTGATTTATTTGATTTCTCACCCCAAAACTGCACGACGATCCAATAATGCACATTGATCAATTTAGAAATAAACTATTAATCAATTGAACTATGCGTGCTAAAGTGTTTTGGTAATGTCGAATGACGTTAGCTCATAGTAAGAATGCGAACACGCAAGAACAATGGTGGATGGAGCACGTAAACAATGGGTCTCGCCATTTTCGACACAGAGTCTAGACATATATGCAAAAAATAAGTCTAGACATATATGCGAAAAATAACGAATATTTTAAAAAGATCACATTTTGAGCCTATTATTTCAAATATGCAATGGTTTAAATGCTAAAAATTTAAAAGTTGAACCAATCAAATTAAAATCCTAGATCCGAGCACAAGAAACAAGTTTTTGAATGGCATACTTACATTTGAGGAAGACTGCATAATCTTGCCACGCTTAGCAAACCCTAACAAGAACTGTTGAAAAGACCTAAGCTTTGAGGAAGGAATCAAAGCAATAGCAATTGGCAAAGTTGCAGCAATCCATGCAGCTCTCAGCAGGGTGAATAACCCTAACTCCATTTCTCTAGAAAAAGAAAAAAGGAACTAACAATTTTAGTTCAAATCCACAAATGGGGTTCTCTGATTTCTGCAGACTTAAAAAAAAATACTTTTACCACAATAGAAGGAGTATAAAGATGCAAACTTTACTGAGCTCACGGGGTAAGGATGTGAAGAGAGAGACCATATAAACAGTTGGGTTGTTGATTCAGTGACGTGAGGAATTGGATATGCTATGCGTCTAAGTCTCGAAATTCAAGAAAACTTGAAGATGAAGTGAAGGTTCCATTGCTTTTTTGCTTCTCGGTGTCGAAATTCAGTCTGCGCTGCGAACTGTAGTGAATTGAATTCACTGTTCTATTTTTCATTTAATTGTTTTTCCCTCCTCTTACCTTTTTGGTTACCTAATAGTACCTAGTCATCTTATGTATTTTTCATCTAATTATTATGTATTTTTAATTGATCAATTCAAATTATTTGTATCACAAATTATATATATTTTTATTTTGTGTTTTCATATCATTAAAATGATATAGTGGTGAAGTTAATATGTTTTTAACTTAAGTAATGAAATTTTGATATGAAAAACTGGATCAATTAAACACAATGCAAACAGACAAATAGTTGAGCTTTAAAACTCAATAGTGATAATTTTACATATTTATTGTTTTGATACATAAAATTTATTATGAATATCAACCGACGGGTACTAATACTAGTGTTGATTACTAGTATTACTTGTACTTAGCACGCTAATATATGCCAAAAGAATGGGTCATAAGAAAAAGAACAGAGAAGTAGTAGAAACTTGCTAATGATGCTTTTATAACATCGCCAGATAGCAAAGACGGGACAACTAATAGGATGTCAGGTATTTGGACAAATATCCCCCAAAATAGCAACTAGCAGAGTAGTTCCACCTTCTTGAAGCAAAAATCTCAACTGTAATAGGGTGCCTAGGAGGTCATACAATGGTTTAGCAACTTGTGAATAAAGCTCTTACTTCCCTTTGAGACAGATAATTTGACAATATAGCAGGGGAAGGTGTATCTAAGAAGTAAGACATGAGAAAGGGCTGTCTTCTAGTGCTTGAGAAAGAAGCATCTTTCCATACATCATAATGCCAAGCCAAAATGATAGGCTTATCCTGCTAAGTAACTCAAATTACCAGGTTTTTCCTCCTCCACAATAATGCAGGAGGAAAGGTGTATAGAAGAAGCAGACTTGCTAGAAAAAAAGAAAAATTTCTGTTCTCCGAAATTGCACAAATGAAGAGAGATCACTTTACAGTAGCAGGAACATGTTGTTACTGTGCAGTCATTTATGATATTCATCATCTGTTCAAATAAAATCTTCATAACCTTACATCACATGGAGCACATAATGTTGGTCATGATATCAATATGTCCATGAAAATAAATAGAAACATAAAGACAGCAAATCTACACCGCCTCTCTCCCCTATCTCTCTGGAACATGTTATTGCTAAACTCAAGCCCACAGGGCTATGTTAAGAAATGCTTAGATTTGTACATGTTGATTTGCATAAGTACTTCGGCCTGGCCAGTTGGTTCATATTTTATTGCCAACTTAGTTGCTGCCAATATATATGTCTAATTGCTGAACTAGAGTTGACAATGGATCAAAGTTGCTTGCGCTAGCAGAGACAATGACAGGAAAACATATGAAAGCCATGACATGTATGTATACAAGAAACTCTGTATGTACCTATCTAGCATACATAGGCCCGTCCCTCTACCCTTCTCCAGTACGCCTAACCCATACATCACAACCTTCGCTCACAACTCGACTTTTTTTCTTTCTTCTTTTGCCTTCTTCAGTACCGATAAGCAGTAGGCTAAAAGAAGGACCAGGAGATGAAGCAACACGAAACAGTCCTCAAAAATGAAATCTTGCAATCCTAGCTTAGTTGGTTGTCAACACCCTTTGGACACAGGATATACCTTGTCAGTTAAGTAAAAATGGATCATGTTTCATTGTTTAGCTTTTCTAGCGCTTACCCGACTTGCTTTTCCTGCTCAAATTGATACAGAAATCTAAACTGTTTCATATTAAGAAAACATCAATGAACTGCCTGAAGTTCCCTCCTAGTCACATGTCTCAAGTTGTCAATAGTACTAGAAGAATATATCGACCTCAAATAACATTCAATTTGTTTTTGTCAATAGTACTAGTAGAATATATCGACCTCAAATTTCATTCAATTTGTTTTTTCTTTTTCAGGTCAAATACTGTTTAGGGGAAGTACGTGAATACATACTTAATAGGAAGAAGGAACACAATGAAAACATAGAACTACATAACAAGCAAACTATAAGAAAAAGGAGAAGTAAATCCAACTTTTTCTTCTCAAAAAAATACCTGTCTTTTTTCCCCCTTGCCTCTAGGGAATCCATAAATTCCAGTGCACAATTTGGTAATTCGCAATGAGTTAGCGAGAATTCATCTAACTAAAACCAATTAAAATACCTCTCTAGCACATCAATGTGCAGCACAAATAATGAAATAAAACCCTTCTTAAACAAAGATCACTATACCATTAATTTCCCAGAAAACCAAAACACGAAAGGTAATATATTTTTCTTCTCTGGGTTGTAGATTAAAAACCTATGAACTGACAATTGAGAGAGCATACGGAGGCAAAATATGAGCAAAAGAGATAAACTAGAGTTTCAACTTCCACGCACGCAGAAAAACAAACAGACGCAGTTATATATAAAAAAAAAAAACTAGTAATCTGCTGTGATGAAAGAGAGAGAGAGAGTTAATTACGGTGAGAAACTGAATGCAGAAAATGAGGCGAGAAAGAGAAAAAGAGAAAGATGAAGATTGTAGAAAGAAACTTACACGGGAATCGGCGAGAGAATTTATGAACAATAGCGCATAGCCGGTGAGTGAAAACCTTTTTCTGGCTGTGCATTTGGATCGAGATTCGAAATTCGAACCTATCTGCTCAATTTCATATTTCGGATTCGTATTTATGATATTTGAATTGTAATTCGGATTATGTTTATTAAAATTTCGAATACTCGGGTCGGATTTGAATTGATATAATTTTATCCCGATTCCATCCGAAATTCGAAATCTTAAATTATTAGGTTTATGTATAAATATAAACTATAACCAGTACTTCCTTTACTCTTACTTTAAGTGATTACCTTTATAATTGTTGGATTTAACTACATTGGCACCATAGTAAACCTCATAATTGCAGAAATATGAATTTTTCTTGCTGTATTGCCTATTCTACAAAGAAAATATAAGTATGAGTTTTACAACTTAGAGGCATAACAACTCGAATCTCCAAAAAATATTTTCTTAGAAATGCAATATTGATAAAAGGGATAAAAAGCAAAGAAATATTTGTATTAGCATAGAACACAAAAAAAGCAAATAACGCAGATGCATTAGCCAATAAGATTAGCAATAGCCTTAATAATACGAATAATCCGATCCAAAACTCTAAAATATTTAACCGATTCAAATTTTAAAATCCAATTGGGATCAATATTAATTCGGATCGAATTCGAATTGCATTTTGTAGAATCCGAAATCCAAAATGTGCTAGATCAATCCGATCCAATTCATGCACAGCCCTACTCAACACCTGGAGCGGAACTAGTATATTTAATTTCTTTTTTCCCTACTATATTAGAAGTGCGAGTAAGCAGGTGAAACTAACAGCACTTCGTCGGAATCCCTACTTGCCGATAGAGGATATTTTGGTAATTTAAAATTTAAAATGTCAATTACGCCCTTCTACTATTGAATTTTTGCGCTTTCGAAAAGAATTTCATGGTAATTTTGCAAGTAAGCCGAAAAGGTCGCCGTTTCAAGTTTGTGTTTATCCTTTCCTTTGCGTTTATTCTTTCACAATTTTCTCTGGTTTTCCTTTGGATTTAGATAGCTTCTTCCTACTGATTTCTGCACTTCTCTCCAAAAAAAAAAAAAAATTAAATCCAACTTGGATTTGTTAATCTCAAGTTGGATAATCGAGCTTTGTAGTGCTTATTTACTTTCAGCTGCTGATTTCTCTGAAGAACGGAGTTCTAATTCTCAGACGATTACAAAATCTGTAAGTTTTTCAACTTCTTCGTGCTTACGTTTTCTGATCAAAGTTTGAGACTTCGATTAATTCCAGTTGCAAAAATAGCAGCAAAAGATTATTTCTTTAGTATTGTGTGATTCATTAGGTCAATTTTCCAGTTTGATTGATTAAGATATTCAAGAAGAGTCAAATGAGCTAATCCATCAGGCAAAACTCGACGACCTCAATTAACATATAAAATTGTTTCCTTTGACTCATCTCTTATCCTTTTCATTTCACTTTAATCCATCAATAAACTCATTTTTCAAAGATTTGATTTTTTCCAACAACGAAAAATTATTTTAGCTTTGATGATTGAAGGAGACAAAAGAAAGAAAGTATAGTTTATATTATTGGAAAAAAGATTTAAACAGAGTCATATGTTACATGTAAGATATATAGGATTTTATTTGAATCACAGCCAACTGGTCCAGTAAATAGAAATGAGCTAGCCAATTATGCTATACGATACTACAATTAATTAACATGGCGGATTGTAATGCGAGGATTATGATTTTTTAACTCTCAAGTCTTAATTAAATATTACGAATTCTAGTCGTAAATATGATTTCTTCACTCTTAGTCAAATGTTTTGAGTTCAAGCGATGAGGGCAAAACTAAATTTGCTAGCTCTTCTTCTATTTAAGATATCCATGTTTAACTTTTGATGCCTCTGAATTACTTTATGTTAGCACGTTTTATCTACAATTCATATCAGCGTTTTGCACCTCGAGTTATGTACCTCCATGAAAGAAAAGTAAGCGTTGAAGTGATGGTATTATGGAACCGATTCGGAGAAAGAAGAAGCATGGTATGAGATAGGCGGCGGATTAATTTCCGATAGCGAATTACTTGACTCGATGGATGGAGGGAGAGCCTTCCAACTCAAGCACGAAATCAATGTTGAGTCAACAATCATCGAGAGGGGTACCACCAAGCGAGATCGAGACCAGCCCCTTGTATAGGTATAGAGTGGAAAACCTGCGCTTCTTCAAAGAAAGGAGACAATAAGCCCGTCAACATTGAAGCTTCCGCTTTGATTTGGTATATGTGAAACTTATGCAAACCAAATTAAAGATGTCAAACTTTAAAAAACCTGTGATTCGACATGCTGGAAACAAAAAGGGAAACGTCAATGCTCTGAAGAAAGAGGCATCAAAATTAAACAGAGACGCCGCGAAATGTATAAGTCAACGTCGGCTGATAAAAGAGAACTAAATTTACTGAAGCGTATAACAACATACCTTCATTCTAGAATGCAGAATCCCACCAGTAATTCTACTGGAGTATCAGCTTGCTACCAATTTAATAGAGAGTTAACTAGGCAGAATATATATATATATTCTGGGACGGAAGGATTCGAATCTCCGAATAGCGGGACCAAAACCCGTTGCCTTACCACTTGGCCACGCCCCATTTAGATTTCTATTCGATACTAAGAAAGTATATTTGTTTTGTTTGTTTGTCAACTCTAATCCAAATATCTATAGAATAGATTAGATTGGTACTAGGATTTTGCGATGTTTTTGGTATGTGTAAATATAGAATTCAACTTAATTTATTGATCATTACATATAATTCAATTAAGATATTGTATGAAAATATGATTTTTTCGATTCCAGCATTTACATATTTTGTATGCTCATAACTTCTCTTATGTTTTAGTAAATGTGTTCACAGTTAGTGATTCCACTGTTTCTGATAAGGGCAAAGATCTACATGATCGCTCTTTCGTTTCTGAAATTGGTATGTGTGAAAGTATGGTGTTCAAAGTTGTAGAATCTTTCTAACACCCAGACTTATATGATAATTTGTTTTATCT
>MCJB01045060.1:0-53806 GCA_002018475.1 Nicotiana obtusifolia | reverse complement strand
GGGCATATCGCCAGTTGTGTGGACCCTACAAGGGTGTTATTGGGCATACCGCCATTGTTTTTGCATGAAGCATTTCATCAACTTGATTTTTGAAACACATACGCTGTTTTCAAACTATTGTTATATAAATGGATCGGGTGACACGCTGTCACGAGGTATAGATTTGTATGGATGTAAACCCTTCAGGGGTATTTAAAAACGCTTTGAATCATTATTTGAACTTGGTTTTAGAAAACTAAATGATGTTTTCAAACGATTGTTATATATATGGATCGGGTGGCACGCCGCCACAGGTCATGACTAGTGTTGACTAGTATGACTAGTTTATATATATATTGCGCCGGAACCACCCACCGAGCGCGGGTACCCAGGGGATCGTGTGGCACGCCGTCACAGGTCATGACTAGTGTTGACTAGTATGACTAGCATTGCATTGCATTGCATGGCATAGCATCGCATTGCATTGCATTGCATCGTATATTTGGTTGTGGTTGTTCTGTTTACTTCAGGTATTCTGTGAAAGGTAAAATGTGTTATTGTTCCGTTGTGGATTGTGTAATGATTTAAATGTTTCCTATCTTCAGTTCTTATTTACTTTTACTACTCACTGAGTTGGAAGTACTCACTTTACTCCCTGCACCTTGTGTGCAGATTCAGGCGTTAGCGGTCCCACTCAGAGGTACTGATTACTACTACTGGACCGGAGCTTCAGAGATTACGAGGTAGCTGCTTGCGTCCGCAGCCTCGTAACTCTTTTCTTTTGTCGATTTTGCTTCCCTCAAACATTGTACTTAAGACATTGTAATAGAGATATTATCAGTAGGTCTTCTCTAGTGGCTCATGACTTTGCGACACCCCGATCTGAGGGCGGTAGTTGGGATGGTACTTTATATGTATATATATATATTCCCGACTCATTTTATTATTAACATGTTCTTGTTTTCAAATTGCGTCATTTAATTGATTGAACGCAAATGGGATTGGTTTGGCTTGCTTTGTCCCCACGAGAGGCGCCATCACGACCAGGTTGGGATTTTGGGTCGTGACAAGTGGCTAACAAAATATTAGGTTTTTGATTTTTACAAAATGGAGAGGAAGCAAAGTGTTCGGAAAATTGAGCAATGGCCCTCTCGTTACAGTCCAAAAAAAGTTTGAAATTCTGTGGAATCACTCGAATAAGTTTAGTTTTGTCCTTTCATAAATCCTGGTCTGTCTTGTCCTCTTATGAAAAATGGGGCAAGGGACAAATACAACGGATGAAAATTACAGTTATTCTAAACTTTTTACAATGTGTTATGATTTTTTTCTTTTTACTTCTGTTTGATGGATGTATTGGAAAATGGCAGAAGAGTTAATGCTTAGGAGCTGATCTCTCGGCCAGCATTCGGATGATATTAGTAGAATTGTCAGGTACGCGCATGCTAGTTTGCACAATACAATTATCAAAAAAAGATCTAATGGCTCTGGAAATATAATTTGCAGCTAATGTATTTTTCAAATGTACCCTTTAGCTTCTATCTGACAGCTATACTCGTGACAACCAATCTTTTATTAAAAATACAAGACAGTTGTATTTAATTTTTCTTTTTTCATTATTTCCTATAGTCCATATATTTGTCTTTTGTTTATACGCCCCTTGAAAAATATTAAATACAAGTAAAGAAATATCAATAAAACAATGAGAGGTCTCAAAACACAAAAATAACGACTAGCACCCAAAAGGACCTATCGAATCGTCACAAAAATATCACCATTTTACTGATAAATATTCTTTCTCGACAGAGCCATAGACACTTTTATATTCCCTTTCTCTTCCCCTGATCTCTTTTTGAGAGGGAGACTTGGTAAATAAGGGAATGTTTCAATTTAAATGTGTCTGTCTTCCTCTTCTAACAAGTGAAGAAAAAAAAAAAAACCGAAAAGCTCATTAAAGATGGACAGGCAAAGTGCATCAGAACTTATTTGGATAAGGACTACCTTAGTTGTTTATATTTATCGTTTGGGTACATTGAAATTTTTGACTTCATCTAGTTTAGTTGTAGGATCAAACAATTTAAATACGTTTTTCTCCCAAATACCATCTAGTCCTTAACATGCTCCACAGCTTGGAAAATTTGACTAATCGCATTATTATAATGTTTCTTCTCATGACAATATTTGCTATTAAGAAGATATAATGTTGACAGTATATTCTGACGCAAGGGTCTATAATTTAATACGAAAATAATTTTATTATGACTCCAAGGCTCCTCTTCAATATTTCTTCCAATATAAAACCTACTGTGCTTATATTCAAATTATGGTCTTAATAAATAAACTTTCTTGATATGGACCGTTATATTCCAAAAGAATGATTTTCTGTTTCCTAATTCACCTTGGGATGGAGGGACTTGGTTGATTACGATTCCAGGTGCATTTAGTAGTTTTTTCAGACCCTATAAATATATTAAAAAATACATTAAATATTTATAGTTATTTGATTGGAATGCAGTTGTTATTATAGTATTAACTTGAGATTATTGTAGGATTTCATCACCGTGTGGGGCAACCATATATAGATGTAACACATAATTACCTTGTATAATGAACTAGTTAATTTAATATATCAATTTGAACATGCCTAAAGCTTAAAACTATGAGATGAAAGTCGACTTAATTAATAAGGCGAGGTGCTAAACAGAAGAAGGGACCAGCAAGAGAATTGCATCGAATGGTTTGAGAGAGCAAAAGAAGGTAACAGCAAAAAATTACATATGAGAGTGCATACTCAGTTTTGTGCAATGAGAAATGTTAAACTACTCATTTCTTCTTTGAATAGCCATTAAATTTTTGCCAGGCCTTTTCTACAAATACCTATATTCCCTAAATAGCCATTAATACAAGGAATTTTTTACTAAACCATTAAATAAATTGCCAGGCCTTTGCTACAAATACCTATAGTCCCTAAGTAGTTTCCACACATAAATCACTTTAAAGAAAATAGAAAGATCATATTACCTCCAATTTTGTAGGAATAGGGCAAAGTCACTAGTTAGCTACACAACCTTCCTTGCTCTCCTCTTGTGGTTTCTCCTCATTTAATTTGTGAATATTCTATGCGTATATTTTAATTCCAAAAGATTAGTGTTTTTACATAAAAATAACGATATATATACCCGAATTTCAAGCTAGTTGTAGTTAGTCTTTCTATACAGATTTGGACCTAAACAATCCAATATTACATAAATTGCAAAAATTCATTATAAATTGATTAATTTTACGCTAGTTTGTTAACTTACTATAATCCCTTCGTAGTACATGCAGCTATCACCTAGCTATGCCATAGCACAATCATATACGAGCTCACTAATATGACATGATTATCATTATTGTTATAACTTATAACTATATATATATATATATATATATATATTATCGACCTGTTGTGCTGGCACCTGTCATAGTACTAGGCAAGCCAACATCTCAGACGTACCAACATTTTTAAAACTCAAATATGCGGAAGAAAATTTAAATAATTAAGAATTTCACAAAATATCGGATATGAACCTTGAAACTCAATACAAAATCCTCTCAAAAGATCTGGGTGTAAATGGAGTACATGAGCATTCTATATATATAATAACATAGTCTGATACACTGTCTGGAATGTAAGACTAAATACATAAAATCGAAAGATAGGGAAAGGAGGATCAAGGCTCGTGGATGCCAAGCAGCTACCTCGATGATCTCCGAATAGGTAGACTCTATGATCAACGACCGCCGTGCCTGGAAATGCCTGAATCTGCACACGAGGTGCAGGGTGTAATGTGAGTACAACCAACTTAGTAAGTAACAAGACTAACTATTGGACTGAAAGTAGTGACGAGCTCAGCAGGTACATTTCAATATAGAATTAACAGTGCATAAATAAAGGCATGCTTACGAGTTCAACAGATAAACTCAACACAAGTAAAATAGATCAACTCAGAATGACATGAGGAATGTGACATCTCTATATCTACATGCCGATGTACGTGTTGTATGTGATGCACTACAATGGAAGTCTCGTGAATTTACACTCTCAGAATACTCACTCACTCAGTACTGTATATGGCCAATCCAGCCCAGGGAAGATCCATCCCCAAATATAAATGATTCGGGCAAGATCCATGCCTAGGGAAGATCCATCCCTCAATATACATAATTGCTCACTGTGAGTGTGCAAACTTTGAAGGGGCTTCTTCAGCTAAGTGCTATAATAAGCCAGATTCAGGCATAAATAAAACATGCTGCGGCGTGCAGCCCAATCCCATAAATATCACTCACAATAAGGCCCTCGGCCTCACTCAATCATCAATCTTTGCAGTCCCTCAGGCTCATAACGCTCATACCAAGCAGCCCTAATCATTGGTACGAGATGTGACAATACACAATAACAGAGACAGAAATATGATATGTAATGATGAATGCGACTGAGTACATAACTGCAACTAAGCAAATAACTCAATTAGCTAAGAACGACCAATGTGGTCCAAATAGTACCAGCATTAGCCTAAACATGATTTCTAGCATGAATTACAGCTCAAGTGCTCTAATACATAGAGTACGGTAAAAATGTGCATATATAATAGCTACACAGTTCCATGGAATCGACTCAATCACAATTTACACGATGCACGCACACATGCCCATCATCTAGCATGCGCGTCACCTCAACATCAATCACATAACACTTAGTTCGGGGTTTCATACCTTCAACACCAAGTTTAGAAGTGTTACTTACCTCAAACTGTGCAAATCTCTACTCCAACACACTATTTCCTCGCGAAATGGCCTCCGAATGCCTTGAATCTAGCCACAAACAATTCGATACAATCAACACGAGCTAAAAAAATCAAGCCCATAAGAAAATACTAAACTCTTAATCAAAAGTCAAAAAGTCAACTCAAAAGTCGGCCCCCGGGCCCACATCTCGGAATCGGGTAAAAGTCACAAAATTCGAATCCCCATCCAACCATGAGTCTAACCATACCAAAATTACTCCAATCCGATACCAAAACCTCGATCAAATCCCCAACATTCGCCCTAAGAACTTTCCTCCATTTCCCCCCCAAGCCACTAATTAAACGATGAAATCAAGGACATAAATATGGATTTTAACCAAAACTAAGTAAGAATCACTTACCCCATTCACCCACTTAAAAATCTCTCCAAGAATCGCCTTCCACCGAGCTCCCAAAATCAAATTTGTTTTATGAACTGAAATCCTCATTTTTGAAATATTTATGTCCGCCCAGGTGACCCTTCTTCGTGCTCATGAAAATTGCCTCGCGATCGCAAATACAGCTGCCCAAGAAATTCAAGCCTACGCGAATGCGTCCCCGGACCTGCAATCGCGGACCACTGCCTCCTCAGACGTACGCGATCGCGTCCTCACAGGACCGCAAAGAACAATGCGTGAACTACACTGCTGCTTCCCTTCTCCTGTGCGAACGCAGCCCTTACCACGCGTTCGCGATGCCCAGACTCTCCAGCTTTCGAAATCGTGTGCCTTTACTGACGATCGAATAAAAGAAATTCCTCAGCTGCCCAATTGGCCTATGCGATTGAGGATCCTCTCATGCGATCGCGTACAAGGAAACTAGATACAGACACCTGAAAACTTCATCACATCCAAAAATTGATCCGTTAAGCATCTGAAACTCACCTGAAGCCCCCTGGGACCTCAACCAAACATAGCATCAAGTCCCAAAATATCATATGAACTTATTCGGGCCCTAAAATCACATCAAACGACGCTAAAACCACGAATCGTGCATCGATTCAAGCCTAATGAACTTTTGAACTTCTAACTTCTACATTCGATGCCGAAACCTATCAAATCGAGTCCGATTGATCTCAAATTTTGCACACAAGCCACAATCGACACCACGGACCTACTCCAATTCCCAGAACCCTAATCCGAGCGTGGTAACAACAAAGTCCGCTCTCGGTCAAACTTTCAAATTTCTAACTTTCGCCATTTCAAGTCTAATTCAACAACAGACCTCCAAATCATAATCCGAACACACTCCTAAGTCCAAAATCACCCATCGGAGCTAACGGAACCATCAAAACTCTATTCCTAAGTCGTTTACACATAAGTCAACATCCGGTCTACCATTTCAACTTAAGCTTTCAACCTTGAGACCAAGTGTCTCACCTTATACCGAAACCTCTCTGGACCAGAACCAACTACCCCGGCATGGCATATAACAACTATAAAGCATAAAAAGAGCAGTAAATGGGAGAACGGGGCTACAACTCTCAAAATGACCGGTCGGATTGTTACAATTTTAATTCGAAGAAATGATTTTAACCAAAAACACTAATGATAAGTTGTTTTTCCTTGCAGAGATGCAAGCGACAGAGGGCAAACTTTGCCGAAGGAGGAGCAAGACATTTTCTTGTTATTGCTTTATTAGTGAACACTGCGACGAAGAATGCAAAGAGAAAGAGGGGGAAAAGGAGGGTATGTGCATTAAGAAGAGCATCTTTAGACGTTATTGCTACTGCTGCCACAAGTGCAAATAAGCATCGAATGATCTCAGAATTCTCCTTTTTATGTATGATAAATACAAAGTGGTGTTTTGTCTTGTGTCTGAAAGAATAAAAACACTATAAATTCACTAGGATTGTAGTTATTATGAGAAAATAGTATTAAAATATGTTTGTATTATCATATTGTGCGTTTTTTTCTTGGGATCCATACTGTAATTTTTTGTGTCAAGTGAAATAATGTAAATAATCTCGAGAAATTATTTGTGGTTATACTGATTGAGTTGGCTTGGCTAGTTGGTTCTTATGATTAGTAGTGGTAAAATGGTTAAAATAATACAGTTATCCACCCATGTTATTCATCTAAAAATAGGTTGGATATGAACTTTTTAAAACCGAACAAATATGGATAAGAACCATATTATCCACATAGAAAATAGATAACCGATGGATAACCAGTGGGTTTAACTTTTACATTTGTAGAGCCTCAAGTTGGGGGTTCCTTAAGTTTGGGAGAATAGAAATTCTCCCAAAAATGATCATATTCAAGAAGTCATGGATAATATGGATATTCGTATTATCCATCGGCTAACCCATTTTTTATCCGTATTAAATATGGTCAGGTCGGATAATTCATCCATTTTTGTATTAGCCGTTTTGACCCGTCCATATCCGATCTGACCCGCCCATTTGCTACCTCTAATAATGATTAATGTTATTACATCTAAGAATTTTCATTTCATTTAGTATTAAGAAAAAAAAAAGACGAGACTAATTACTACATTCATCTAATTACTTATAGGATCAAACAATTTATATACATTCATTTTCCAAAATATTAGCTAATCATGCACTTATTATAATTTTAACTATAATATTTACAATGTTTCTCACTAATAATTCTTCTGATTGAAAGGGTGTTTTGGTTTCAATCGATTAGTTACTGTCTAGCCCCATAAAATACTATGCATGGTAAGAACCAATATGGCTTAAAAAATTAAAGGCAGAAGGAGAAGAGATACGCAATGTTAGGATTTTATCCTGATTTTCTTATCATATCTGGATTTTATCTTTTTTGAATGAAGAGAAAAGACAATACCATGATTGACTTTTCCTATAAGGAAAATATAGTTCTCTTCCATAGTTAACAGATCATTTTTTGAAGGAAAAGGTTGTAAACTCTATAAATTGAGGATTTCTCTTTCACATAAAAGTAAAATAGCATCCACAATGTAGTCTTGAGTATAGTCTTGTTAATGGGAAAAATTATTCTCTCATACGTTTTTTTTTCTTTCTTTTATATTAGAAGATTGATGTAGGTCAGTCGATCAAACCGATAAAGTATATTATCAATATTTTAGTATAATTCTCTATGTTGTCTTATTTATCATCGCCAATGTTTGCTTTATTAGCTTCTGCATGATACCTTGTTATTTTCTATCCCGACAAGTAGTATTAGAGCCAATGGTTCAAAGCGAGATTGAAGATAAGTTCAAGGAGGAATTAGATTAAGCAACAACCAATTTGACGATACTGTAGATTTTTTATCCCCCCCCCCCAAAAAAAAAGAATATCCTGACTACTAAATGTAGAGACACTGTCAAGCATTTTTTAAAAAATCCTACTGCTGTATATAGAAAAATAAAAATCATTTTTAACAATTTTCAACTCATGCTTACTTTTAACGCACGAGCTCCATTTTTTAACACATTAGGCTCCTTCTTTTAACTCCGCTCACTTTTAACGTAGTGCTCCACTTTAATCTTGCTAATTTTTAATAGGGCTCCAATACTTTTAACTCGTAATTACTTTCAATGGACGAGGATCCAACTTTTAACTCATACCTACTTTTAACCATGGGAAACAACAGTTATGAAGATTATGTGAAAATAGATGTGACGACCCGATAAGTTATTTTGAGAACTAGCATTAATTTTCGTGTTCCGAGACCTCTTATAGCTTCATTTGATATTTATTGATTTGCGTGCATGGTCCGTGTCATTTTCCGGAAAGCTTTTACATAAAATTCTGAATAAAGAGTGATTTTTGACTTAAAATAAGGCTAGAGTTGACCATGGTCAGATTTTTTGGTAAACGACCTCGGATTGGTATTTTAACAACTCCGATAGGTTCGTATGATATTTTTTAAAATTGTATGCATAAGTTTTTAAGTTGAAATCTTAAGTTTTGATGATCGATTCGTGATTTTTGAGTTTATTTTGATGATTTGAGCGAGCAAGTTTATATGATGTTATTATACTTGTGTGCATGTTCGGATTGGAGCCTGGGGGCTCGGCTGTGTTTCAGATTGATTTCGGACCCTTTTTGGCCTTGTAGAGTTGTTGGTTTTTCTGCTTTAGCATCAGCGCTTTGCGATTATGGAGTGGTGTAACGACCCGATTGGTCGTTTTATGTAATTTTGCCCCGTTACCCCTTTTGTTGTTTGACACATTTGTGTTTATGATTTTATGACTTGCGGGGTCAGTTAGTTTCGTTCCGGAAAGCTTTCGGGTTGATTTAGACCCTTGATTCTTGACATAGAAATTTAAATTTGAATATGTTGACCAAACTTTGACTTTTGTAAGAATGACCCCAGAACTCTGTTTTATGGCCCCGGAACGACCCCTCGGACTTGGATGTACGTCCGAAATTGATTTTGAAAGTCCGTAGGTTGATTTGTGTTGATTTTCCGAAATTTGGAAATATAAAGTTGAAACGTTTGAGCGTAGGTTGACTTTTAGCTATCGAACTCGGAATTTAATTTTAGGACTTGGAATAGGTCCATTATGATATTTAAAACTTGTCTGCATAATTTGGTGTCGTTTGGAGTGATTTGATAGGATTCAGACGTCTAGTTGTAATTTTAGAAGTTCTGGAAAATTTCTTTGAATTTCATGCATTTTAGAGTTCAATTCGTAGTTTTAGATGTTATTTTTGTGTTTTGATCTCGCGAGCGAGTTCGTATGATATTCTTAGACTTGTGTGAATGTTTCGTTTGGAGCCTCGAGGGCTCAAATGAGTTTCAGACACGTTTTGGAAGGGTTTGGGACTAAAAATGGAAGCTGGTGTCTGGTGCCCTCTGGTGTCGCAATTGCGAACACCAGTGTCGCATTTGCGACCATAGCAAGAAACTTCAGGTATCGCAAATGCGAAGCCTTGGTCACATTTGCGACGAATTTCTAGGCTGGGCAAGGTTCGCATTTACGAAGGATTTGTAGCAATTGCGAGGGCAGCAGGATTTGCAATTCCGAACCCATCTTCGCATTTGCGAAGAAGTTCCCCAGGCCTTCAGTGCGGCAATTGCGAGGTTTTGATCGCAATTGCAAACCCATATCACAACTACGAAAACTGCAGCTAAACATATGGCCTGAAAGTCGGGATTTTATCATTCATTCTCTCATTTTTTTAACCTTAAACTCGGTAGGAGGCGATTTGGAGAGGGGATTTTCACCTACAAACCTTGGGTAAGTGATTCTAATCTATTTCTAATCATATTCTATCAACATATCTTAGATTTTAACATCAAAATCATGTGAATCAAAGTGAAAATTGTGAAACTTTGTCAAGCTTTTGAAAAATAAGAATTTGAGTTTTGAGAGTCGATTTGGACTCGGATTCTGAAACTAATCACATATATGAACTCATGGGGTCATGGATAGACGGAATCTACCATGGGACCCGATTTTTGACCGGGTGGGCCCGGGTTGATGTTTGTTGACTTTTTGGGAAAAATGTAAAGATCTTAACTTTATCTATTGCAATTGAATTTCCAAGTATTGTTTGATGATATTGAGTCAGTTTTGGTTAGATTTGAACTGTGTGGAGATGAATTGTCACGACCCAAAACCAACCTATCCTGATGGCGCCTATCATGGTACTAAGCCGACTGCGCAGACATTTCCAACACTCTAATACTTTGAAAGATATGGAAGCATTTAAAATTAAGGAAAACCTTTTAGAAACAGAGTAAGAACTCATAATTCAATACAAAATCTCTCCCAAAAATCGGAACCGAGTTCATGAGCTTCTACAAAGAGATATAGTCCGGTACACCGTCTAGAAACAAAAACAGAAACATAAAAGGAAATATAAGGGAGGAGATTCAACGTCTGCAAACGCCAAGCAGCTACCTCGATGATCTCCGAAGGTCCGAACTTCTCAACTTAGCAGCCGCCGTGACTGAAAACACCTGGATCTGCACACGAGGTGCAGGGTGTAGCGTGAGTACAGCCAACTCAATAAGTAATAAATCTAACCTTTGGACTGAAAGGAGTGACGAACTCAGTAGGTACAGTTCAATATAGAAATAACAGTACAGAAATGTAGGCATGCTTTCATGTTCAACAGTTAAACTCAATTAAAGTAAAATAAATCAATTTTGAATAATATTAGGAGTATAACCTCTCTACATCTACCTGCCAATGCACATGCTGTATATGATGCACCACGCTGAAAGCCTCGTGTTTTCACACTCTCAGAATACTCAATCACTTAGTACTATATATGGCCAACCTAGCCCAGGGAAGATCCATCCCATATATATATATATATATATATATATATATATATATAAATCAACTGACAGTCAGTCGCTTAGTACTGTATAAGGCCAATCCAGCCTAGGGGAAGATCCATCCCCAAATATAAATGATTCGGACAGGATCCATGTCCAAGGAAGATCTATCCCTCAATATAATCAGATGCGCTCTATGGAGGGGGGGGGGGTGTGCACACTCCGGAGGGGCTCCTTCAACTAAAGCGCTATAATAAGCCATATCCAGGCATAAATCAATAAACATGCTACGGCGTGCAGCCCGATCCCGTAACTATCACTCTCAATCAGGCCCTCAGCCTCACTTAGTCGTCAGTCTCTCCAGTCTCTCTCTCTCGGGCTCAAAATATCGTGAAACAAGCCCAAAAAGGATGATATGATATAGCAATAAATAGCAAAGGAGACTGAGATATGATATGTAATCAATAAATGTGACTGTGTATGAAATTTCAATGTAATCAATAAGTCAACAGCAAGGAAACGACCACTATGGGTCCCAACAGTACCAACAATAGCCTAAACATGAACTTTAGCATGATTGGCAGCTCAATTACTTTATTGCATGATGAAAACACGTATATCAACAAGATAATTCCACTAAACAGTTCCATGGAATTGACCAGGTCACATTTCTTACGGTGAACGCCCACACACCCGCCACTTGTCATGTGCGTCACCTCAACACGAATCATATATCACATAATTCAGGGTTTGGAACCCTCAGGGCCAAGTTTTGAAGTGTTACATACCTCAATCAGGCTCTACTCCAACATACTTTGACTCGCGAAACGGCCTCCGAATGCCTCGAATCTAGCCACAAACAATGCGATACAATCAACACGGGCTAGAGGAATCAATTCCATAAGGGCATACTAAGTTATTAATCCAAAGTCAAAAGTTGGCCCCCAAGCCCACTTCTCGAGATACGATAAAAGTCACAAAATACCGAAAGCCCATTCAACCACGAGTCTAACCGTACCAAATTTTTCAAAATCCGACACCAAATCACCACCCAAATACCCAAATGAAACTCTCCAAATTCCTAGCTTCAAACTCCCAAATTTCACCTTAAATACACACAAACAAGGTGGAAAAAATCAATGGGGAAACACAATTATTAAATAAATTAGGCCACAAGTGACTTACCTCAAGGAATCCCCCAAAAATCCTCTCAAGAATCGCCAAATCCCGAGCTTGAAATGTTTAAAATGGTAAAAATCTCTGAACCCACGTTTATAAAACACTGCCCAGGCTTTTCGCACCTGTTACCAAAGAATAGCACATGCGGAACCGCTTTTGTGGTAAAATCATTCGCTTCTACGAAAATCACAGAAATCCCCACAGCCCGCATCTGCTCTCCGGGTTCTGCACTTGTGGAGGCGCTTCTGCAACCCACTATCCGCTTCTGCGGAAAATAGATCTCGCCCCTAAACTCCGCATCTGCGGAGCCCTTGCCCGCACTTGCGGGCTCGCCATGTAGTTACCCCCTCGCACCAGTGTCATGCCCCAGGACAGCCTAGCTCCGCACCTACGCAAATCCAGTCGCATCTGCGGCATCGCACCTGCGGCCAATCCCTCGCAGGTGCGATCACACCAAAAAACTCCCAGCTTCAGCAATGCACTAAGTCTCATTTTCGATCCGTTAACCATCCAAAATCAACCCGAGTCTCCCAGGACCTCAACCAATTATACCAACAAGTCCTAAAATACGATACGAACTTAGTCGATACTACAAATCACCTCAACCAAACATCAAAAACACGATTCGCACCCCAATTCATGCCTATTGAAACTAAGAAAATTCCAACTTCTACAAATGACGCCAAAACCATCAAATCACGTCTTGACCCCAAATTTTGCACACAAGTCACAAATGACTCCCCGGACCTACTCCAACCCCTCGAACTCCAATCCGAGCTCGGTAAATACACAGTCCACTTTCGGTTAAACTTCCAAATTTCCAACTTTCACCTTTTCAAGCCTAATTCCACTAAGGACCTCCAAATCACAATTCGGACACGCTTCTAAGTCCAAAATCACCAAACGGAGCTAACAGAACCATCAAAACTCCATCCCGGAGTCGTTTACCCATAAGTCAAGATACGGTCAACCTTTTCAACATAAGCTTCCAACCTTGAGACTAAGTGTCTCAATTCAAAAAATGGAGCTATAACTCAGAAAACGATCGGTCGGATCGTTACATCGTCCCCCTCTTAAAAAATGTTTATCCTCGAACGGGTCTAGAAACATACATGGAGTCTCAAATAGGTGCGGATATCTGCTCCACGTCTCCCCCTCGTTCTCCCAAGTACCCTTCTCAACTGGCTGACCTCTCCACTACACCTTTACTGAAGCTATATCCTTTAACCTCAACTTTCTAACTTGCCAATCTAAAATGGCCACTGGCTCCACATCGTAAGTCAAATCACCATCCAACTGAACCGTGCTGAAGTCCAAAACATGAGATCGATCGCCCACATACTTTTAGAGCATAGAAACATGAAACACTGGATGCACATTCAACAAAGTAGGTGGGAAGGCAAGTTTGTAAGTCACCTCTCCAATCCTCTGAAGCACCTCAAACGGCCCAATATACAGGGGCTCAACTTGACCTCCTTCCCGAACTCGTAACACCATTCATGGATGAAACATTGAGCAGCACCTTCTCCCCAACTATGAAAGCAACATCACGAACCTTTCTATCAGCGTAACTCTTCTGTGAAGACCGCACCGTGCGAAGCCGATCCTTAATCACTTTAACCTCGTCCAAAGCATCCCGACCCAAGTCAGTACCCAATAGCCCAGCCTCACCCGAACCAAACCAACCCACTGGAGATCAACACCGTCTCCCATACAAAGCCTCATATGGAGCCATCTGAATGCTCGAGTGGTAGCTGTTGTAGGCAAACTTCACGAGCGGTAGGAACTGATTCCAAGAACCCCCCCCCCCCAAAATCAATGACACAAGCACGTAACATATCCTCCAATATCTGAACGGTGCGCTCGGACTGTCCATCCGTCTGAGGGTGAAATGTTGTACTCAACTCAACCTGGGTGCCCAAATGTCACTGCACGACTCTCCAAAGCTACGATGTAAACTGCGTGCCCTGATCTAAAATGATGGACACCGGCACACTGTGAAGGCTAACAATCTCGCGAATGTAAATCTCAGCCAACCGCTCCGAAGAATAAGTAGTCCCAACTGAAATGAAGTAGGCGGACTTGGTCAGTCAATCCACAATCACCCAAATAGTATCGAACTTCCTCGAAGTCCATGGGAGCCCAACTACAAAATCCATAGTGATCTGCTCCCATTTACACTATGGAATCTCTAGCCTCTAAAGAAATCCACCCGGTCTGTGATGTTCATACTTTACCTACTGACAGATAAGGCACCGAGCTACAAAACCCACTATATCCTTCTTCATTCTCCTCTACCAATGGTGCTGCCTCAAGTTCTGATACATCTTTGCGGCACCCAGATGAATGGAATACCGCAAACTGTGGGCCTCCTCAAGAATCAACTCACGTAGCTCATCTATATTAGGCAAAGAAATCCTACCCTACACCCTCAACACTCCATCATCCCCAATAGTAACATCTCTGGCATCACCGTGCGGAACTATATCCTTAAGATAAAGAAATGAGGATCATCATACTGGCGCTCTCTGATGAGATCATATAAGGAAGACCAAGAAACCACACAAGCTAGAACCTGACTAGGATCCGAAACATCTAATGTCATGAACTTGTTGGCCAAGGCCTGAACATCAACTGCAAGTGGTCTCTCACCAACAAGAATGAATGCAAGACTACCCATACTTACTACCTTTCTACTCAAGGCATCGGCCACCATATTGGCCTTCCCGGGATGATATAGAATAGTGATATCATAGTTCTTTAGAAGCTCCAACCATCTCCGCTGCCTCAAATTTTGATCCTTTTGTTTGAACAAGTGATGGAGACTCCAAATATTTAATGCATGAACGATGGCAGCCAACTCCAAATCATGGACACGGTAGTTCTTCTTATGGGGCTTCACTGTCGTGAAGCATAAGCAATCACTCTGCCCTCCTGCATCAAGACACACCCAATACCATTCTGAGAGCCTGAAACTGAAGGCAAAACTAGAACTGGAGTTGTGGTCAAGGCAGTCTTGAGCTTCTGTAAGCTCTCCTTACACTCATCTGACCACCTGAACGGAGCACCCTTTTGGATCAATTTAGTCAAGGACGATGTAATAAACGAGAACCCCTCAACGAAGCGATGATAATAACCGGCCAAGCCGAGAAAGCTTCGAATCTCCATAGCTAAGGACGGTTTGGGCCAACTCTGAACCGCCTCTATCTTCTTCAGATCCACCTGAATCCCTTCACTGGACACCACGTGCCCCAAGAACGCCACTGAACTAAGCAAAAACTAACACTTGGAGAACTTGGCATACAACTTCTCCTCCCTCAATCGCTGCAACATAATCCTCAAATGCTGGGCATGCTCCTTTTGGCAACGAGAGTACACCAGGATGTCATCAATGAATACTATGACAAATGATTCAATATAAAGCTGAAACACATTGTTCATCATGCATCATGGGTAGGATATTTTTTGAGAGTTTTTGGAGGATTATGGTAAGAAAACAACGTGAAGTGGGGCCCGGATAGTATGGAAAATGTGGAAATTTATCTTGGCATAGGTAGGATATTTTTTGAGGGTTTTTGGGTAGGTAATGGAGGATTATGGTGAGATTATCAGGGATTAAGACAATTATCCTTTATCGATCATAGAATTGTCTTCCAGGCATCTTTTCGAAGACCTTGTGAAGTAACGGCTGGAACTTGACGGTTCTTCACTGCTATGTTCCTTTCCCTTTGGAATGAGAGATGTAATCCGTAACTTTAATATGGAAATGTCATTAGTGATCTTTTCTCGGATGACTTCATATCGTTTTTGATATTCTTTTGCTGCTTCCCGGACTCTTTCCCAGTGAGGATGGGTATTGGTATAATTCCAGCTTGTTAGGCCAAAAGATATCACAAGGAACTCATAAGGACCATAACGACTCCTGAATGCCGTCTTTAGAATATCCGAGTCCTGAATCTTCAACTGGTGATACCCAGACCTCAAATCAATCTTAGAGAACACCCTTGCTCCCTGAAGCTTGCCAAATAGATCATTAATGCGTGGCAAATGATACTTGTCCTTGATTGTAACTTTGTTCAACTGCCTATAATCAATGCACATCCGTATAGTACCATCCTTCTTCTTCACAAACAGAACTGGTGCATCCCTAGGCGACATGCTAGGCCTAATAAACCCCTTATCAAGAAGTTCTTAAAGCTGCTCTTTCAATTCCTTCAACTCAGCTGGTGGCATATGATACAGAGGAATAGAAATGGGCTGAGAGCCCGGTACCAAGTTAATACCAAAGTCAATATCCCTATAGGGAGGCATGCCCGGTAGCTCTGCAGGAAACATATCCGGAAAGTCTCGCACCACCGGAACAGAATCAATAGTAAGAGTATCAGTACCAACATCCCTCACAAAGGCCAAATAATATAAACAACCCTTCCCAATAATCCGTTGGGCCTTCAAATATGAAATCACTCTGCTGAGGACATGGTCTAGAGAAGTTCTCCACTCAATCCTTGGCATCCCCGGGATCGCTAATGTCACAGTCTTAGCGTGATAATCCAGAATAGCATGACACGGAGACAACCAATACATACCCAAGATCACGTCGAAATCAACCATACTAAGCAATAAGAGATCAACTCTAGTCTCCAATCCCCCAGTAGTCACTACACACAACCAATATACGCGGTCCACAATAATAGTATGGCCCACTGACATAGATACATGAACAGATGAAACTAACGACTCACTAGGCATATCCAGATAATGAGCAAAATATGATGACGCATATAAATAGGTGGAACCAGGATCAAATTATACAGAAGCATCCCTACGGCATACTGAAACGATATCTGTGATCATTGCGTCTGAAGCAACAACATCTGTTCTGGCAGGTATAGCATAGAGTCGGGCCTGGCCGCCATCTGATCGGCCTCCCTCTCTAGGGCGACCTCTAGCTGCCTGAGCCCCACCCAAAGCTGGCTGGGCGGGTGGTGAAGTAACTAGTGCTGAAGTCATAGTCTGACTACTTTACTGAGATTGACCTCTTGAAAGGTGGGGACAAGGTCTCTTTATGTGACCCAAATCTCCACACTCAAAACAACCCCTCCCTGAAAATGGCAGTGAGTAGTGAGGCGGACCCTGAGAGCCAGATTAATTATCAGAAGGTCATGGTACAGATGAACCCTGAACTGCTGGTGCATGAGACGAACTCTAAGCTGGAAGGGCACTTAGAGATGACTGACCCTGATGAGCACTGTATGAACCATGGCTGGATGATGCACCACGGGGAACCGGACGAGCCATCTTGGCTTGCCTATAAGAACGTCCCCTGTTGTGGTAGAGCTGACACTAAGAAGGAACACCGCTAAAACCACCCGAGCTATGAGGCCTCTTAGCCTCCCTCTCTCCGCGCTCCTGATTGCGGATCATCTCTATCTGCCAAGAAATATCAACCACCTTGTAAAAAATAGCACCAGATACCCTTTCCTTAGTCATAAGCAACCGCAGCTGATGCGTGAGGCCATCAATGAACCTTCTAATCCTCTCCCTATCAATGGGAACAAACAAAAATCAATGACGAGCAAACTCCGAAAACCTCGTCTCCTATTGGCTCATACACATGCCCTCCTGACGTAGGTGCTCAAAGTGTCTGCGCAACTCCTTCCTGCAAGACTACATCACGAACTTCTCCAATAAGAGTACGGAGAACTCCTGCCATGAAAGTGGGTGCCGCACAGGTCGGCCTGCACCTCTCATAAGCCTCCCACCATCTAAAGGCAGCCCCAATAAAATGAAAGATAGTGAACGAGACCCCACTGGTCTCTAGAATATCTGCTGAGTGAAGAATCCGGTGACACTTATCCAAGAAGCCTTGAGCATCCTCTGACTCAACCCCGCTAAATGATGGAGGCTGAGCCTCCCAAATCTCTCTAGTCTCCTCTGCTCATCCTCAGTCATTACAGGGACCACTTGGGCCTTAACAGCTGCAACCGGCTGGGCTGGTAGTACCCCCGATGTCTGAAGTCCCTACATCACCTGCTCTGGAGTAAGGGCAGCGGGAGTCTGAGCACCTTCCCTGGCTTGAGAAGTGGTTGCTGCGGCTAGGACAGAGATCGCCTGAGAAAGGCTGGGGCACACAGTCAAAATCTGAGCCAAAGCCTCTTGAAGCCTGGAATCACAATGGGCACAACTGGTGCCTAAGCTGCTCCCACTGGCTCAATTGTATCTGGTACTTGCTCCGAAGCTGGAGTAACTAGTGGATCTATAGGCGCTGCTCTAGCTGCTGTGCGAGCTACACCTCTGCCCCTACCGCGTCTCCAACCGCGACCTCAACCTCTAGTGGCCTTCGCTGGTGGCATAAGTAGCTGTCTGACTTGCCCGGTAGCACGCGTCCTCACCATCTGTGAGAGAATAGAATATCAGAAGTTTAGTTACTGGAATCAACAAATCTACACGACAAGAATACAAGAAAGTGAAGTTTCCTAAGGATTCGACAGCCTCTCGAAGATAAGTACAGACGTCTTCATACAAATCGGCAAGACTCTACTGAACCTGCTCATGAATCGTGAGACCTATGTAACCTAGGCTCTGATACCAACTTGTCATGACCCAAAACCAACCTATCGTGATGGCATGTTATGGTACTAGGCAAGCTGACTACGCAAACATTTCCAACACTCTAATGCTTTTAAAGATATGGAAGCAGTTAAAATTAAGGAAAACCATTTAAAAATAGAGTAAGAAATCATAATTCTATACACAATTTCTCCCTAAAATCGAGGTGTCACCGAGTACATAAGCATCTATCTGGCACACCGTCTAGAAACAAAAACAGAAACATAAAAGGAAAGATAAGGGAGGAGAGTCAAGGTCTGCGAACGCCAAGCAGCTACCTCGATGATCTCCGAAGGTCCGGACTCCTCAACTCAGCATCCGCCGTGACCGGAAACACCTGGATTTGTACATGAGGTGCAGGGTGTAGCGTGAGTAGAACCCACTCTATAAGTAACAAATCTAAACCTTTGGACTGAAAGGTAGTGATGAACGCAGCAGGTACAGTTCAGTATAGGAATAACAGTACAGAAATATAGGCATGCTTTCAAGTTCAACAGTTAAACTCAATTCAAGTAAAATAGATCAATTCTGAATGATATGAGGCGTATGACCTTTCTACATCTATATGCATATGTACATGCTATATGTGATGCACCACACTGAAAGCCTTGTGTACTCACACTTTCAGAATACTCAATCACTTATTACTATATATGGCCAATCGAGCAAAGGGAAGAGATATCCCATATATATATACATCAACTGACAGTCAGTCACTCAGTACTATATAAGGCCAATCCAGCCCAGGGGAAGATCCATCCCCAAATATAAATGGTTCGGACAAGATCCTTGTCCAGGGAAGATCCATCCCTCAATATAATCAATTGCGCTTACTGGGTGTGTGTACAGACTACGGAGGGGCCAAGCACTATAATAAGCCAGATCTAGGCATACATCAATAAACATGCTATAGCGTGCAACCCGATTCCATAACTGTCACTCTCAATCAGTCCCTCGGCCTCAATCAGTCATAAATCTCGCTAGTCTCTCTCTCTCTCAGGCTCAAAATGTCGTGAAACTAGCCCAAAAAAGAATGATATGATATAGCAATAAATAGCAACGGAGATTGAGATATGATATGCAATGAATAAATATGACTAAGTATGATAATTCAATGTAATCAATAAGTCAAAAACAAGGAAACGACCACTATGGGTCCAACAGTACCAGTAATAGACTAAACATGATCTCTAGCATGATTGGCACCTCAATTAGTTTATCACATGATGAGAACACGGATATCAACAAGATAAATCCACTATACAGTTCCATGGAATCGACCGGTGCACAGTTCTTACAGTGCACGCCCACACACCCGTCACTTGGCATGTACCTCACCTCAATACCAATCATATAACACATAATTCGAGGTTCTGAACCCTTAGGGCCAAGCTTAGAAGTATTATTTACCTCAATCCGGGCAAATCTCTACTCCAACACACCTTTGCCTCGCGAAACGGCCTCAAAGCCCACGCTTCGAGATTTGACAAAAGTCACAAAACCCGAAAGTCCATTCAACCACGAGTCCAACCGTACCAAATTTACCAAAATCCAACACCAAATCATCACCCAAATCCCCAATCAAACTCTCCAAATCCCTAGCATCAAACTTCCAAATCCACCTTAAATACTCACAAACAAGGTGGGAAAATCAATGAGAAAACACAATTATTGAATAAATTAGACCACAAGTGACTTACCTCAAAGAATCCCCGAAAAATCCTCTCAAGAATCGCCAAATCCGGAGATTGAAATGTTTAAAATGGTGAAAATCTCGGAACTCTCTTTTATAAAACACTGCCCAGGCTTTTCGCATCTGCGACCAAATAACCGCACCTGCGGAACCGCTTTTATGGTAAAATCATCTGCAAATCACATAAATCCCAAGGGCCCGCATCTGCACTCTAGGTACCGCACCTGTGGTGGCGCTTCTGCGGCCCACTATCATCTTCTGCGGAAACCGACCTTGCCCCTCTACTCCGCATATGCGGAGCCTTGCTCGCACATGCGGGCTCGTAGTTGCTGTTACCCCCTCGCACCTGCATCCTACCCCTGGCCAGCGTAGCTCTGCACCTGCGCAGATCCAGCCGCATTTGTGGCATCGCACCTACGGCCAATCCCTCGCAGGTGCGATCACGCCAGAAAACTCTAAACTTCATCAATGCACTAAGTTTCATTTTCGATCCGTGAACCATCTAAAATCAACTCGTGGCCCCTGGGACCTCAACCAATTATACCAATAAGTCCTAAAATACGATATGAACTTAGTCGATCCCTCAAAGAGCCTCAAACAACATCAAAAACACGAATCACACCCCAATTCACGCCTATTGAAACTAAGAAAATTCCAACTTCTACAAATGACACTGATACCCATCGAATCATGTCCGATTGACACCAAAATTTTCACACAAGTCACAAATGACCCCAATCCGAGCCCGGTATCCACAAAGCCCACTTTTGGTCAAATTTCCAAGCCATTTCAAGTCTAATTCCACTACAGACCTCCAAATCACAATATAGACACGCTCCTAAGCTGAAAATCACCCAACGGAGCTATCAGAACCATCAAAATTCCATTCCGGATTCGTTTACACATAAGTCAACATCCGATCAACCTTTTCAACTTAAGCTTCAAACCTTGAGACTAAGTGTCTCATTCCATTCCGAAATCTCTCCGGATCCGAACCAACTACCTCAGCAAGTCACATAACAGCTCTAAAGCACAAAAGGAGCAGTAAATAGGGAAACAGGGCTACAACTCACAAAACGACTTGCCGAGTTATTACATGAATTTTTTAGGGAAAAACTATTTTCGAGTATTAAATTAGCTTAATTGAGGTAAGTGTCTTGCCTAACTTCGTATGGGGGAACTACCCCTTAGGATTGGTATTGTTGATTCAATTGTGCTAAGTGAAATCCGTGTACACAAAGTGACGAGTGGGTACACGGGTTGTATGTAGTATTTGACCGGTTTAGGCTACTTATAATATTTTCATGCTTTAATTGAAATTCCATATCATGTTCTAAATTCTCGTAGTCAATTTATCCTTATTTGTGTTAGACTATCCTTACATGCTTAAATGACTTGTCTAGTACTTTCTATATCCTACTTGCTAAATTGCTCCCATGCTTTAGTTGAACTTGTTGCCTAAATCTTCATTGTTGATTATTATTATTTGGAATTATTGTTCGTGTAATCTCTTTCTTTATTGATCTTCGTTGCTTGAAGTAATTGTTTATGTTATCCCTTTACTTGTTGATTTCCCCTTATTTGGATCCAAAACTACAATCTAACATTACATTACATTGTATAAATTTATCATAAATTTATTAATTTTACGCTAGTTGTTAACTTGCTATAATCTTTTTGTCGTACAGGCAGCTAGCACCTAGGTATGCCTTTGCACAATCATATACGAACTCGCTAATATGAAATGATTATCATTATTGTTATAACTTATAAGAATCAATATAATCTTTTTGTCGTACAGGCTGCTAGCACCTAGGTATGCCTTTGCACAATCATATACGAACTCGCTAATATGAAATGATTATCATTATTGTTATAACTTATAATAATCAATATATATATATATTTCAATATTTTTAGAAGAAATTCAAATATTTTAATTCGAATAAATGATTTTAACCAAAAACACTAATGATAAGTTGTTGTTCCTTGCAGAGATGCAAGCGGCATTGGGAAAACTTTGCCGAAGGAATAGCAATACATTTTTTGGCTATTGCTTTATTAGTGAACTTTGCGACGAAGAATGCAAAGAGAAAGAGCATCTTTAGACGTCATTATGAGACGTTATTGCTACTGCTATCACAAGTGCAAATAAGCATCAAATACTCTCAGAGTTCTCGTTTTTTTATATATGATAAATAAAAAGTGTGCAAATAAGCATCAAATGCTCTTTAGAGTTCTCGTTTTTTATGTATGATAAATAAAAAGTGGTGTGTTGTCTTGTGTGTGAAAGAATAAAAACACTACCAATTCACTAGAATTTGTAGTTATTGTGAGAAAATGGTATTAAATTATGTTTATATTATCATATTATACAGTCTTTTTCTTGGGATCTGTACTGTAATTTTTGGTATCAAGTGAAATAATCTAAATTATTTCAAGAAATTATTTGTGGTTATACTGATTGAGTTGGCTTGGCTAGTTGGCTATTATTATTATTATTATTATTATTATTATTATTATTAGTGATGGAAAAATGGTTAAAATAATATAGTCATCCACCTATGTTGTTCATTTAAAATGAGATGGATTATAAACTTTTTAAGAACGAGTCAAATATGGATAAGAATCATATTATCCACTTAGAAAATGAATAACCAATGGATAACTAATGGGTTTAACTTTTATATTTGTAAAGCCTCAAATTGGGGGTTCCTCAAGTTTGAGAGATTAGGAATTCAATAAGTCATGGATAATATGAATATCCATATTATATGCCGGTTAACGCATTTTATCCGATTCGGTCAATTTATCCGTCTTTACATTATCCGTTCTCGACCCGCTCATATTCGATCCTACCCGCATGTTTACCACCCATAATTATGATTAATGGTATCATGTGAGCAATATATTGTAGTTATTAGTCGCAACACATCATATTCAACTCGTGAAGCAATATATTGCATCCGATATGGCGCTATATATTAAAATGCAACCTCAACTCCTTGTGCGATGCGGAAATTCTAAGGCATATCAATGCCATGGTGACAACCTTATCACCAGAACCATGTTTTTTCTAAATAAAAGTTTCTCTCCAATAGAAGCATTATAAATTATCGAACTTCGACGAATTTAAATGACGGAACAAATTATACAGTACGGACTCTATTTAATTTTAGAAATATGAAAAAGACTTTTGGAGTTTCTACTATAAAAAATCTGAAAACAATTATATTTATAGGTAATGAAAGAGTGAGATAGAGAGGTGAAATTCAAAAGATGTCTCTTCCATTTCTCATTCACACTTTTTGTGTAGCCATCTATTTGCATGTGCCTATGAAAAATAGAATAAATCCTTTAAAGCCAAGCATTAATATAAACATCTGTCTTAGGCAAACAGTTTCAAGACACAAAACACTTTAGTGAAGAAGGAAAGACCATTCCACCATAAAGAATTACGGTAATCAGATATTAGACCTTCTTTGGATAAAGTCTATCTCAATAAAAATATGTTTATGGATTAAAATTTTTTGGCTTCTTCTAATTTATTGTAGGATGAGACAATTTAAATACCTTCATTTTCTCAAATATTAGCTAATCATGCACATGCTCCGTTTGAAAATTTTGATTAATCGCATTATTATAATTTTAATTGTAATATTTACAATGTTTTCCACTAATGTTTCTTCCGATTGAAAGAGTGTTTTGGTTTCAATCAATTAGTTACTATATAGCCCCATAAAATACTATGGGTAGTAAGGATTACAACGGCTTAAAAAATTTAAGGCAGAAGGAGAGTAACGCAATGTTAGGATTTTATTCTGATTTCTTATCATATTTGGATTTTACCTTTTGTTGAAATAATTGGTTTTATTTTTCCTATGGGAAAATATAATTCTCTTCCATAGTTAGCAGATCCTTTTCTTGGAGGAAAAGGTTGTGACCTTTATAAATTGAGGATCTCTCCTTCACAGATAAGACAATAGCATCCACAATGTAGTGTCTAGGAGAGCCCGAGTCATTTGACATCATCCAACATATTCTGCTAAATATAATGTTGATTTGCATATTATTCAAAATTGTCACAATCCGGAATCCCAATCGTGTGGCCGTGATGGAGCCTAACATCCACTTGCTAGGCAAGCCAATATTAACTAATTAATTAACCATATTTAACAATTTAAAAAAAAATAGAACAATAAAAAATTCAAGACTGAAATAATTTGGATTACATGTGATAGAGACATAAGTAACACAGTCTATACTACTCCTAGAAATCCGAAGTCACAAGTACATGAGCATCTAGAATACTACACATATGGTTTGAAATAAAATACAAATGTCTAAAACTAGGATAACAGTAAAACAAGATAGAAGGGGGACTTCACGGACTGAGGACGCCAAGTAGCTCTACCTCAAGTCTCTTGGTAAGTCAATCCGAGCGAACACCTCTACGCACTGCTAGGACCAATATCGAGATCTGCACAAGAAAGCCAGAAGTGTAGTATGAATACAACCAACCACATGTCCTCTGTAAGTATCGAGCCTAACCTGGACGAAATACTGATGAGGCTATGACAGAACAATCACAATAAACCTGTACGAATGATAACAAAAGACAACAAAAATATATTAAAAAATCAAGTAAACACATAAAAACGGACCCGAAGGTTAACTAATAGTGGGGGCCGTGCCCCAGAATAACATCATCTCAAAATACTCACATTGCAGTACCGAGATACAATACTATAGCTACACACAACTACCACACATCATACTCTATTGCGGTGCAACCCGATCCCAACATTTATCAAAATACATGTTGCGGCGTGCAACTTGATCCTAATATCATTTCACAATATCTGTTGCAGCGTGCAACCCAATCCCAATATCATATTAATATTTGTTGCATCGTGCAACCTATTCCCAATATCACTTCAATACTATTACAATGCGCAACCCATTACATATATCAATTCATAAGCACATACGACTCAGCACAACCAATAACGTAATCTCAACACAAAAAAGGGAAATAAAGCGTTTAGAACATCAAGGAACTACTAGTACAAACAGAGAATAACCAATACCTCGTATTCACAAACCTCGACAAATCATCATTTCAAGAATAGCTAAATGACTCACACAATAAAAAGAATATAATAAAGGACAACAAATAATGCGAATACAATAAGAATAAGTAAAAACATGAGACAATGGAGATATATAGTTAATACAAGTAGGAACATATAAATGGTAAGCAAGTATTGAGTGAGGACTGAATAAATTAAAACAAGTCGAAATTAAATGATAGATAACAAGTAAGGCATGGATAAAAAGTAAGGACATGTAACAATTAAGGCATGTAACTAAATATAAAATCGAATAAATAACAATGTAAAGGTAAATAGCCCAACCCGCATGCTTTAATCTATGACGGCGCATATACACTCGTCATCTCACGTATATGTTGTTCCCACACATAACACATGTATCAAATAGACCAACAAGTCCTAATTCCCCCAAGTCAAAGTTAGACACTTTACTTTCCTCTTTTCGCAACCAAATCAATAACCAATCACGACTTTTCCATTCGAAAAGTGTAACGATCCGGCTGGTTGTTTTGAGAGTTGTAGCACCATTTCCATATTTACTATTCAATTTGTGCTTATAGCTGTTATGTGACTTGTCGGGGTAGTTGGTTCGTGTCAGAAAAGGTTTCAGAATGAGTTGAGACACTTAGTCTCAAGGTTGAAAGCTTAAGTTGAAAAGGTTGACCGGATATTGAATTATGTATAAACGACTCCGAAATGGAGTTTTGATGGTTCTATTAGCTACATTGGGTGATTGTGGACTTACGAATGGCTCGGATTGTGATTTGGAGGCCTATAGTTAAATTAGGCTTGAAATGTCGAAAGTTACAAATTTAGAAGTTTCACTGAGAGTGGACTTTAAGGTTATCGGGCTCGGATTGGGGTTCCGGAAGTTGGAGTAGGTCCGTGATGTCATTTGTGACTTGTGTACAAAAGTTGAGGTCAATCGGGCGCGATTTGATAGGTTTCGGCGTCGTTTGTAGAGATTGGAATTCCTTACTTTCAATAGCTTTAATTGGGATGCGATTCATGTTTTTGATGTTGTATGATGTAATTTGAGGACTCGATTAAGTTCGTATTATGTTTTAGGACTAGTTCATATGTTTGGTTGAGGTCCCGGTGGCCTCGGGTGTAGTTCGAAAGGTTAACTGATCGAATTTGGCTTAAGTGTTACACTGAGGTGCTGCAGATATGGTGTCATCGCATCTGCGGTGGGCTTGGCCGTAGGTGCGGAGCCATAGAAGTTTGCTAATCTTGCGCAGCTGCAAAGAGGAGGAAGGTCACAAGGGGTCATAGGCGCGAAAAATTTTCCACAGATGCGGATGCGCTTCTGCGCGAGGTCGACCGCAGAAGCGAATTTGGACGGGCAGCATGGGAGTCGTAGAAGTGAGGAATGGTTCGCAGATGCAGTCCTGCAGGTGCGAAGCTAGGAACACAGGTGCGATTGGTCGGCTGTTAAGTGAGTTTCACATAAGCGAGTTTTTCTCCGCAAAAGCGGGAGCGCAAGTGCGGAAATTACCTGGGCAGTGTTTAAATTCGAGGGTTTTCGAGATTTTAACATTTCAAACTCGGGATTAGGCAATTTTTGAGAGGAATTTTGAGGGGTTTCTTGAGGTAAGTCACTTATGGTTAAATTTATTCAATAATTATGTTTCCCCATTGATTTTCCCACCTATATTGTGTGGTTTTGAGGTGTAATTTTGGGAGTTGAGGCTAGGGATTTGGAGAGCTTAAATTGGGAATTTGGGGGTCAATTTGGTGTTAGATTTTGGTAAATTTGGTATGGTAGAATTCGTGGTTCAATGGGCTTCCGAATTTTGTGAATTTTATCAGATTTTGAGACGTGGGCCCGAGGGCTGGCTTTAGAGTGACCTTTTGACTTTTGATTAAGAACTTGGTATTTTCTTATGGAATTGATTCCTTTAGCTCGTGTTTATTGTATTGAACTGTTATGGCTAGATTCGAGGCGCTCGGAGGCCGATTCCTGAGGCAAGTGCTTGCTAGCATAGTGATTCGAGATGCTTGAGGTAAGTATCATATTTAAACTCGGTTGAGGCACCAGTTGCCTGAATTATTGTGATAGCCACGTGCTTTTGGGTGTGCAAATGTGTGGGGATGATCCCATGTGCGGGCACCAGGGTTGTATTTTCATGTTTTGGTTGTGCTCGGGCTACTATAAGCCCAGAAATGACAGTTATGCTTCGAGCTTCGATATCTAACATGTGGTAACAGATTATGTAATCTAATTGAGCCATGATGAGTCTACTTAGAGGTTTATTTCCTGAATGAACATGATAAATGCTTTTCATAGATGAAATTTCCGGATTGAGCTACGATAGCACCCTTTGCACATGCCTACACTTTAGCATGTTATTTAAACCAATCCAGGAATAGGAGAATCTTATTTCATTCATTATATACCTGTACACTTGCTTTATTGCTTATGTATGATATTTTGCACTGGGGCCTGTGGTTATGCCGGGAGAATTATGTTATTGGCACGTGAGTTATTCGTGCAGCACATGATTTGTCTGTGATGACCCATATATTGATATTATTGGCACGTGAGTTGTCCGTGCGGATCCATATATTGATATTATTGACATGTGAGTTGTCCGTGTCGCTCGTGAGTTGTTCGTGCAGATTCTATTGTTAGCACGTGAGTTGTCCGTGCAGCACGTGAGTTGTGCAGTATGTGAAACTTGTATTTTCTTGATCATCTATCTGATTTACTTGTTTTCTTTCCCCTACATGCTATAATGCTATTCGGCAGGGTATTTGAGAACCAGTGCACATGGACACATGGATATTCATATCATGAAGCTTTGTGAGATAGCTTTAAATCTTATACTATGTTAATAAAAAAGGATAGAATTGTACTGATTTAACTAGTGATCTCAACAAATTAAGCTTCTCTTACCTTGCCTTGTTTATCTGCGATACTTATTGAGTTAGTTGTACTCACACTACACCCAGCACCGCGTGTGCAGATTCAGGCATCTTCGGTCACGGCATTTGTTGATCGTAAAGTCTACCTGTTCGAAGATCATGGAGGTAGCTGCGTGGCGTACGCAGACCTTGATCCTCCTTTCGTTATCCTTTAGTTTTATGTATTTAGTCTTACTTCCCAGAGCGTGTACCAGACTACATTGTTATATATAGATGCTCATGTACTCGGTGACACCCAGGTTTTTGGAGATTTTCTGAATTTAGTTTTGATCTTATCCAGCTTATTAGAGCTTAAATTATAAAACCTATTTTAGTTCATCTAAAATTTTAAGTTGCTGGAAATAATTGAGTTGTCTTCTTTGCCTAGTTCCATGTTAGGCGCCATCACAACATGTTAGATTTTGGTTCGTGACAAGTTGGTATCAGAGCCTAGTTTATATAGGTCTTAAGAGTCATAAGCAGGTTTAGTAGAGTCTTGGGAGACGTCTGTACTTATCTTCGAGAGGCTGCCAAACCCTTAGGAAAACCATATTCTTTTATTTTTTTTTGGTTACGGTAACTACACTTTTGTTATTTTATTCTCTCATGGATGGTAAGGACACGTGCTACCGATCAGGACGGACGACCACCAGTACCACCGGCTAGGGCCACGGGAGGCCGGGGTCGCGCTAGGGCCGCATTAGAGGCAGAGGTGCATCTCATAAAACAGCTAGAGCAGTACCTGCAGATCCACCAGTTTCTCCAACTCAGGAGCAGGTACCAGATGTTGTTGAGGTAGCGGGGCCAGCTCTAGCACCAGCTGTGCCCATTATGATTCCAGGCCTTCAAGAGTCTTTGGCTCAGATTTGACTCTGTGCACCCGTATTGCTCAAGCAGTTTCTTTTTCGGCTGCGGAAGCCACATCTCAGGCCAGGGGAGGTACTAAGACTCCCATCGCCCATACATCAGAGCAGGTGATGCAGGGACTTCAGACACCGCAGGTACTACCAGCCCAGCCGATTGCAGTTTCTCAGGCCTAGGTGAGTCCGGTTATGACTGATGACGAGCAGAGTAGACTAGAGAGGTTTGGGAGAGTCCAGCCTCCATCATTCAATGAGGCTGAGTTTGAGGATGCCCATGACTTTTGGGACAGGTGCCAGAGGATTCTTCGCACAATAGGTATTCTAGAGACCAGTGGGGTCCCATTCACTACTTTTCAGTTCACTGGGGCATCCTTCAGATGGTGGAAGGCTTATGAGAGGCGCAAGCCGGTTGGTGCAACACCACTTTCATGGTATGAGTTCTCCGTTCTCTTCTTGGAGAAGTTCGTGCCACAGTCTCGCAAGGAGGAGCTAGGCAGACAGTTTGAGCAGTTATGTCAGGATGGCATGTATATGACGTAGTATGAGGTTAGATTTTCAAAGTTGGCCCGTCACACAATTTGGTTGGTCCCCACTTAGAGGGAGTGGATTAGGAGGTTCATTGATGGCCTCACTTACAGTTGCGGTTGCTTATGACCCGGGAGAGCATCTCTGGTGCTTCGTTCGATGAGGTGGTTGATATTTCTCGGCAGCTAGAGATGGTTCACAGTCAAGAGCGTGAGGTGAGGGAGGCTAAGAGGCCTCGAAGTTTTGGTAGTTCCAGTGGCGTTCCTTTTGGGGGACAGTCTTACCACAGTAGGGGTCGTCCTTAAATGCCCGCTCAGACGACTTGTCCAGTTCATCGTGGGGCATCAATTAGCCTTGGTTCTTATAGTCCTCGCTCAGGCCAGTTTTCAATCAGTGCATTACCAGTATAGAGTTCTCACCATGCCTCGTCTGCTCAGGTTTCTGCAGACAGTTCCTCGGGTAATTAGGAGCAGCAGCTCCATCAGAGGAGGGGTTGTTTCGAGTGTGGGGACTGGGGTCATATCAAGAGAGATTTCCCTAGATTGTTGAGTGGGTTTCCATAGCAGAGTTCTCGGCTGATGTTACCAGCACCAGCAGTTACACCACCTACCCAGCCAACTCAGGGAGGGGCTCAGGCAGCTAAGGGTCGCCTTAAAAGGGGAGGCCGATCAGGTGGCGGTCAGGCTCGATTCTATGTTGTTCCTGCCAGGCCAGATGTTGTTGCTTCAGATGCAACGATCACATGTATTATCTCAGTGTGCCACAGAGATGCTGCCACATTATTTGGCCCCGGTTCTAGTTATTCCTACGTGTTCTCATATTTTACTCTTTATTTGGATATGCCCCGTAAGTCCTTAGTTTGACCTATTCGTGTATCTACATTGGTGGGCAATAGTATTGTTGTTGAATGTGCATATTGGTCGTGTGTAGTGACCATTGGGGGATTGAGACCAGGGGTGATCTCTTATTGCATAGTATATTTTGACATGATCTTGGGGATGGACTGGTTGTCTCCATGTCATGCTATTCTGGATTGTCACGCTAGGACCGTGACATTGGCGATGTCGGGTTTGCCAAGGATCGAGTGAAGCGGTTCTCCAGATTATATTCCCAGCAGAGTGATTTCTTATTTTGAAGGCCCAACGGATGGTTGAGAAGGGATGTTTGTCATATTTTTCTTCGTGAGGGATGTTGGTGCTGATACTCCTACTATTGATTCTGTTCCGGTGGTGTGAGATTTTCTGGATGTGTTTCCTGCAGACTTTCCAGGCATGCCGTCCGATAGGGATATTGACTTTGGTATTGATTGGTGCCAAGCACTCAGCCCATTTTTATTCCTCTGTATTGTATGGAACCAGTTGAGTTGAAGCAATTGAAAGAACAACGTTAGGAACTTCTTGATAAGGGGTTTATTAGGCCTAGCGTGTCGCCTTGGGGATGTGCATCGACTATAGGCATCGATTATAGGCAGTGCTATGCGGATGTGCATCGACTATAGGCAGTTGAACAAAGTTACAATCAAGAACAAGTATCCTTTGCCGCGCATTGATGATCTATTTGACCAGCTTCAGGGAGCGAGGTTGTTCTTTAAGATTGATTTGAGGTTTGGGTATCACCAGTTGAAGATTCGGGACTCGGATATTCTAAATACGGTATTCAGGACCCTTATGGTCATTATGAGTTCCTTTTGATGTCTTTCGAGCTGACCAATGCCCCAACAACATTCATGCATCCGATGAACAGTTTATTTCAGCCTTATCTCAACTCGTTTGTCATAGTATTCATTGATGATATCCTGGTGTACTCCCGTAGCCAGGAGGAGCATGCCCAATATTTGAGGATTGTGTTGCAGCAGTTGAGGGGGGAGAAGCTTTATGCCAAGTTCTCTAAGTGTGAGTTTTGGCTTAGTTCAGTGAAATTTTTGGGGCACGTGGTTTCTAGTGAGGGGATTTAGGTGGATCCGAAGAAGATAGAGGCGGCTTAGAGTTGGCCCTATTCGGAGCTTTCTCAGCTTTCCTTGTTAATATCATCGCTTCGTGGAGGGTTTCTCGTCTATTGCGTTGCCCTTGACCAATTCGACCCAGAAGCGTGCTACTTTCAGGTGGTCGGATGAGTATGAAGAAGGATTTTTGAAGCTCAAGACAGCCTTGGCCACAACTCCAATTCTAGTTATACCTTCAGCTTCTGGTTCTTATACAGTGTATTGTGATGCTTCTCCGATTGGTATTGGGTGCGTCTTGATGTAGGGAGGTAGAGTGATTGCATATGCTTCGTGTCAATGTAAGCCCAATGAGAAAAACTACCATGTTCATTATTTAGAGTTGGCTGCCATCGTTCATGCATTGAAGATTTGGAGGCATTATCTCTATGGTGTATCTTTTGAGGTATTTACAGATGATCGGAGTCTCCAGCACTTGTTAAAATAAAAGTATCTAAACTTGAGGTAGTAGAGATGGTTGGAGCAACTAAAGGATTATGATATTACCATTCTGTATCATCTCGGGAAGGCCAATGTTGTGGCCGATGCCTTGAGTTGAAAGTCGGTAAGTACGGGTAGCCTTGCATTTATTCTTGTTGGTGAGAGACCACTTGCAATTGATGTTAGGCCTTGGCCAACCAGTTTGTGAGATTAGATGTTTCAGGGCCTAGTCGGGTTCTAGCTTGCGTAGTTTCTCGGTCTTCCATATATGATTGCATCAGAGAGCACTAGTATGATGATCCCTATTTGCTTGTCCTTAGGGACATGGTTCAGCACCGTGACACTAGGGATGTTACTATTGGATATGAAGGTGTATTGCGGATGTAGGGCAGGCTATGTTTGCCCAATGTGGATGGTATACGTGAGCTGATTCTCAAGGAGGCTCACAGTTCGCGGTACTACATTCATCCAAGTGCCGTTAAGATATATTAGGACAGAGAATGAAGAAGGACATAGTGGGGTTTGTAGCTCGCTGCGTTAATTGTCAGCAGGTGAAGTATGAGCATCAGACACTGGGTGGATTGCATCAAAGGCTTGAGATTCCGGAGTAAAAATGGGAATGTATCACCATGGATTTTGTAGTTGGGCACCCACGAACTTCTAGGATGTTTGATGCTATTTGGGTGATTGTGAATCGGCTGATCAAGTCCGCGTACTTCATTCTAGTTGGAACTACTAATTCTTCGGAGCGGTTGGCTGAGATTTACATCGGAAAGATTGTTCTCCTTCACGGTGTGCCAGTGTCCCTCATTTTAGATCGGGGCACGCATATTACATTGCAATTTTAGAGGGTAGTACAGTGAGAGTTGGGAACCCAGGTTGAGTTGAGTATAGCATTTCAGCCTCAGACGAACGGACAGTATGAGTGCACTATTCAGATATCGGAGGACGTGTTACGTGCTTGTATCATTGATTTCGAGGGTTATTGGGATTGGTTTTTGCCGCTCGCAGAGTTTGCCTACAACAACAATTATCAGTCGAGCATTCAGATGGCTCCGTATGAGGATTTGTACGGGAGACGGTGTCGATCTCTGGTGGGTTGGTTCGAGCCAGGTGAGACTAGGCTATTGGGTACTGACTTGGTCCAGGATGCTCTAAATAAGGTTAAATTGATTCAGGATCGGCTTGGACGCAGTCTAGGCAGAAGTGTTACGCCAATCGAAAGGTTCGTGATGTTTCCTACATGGTTGGGGAGAAAATACTGCTCAAGATTTAACCCATAAAGGGTGTTATGAGGTCGAAAAGATGGGCAAGTTGAACCCTCGGTATATTAGGCCGTTTGAGGTGCTTTAAAGGATTGGAGAGATGGCCTACAAGCTTGCCTTGCCAGCTAGTCTGTCGAGTGTACATCCAATATTTCATGTTTCTATGCTCCTGAAGTATGTTGGTGATTTATCTCATTTTTTTTGATTTCAGCAAGGTTCAGTTGGATGGTGATTTGACTTATGATGTGGAGCTGGTGGCTATTTTGGGTTGGCAGATTCGAAAGCTTCAGTGAATAAGTAGTGGAGAGACCAGCCAGTTGAGCAGGCTACTTGGGAGATCGAGCGAGAGATGCGGAGCAGATATCCATGTCTATTTGAGACTCCAAGAACGTTTCTAGACCCATTCGAGGATGAAAGTTTGTTTAAGAAGGGGAGGATGTAACGACACAGCCGGTCATTTTGATAGTTGTAGTCCCGTTCCCCTATTTACTGATCCTTTTGTGCTTTATAGCTGCTATGTGACTTGCCGGGGTAGTTGGTTTGGGTCAGGAAAGATTTCGGAATGAGTTGAGTCACTTAATCTCAAGGTTGAAAGCTTTAGTTGAAAAGGTTGAACGGATGTTGACTTATATGTAAACAAATCCGCAATAAAGTTTTGATGGTTCCGTTAGCTCCATTGAGTGAATTTGGACTTAGGAGTGTTTCTAGATAGTGATTTTAAGGCCTATAGTTGAATTAAGCTTGAAATGAGAAAAAATTAGAAATTTAGGAGTTTGACCAAGAGTGGACATTCTTGTTACCGGTCTCGGATTAGGATTCCGGGAGTTGGAGTAGTTCCGTGGTGTCATTTGTGACTTGTGTGCAAAATTTGAGGTCAATTAGACGTGACTTGATAGGTTTCAGCATCATTTGTAGAAGTTGGAATTCCTTAGTTTCAATAGGCTTGAATTAGGGTGCGAGACGTGTTTTTAATGTTGTTTGATGTGATTTGAGGGATCGTCTAAGTTCGTATCATGTTTTAGGACTTTTTGGTATTTTTGGTTGAGGTCCTGGGGGCCTTGGGTGGAGTTCGGATGATTAACGTATCGAATTTGGCTTAAGTGTTATGCTAAGGTGCTACAGATCTGGGGTCATCGCACTTGCGGTGGGATTGGCCGCAGGTGCGGAGCCGCTGAAGCGGCTAAGCTTGCGCAGCTGCAAAGAGGAGGAAGGTCACTGGGGGTCGAAGGTGCGGAAAAGTTTTCGCAAATGCAGATGCGCATTTGCGCGACGAAGAAGCGAATTTGGAGGGGCAGCATGGGAGTCGCAAAAACGAGGAATGGTTTGCAGATGCGGTCCTGTAGGTGCGAAGCAAGGAACGCAGGTGCGCTTGGTTGGCTGTTAAGTGAGTTTCACAGAAGCGAGTTTTTCTCAACAAAAGCGGGAGCGCAGGTGCGGAAAATGCTCGGGCAGTGTTTAAATTCGAGGGTTTCCGAGATTTTCTTGATTTTAACATTTCAGCTCAGGATTAGGCGATTTTTAAGAGGATTTTCGAGGGGTTTCTTGAGGTAAGTCACTTGTGGTTATATTTATTCAATAATTATGTTTTCCCATTGAATTTTCCACCTAGCTTGTCTGGTTTTAAGGTGTAATTTTTGGAGTTAAGGCTAGGGATTTGGAGAGTTTAAACTGGGAATTTTGGGGTCGATTTGGTGTTAGATTTTGGTAAATTTGGTATAGTTGGACTCGTGGTTGAATAGGCTTCCGGAATTTGTGACTTTTTATCGGATTTCGAGACGTGGGCTCGGGGCCTGCTTTAGAGTGACTTGATTTACAATTAAGAACTTGGTATTTTTTTTATAGAGTGGATTCTTTTAGCTCGTGTTGATTGTATCGAACTATTTATAGCTAGATTTGAGGCGCTCGGAGGCCGATTCGCGAGGCAATAGCTCGCTAGCGGAGTGATTCTAGTTGCTAGAGGTAAGTACTGTATGTAAACTCGGTTGAGGCACCAGTTGCCTGAATTGTTGTGATAGCCGCATGCTTTTGGGTGCACACATGTGTGGGGATGATCCCAAGTGCGGGCACTGGGGTTGTATATTCATGTTTGGGTTGTGCTCGGGCTCTTATAAGCCCAGAAATGACTGTTAAGCTTCGAGCTTCGATATCTAACATGTGGTAACAGTTTATGTGATCTAATCGAAACATGATGAGTCTACTTAGAGGCTTAATACCTGAACGAACTTTATTACTGCTTTTCATTGATGAAATTTCCGGATTGAGCTGCGATAGCACACTTTGTACATGCCTACATTTAGCATATTATTTACACCAGTCCAGGGGGATAGTAGAATCTTATTTCATTGATTATATACCTTTACACTTGCTATATTGCTTCTGTATGATATTTGGACTAGGGCCTGTGTTATGCTGGGCGGATTATGTTATTGGCACATGAGTTATCCGTGCGGATCCATATATTGATATTATTGGCAGGTGAGTTGCCCGTGAAGCACGTGAGTTGCCCCTGCAGCACATGAGTTGTCCGTGCGGATCCATATATTGATATTATTGACACGTTAGTTGTCCGTGTCGCATGTGAGTTATCCATGTAGATTATATAGTTAGCGCGTGAGTTGTCCGTGCGGATCCATATATTGATATTATTGGCACGTGAGTTGCCCATGCAGCACGTGAGTTGTCCGTGCAGCACGTGAGTTGTCCATGCGGATCCATATATTGATATTATTGACACGTTAGTTGTCCGTGTCGAATGTGAGTTGTCCGTGTAGATTATATTGTTAGCGCGTGAGTTGTCCGTGCAGCACATGAATTGTCCGTGCAGTGTGTGAAACTTGTATTTTTTTTGATTATTTATCTGATTTACTTATTTTCTTTCCCCTACATGCCATAATACTGTTGAGTAGGGTATTTGAGAACCAGTGCACATGCACACACGGATATTCGTATCACGAAGCTTTATGAGCTACTTTTAAATCTTATACTACGTTAATAAAAAAGGATAGAATTGTACTGATTTAGCTAGTGACTTGAACAAATTAAGCATCTCTTACCTTGCCTTGTTTATTTGCGATACTTATTGACTTAGTTGTACTCACGCTACACCCTGCATCGCATGTGCAGATTCAGGCATTTTCGGGCACGGCAGTTGTAGACCTTGGAGTCTGCCTGTTCGGAGATCATCGAGGTAGCCGCTTGGCGTCCGCATACCTGGATCCTCCTTTCACTATCTATCAGTTTTATCTATTTAGTCTTGCTTTCCAGACATTGTACCAGACTATGTTGTTATATATAGATGCTCATGTAATCGGTGACACCTAGGTTTCTGGGGATTTTCCGCATTTAGTTTTGATCTTATCTAGTTTATTAGAGCTTAAATTATTAAACCTGTTTTAGCTCATCTTAAATTTGAAGTTGCTGGAAATATTTGAGTTGTCAGCTTGCCTAAGTCCATGTTAGGCACCGTCACGACATGATAGATTTTGGGTCGTGACAACACGCCTCCAAATCAACCAAATATGTCCAAATATCATTCAAACAATTCAAAATAAGATTTAGAAACTACACACAAATGAAAAAGTTCAATCCTTGATGAAATTGAAAAAGTCAACAAAATTCAACCACGGGGCCGCTTGGTCAAAATCTGAGATCCGATTCAAAACTTGATTACCCATTCACCCCGAGCTCTATTAGGTGATTTTTTCAAAATCCAACCTCAATTTGAGGTCTAAATTTCAATTTTACAAAATCTCTAAATTCTATTCAAAATCCCTAATTTCTACTATAAAATTCCTAGATTTGATGTAAAAACTACATGAATAGTAATGGGAATTAATTAAAAGCTAGTTATAGTTGCTTACCAATGTTTTTGGGAAGAAAAGCTCTCAAGAAAATTGCATCTACATTGTTTGGGGTTGAAAAATACGGTGAAATTAGCTAAGTCCCGATTTTCTCCTCTTTTACCGAGCTGCAGGTATCGCAATTCCGAACTCTTGTTTGCAATTGCGAAGCCCGCATTTGTGAAACACTGATTAAAAAAGGTACCAGTGCAACAGTCATGCAAATGTTGCCAATGCGAGCCAAGCTTCACAAATACGAAGCTGCTCCACCTAGCAAAGCATCGCAAATACGACCCCAGGATCGCAAAAGCGAACAATTATTCGCAAATGCAGAATCCCAACCCATAGCTCCCATTTCGCAAATGCAATAATTTGACCCCAAAAGCGAGGATCACAAATGCGAGCCTAACCTTGCAAACGCAAAATCTGCAACAGAACACTAGCAATTGAAGTGCACCAACAGTTGCAAAATCATCCATACTCATCCGAAACTCAGCCGAGCCCCTCGTGCTCCAAATCGAATATGCATACCAGTGTAATAACATCCTACAAATTTGTTCGCTACCTCAAATCATAAAAATAACATCAAATAACACGAATGATCATCAAACTAAGAATTTCAACTTTAAACTCATTTGCACAAATTTTCAAAGACTGTAACAAAACATGCTTGGGTCACCCCGGACTCCAAAACAGTCATGCGTACAAGTCAAAAAATATCATACGAACCTATCGGCATTGTCAAAACACATATAACTATTCGGCCGGTTATTTTGTGTATTTGAGCCATGTTTAAGCTTCATGTATGTGTATTTTGTGATTTTATGACTTGGGGGATGGTTGGTTTCGTTTTGGAAAAGTTTTGGAATGATTTAGACCCTTTGTGATTTGTGAAAATGTATCCACGGCTCCGGTAAATTCGTATTGTGATTATGGACTTGGGCGTATGCCCAGAATTGAATTTAGAGGACCCAAGGTTGATTTGACTTGTTTTGCCGAAAGTTGGTAATTTGAAGGTTTAAAAATTCCTTAGGTTTGACCATAGGTTGAATTTATGGCTATCAGGGTCGAATTTTGGTTTTGGGACTTTAAATAGGCTCAATTTGCTATTTAAAATTTGTTTGCAAAATTTGGTGTAATTCAAAGTTGGTTGGATTGGAATCAGACGTTTGGTTGCAATTCTTGTGATTCTTGAGTCTCCTTTTGAATTTTATGCGTTATAATGTCCGATTCATGGTTTCGAAAATTTATTTTGGTTTTTTGATCACGCGAGCGAGTTTGTATGATAGTTTTTGACTTGTGTGGATGTTTGGTGTAAAGCACTAAGGCTCGGCTAAGTTTTGGACGTGTTTCAGATTGGTTTGAACTAATTCCAAGTTGTTGGTGTGCTGGTTCCTCAGGTATCGCACTTATAAGAACCAGCATCACAATTGCAAAGTGGATAGGGACGACTCTGGCATCGCATTTTCGATGCCTTGCTTGCAATTGCGAAGTTTAGGCTTAGTTTGGGTAGGTCGCAATTGCGACCATTTGGTCACATTTGCGAAGGGGACTGACTTCGTATTTGCTAAGTCAATGTCACATTTGTGACATCTCCCTAGGCTGTCAGGCGCTGCATTTGCGAGTCATTTTTCGGATTTGCAGACATAAAGGCTTGAAAAATGGGACTTAGTCTCATTTTCACCTTCTAGAACCCTAGACTCGGTAGGAAGCGATATTGAGGAGGGATTTCACATAAAACTTTGGGTAAGTGATTTTGATCAATTTTCAATTATATTACATGATTATTTATGAGATTTAACCTCTAATTCATTGAATTTGAAGAAAATTTTGGGGAATTTTGCCCAAGTTTTAAAAAAAAAAAATTTGCGATTTGAGAGTCGAATTGAACCCGGATTTGAAAATAAAACACATACATGAACTCGTGAAGATTTTGATAGTCGAGATTTATCATTGGACACGGGTTTTGATCGGGCGAGCCCGTGTATGACTTTTGTTGACTTTTGGGGAATTTTGTAAAGATCTTAGCTTTGTTAATCGAAATTTGTTTCTCTTGCTTTGTTTGATGAGATTAAGTCATTTTTTGTTAGATTTGAGCCGCGTGGAGGTGAATTATAAGGGAAAAGCCATTTTGAGTGTTGATTAGGCCTACTTTATCTTGCCTAACTTTGTGTGGAGGAATTACCCCTTAGGATCGGATTAAATTATACTATTTGAATTATGTGGAAGGAGTGTACATGAGATGACAAGTGTGTGCATGGGCTTATATGTAAAAGAATTACAATTTAGAATCTTCAGTTACTTGTAAGCATTTAATTGAAGTGGTTATTATTTGTTATGCTTTCTGTTGTTAAGTTTATTCTTGCATGCTTTAATCGAGGTAGTTATTACATGTTTTATTTTCCATTGTCGAGGTTACTCTTATATGCATTTAGTAGTAGTCATTGTTACATGCTATCTCTTCCATTGTTGAGTTTTTCTCATGTATTTAGTTGTACTTTTTTTTTGGTAAATATAACATTTTATTAATAGAAGCAAAGTACAAAAAAGGAGGGGGACATAAACCTTACCTCCAGCAAAAGAGTAGTTGTATACTTATTTATCCTAAAGTGATAACTAAGGATGCCTAAAATGTGATAAGGTGTTAGACCTATGGTGATGTGGCGATTGTCTATTTATAGTGATAGACAATAGCCTTTACAAAAATAGAGTGTAATTGATCTAGGTCAGCTATATAAAAAAGTACATGTGTCCTTGCTTTTATTATGTGATTTAGGGGTGTAATCCCTTGTATGTACATCTGGTAGCTAAAAGTGATTTCTAGAGATCTCAAAAGAGTAGCAAAAGAATGCAAGCTATCTTCAATTTTGCTTTGTTCTTGAAAAGAAAAGCCAAATTGAAGGTGGCTGTTTGAATTGCAGAATTTTGTTGATAGATGAGCAAAAAGTGGGGTACTTCTGTTAAATATGTGCTGAGGCTGCTGCTGTAGAGTGTGTGCGTGGCTTGTGTCTTCTTTTGGGAAATCTGCTTGGTTTGGAGTTCCTTTGGGAGCTGCTATCTGCACTTATTTCAACCATTAGGTTGGCTGCTTTTCTGTTGGCCTTGTGTGACTGCAGCTTCTGATGATGGTTTTTTGTTGTTTCTGTGTCTTGTGATGTATGTTGGCTTAGTATGCTGCTGCTATGCTGCTGAGTGAGGTCTAGTATCCCGTGTTACAATATGGCTAGAGCTGTGCACGATGATTGCTGTAGTTGCAAGAGATTGAGCACCAGAGGTGCTAATACCACACCTTGCAACTGCACCAATGATCTGGACCATTTCAAGCATTTTACAGTGATGAGTGGGATGCTGAGTTCAGTGTAGGAGATGGTGCTTGTGTTGTTGCTATTTTGCTGCTTTTTGGTTATGTGCTCTTCTATATTAGATTATGCCTGTTGCTTCTGTGGATGTGTTTCTGTGGCATATACTTGCTGTTGCCTTAGAAAGTTCACCTTACTGTTTCTGTGTCTTTGTGTGTTGTTTAAGTTCCATTGGTGTATTTTAACAGTAAGGATCCATGGTGATTGCTATAATTGCAAGAGATTGAACACCATTAGTGCTAATAACCTGGACCATATCGAGTTATCTGCTGTGATGTGGTAGTTGTTGAGTTCAGCAGTATCTTGCTGATGCTAGGGGTAGGTATTTGTTGCTGACTTGGTTGGTGTTCAGACAAAATGCCATAGCAGTAATGGAGATTCTATACATGGCTTCTGCTGTGGCATACTGATTCCAAGAGTGTATCATGATGGATGTAGCCCTATGTTGTTGATGCTGCCATGTGTAGCTGCTGTATCTTTGTTTCTGCTGCTGCTGTGTTGCTGTTGAAGAGTGTATCTTGAGGGTCCAGCCTAAAAGCTAGTGTAGCAGTGGGTTTGCTTCTTTAGAAATAGTCCGGCTCCAAGGAAGTATCTGAGTGAGTAGAGAGATGAGCTGTGGATGCTGTTTTGAATGATTGCTGTGTATTTGAAAGATTCTCTTCTGCTGCTGTATTCCTGCTGTGGCAATGCAGAGCCAGAGTTGACTTGTGTCGTTGTGTGAATTTCTTCTACTGCTGCTATGGTTGTGAGCTACAACAGAATTTTGGAGAAGGTGCTGCTGTTGCTATGATCCATTTGTTGTTAGTGTCGGTGCATTTGCTGACAGTGCTTAGGGTGATTGGGATCCAGTGTACTAGTTAAAAGAGGAATGGAAAGAGTGTTTCTCCCCATTGCTTTTTCAACAGTAGATTGGATCCATTAAGTGATTGTATTTCATGTGGATGTCTGTTGATTGAACTCAATATGCTGATGTTGATTTTCTATTGATGACAGCTCAGATCTTAAAAATTTCCTGCAAAACAATATATTTTGTTAGCATGAATCCAGTGCTCCACTTCTTCCTTTGTACAGTGGCATCCCAATGTGCCTTCAAACAAAAGAGAATGAATTCCTGCATCCTTATGGTCTTTTCTAGGCTTCTTGCTGATATTTTGCTGCGCCCTCCGTTGCACCTATAACATTAACAAAAATGTTAGGAAGTTTTTGAGGTCATTGTTTGATCCCAAGTTTACAGTAAAGATCCATTGTGGACTTCTTGAGGTATGTATTAAAGATCCTGCAGCCTTCTCTGTAGAATACTTCATTATACCACTTATCTCCTTTCTTCTTGGTTGGTTTAATTCCCTCTGTTTCCTACCACCTTTATTCTCAGATAAGGGCATTGAATTTTATCACTATTAACCAACCTTTTACTTTGTGTGTCTAGTTCACCAAAGCACTGGCAATCAATAGGACCAAAATCCAGGGCATAGTTTGCAATATGGTCTGCCAATTTGTTGCCTTCCCTGAATGTGTGTTCAATTGTTGCTTTGCATCTTATCATCAATTCCTTGTTTTCTTCAACAGTTTCCTGGATGGACCAAGGTACTCTCCATTCTCCCTTTATGCTCTTCATTAGCATCATAGAGTCAGTGTGAAGGTCAATTAGGAAATGATCATTATGGATACAGAATCTCAAGGCTTCCACCATTGCCTGTGCCTCAGCTTTAGTGTTTGTGCTTTCTTTGATCTCCTTATTGTAGGCATGTATTACATCTCCCACCTTATTCCTCTTAACAAAGCCAATGGAGCTTTTACCTGGGTTGCCCCTGGAGGTTCTATCTGTGTTGACTTTTATCCTCCCTTGTTTGGGGAATTCCCAAATCACCTTAGTGTACTTCAAGGTGGGAGTGTATTGTTCCATCATACAGATTATATCTAGTCATTTCTGGGGGATGTTTTGAATTCCTGGCTTTCTGATTTTTAATAAGCAACTGGAGAATAGAAGTGATTTGGTAGATAATTCTGCTGATTGTGATTGTGTCCTCATATTTGTAGCTATTTCTTCTTTTCCACAGTTCCCATATGATCACTGAAGGTAAGGCTTGCATAATTGGTTTCAGCCTATTGATAACCTCTGCAATCCAACATTTGACCACTGCTTGGTGCAAAGTAATGCCTTGTACATCAATTCCTGCATTGGCAAGAAAGTATCTCCATATTTTACTTGCAGCATATGATGTGAAGAAATGGTGTTGTCTTGTCTCTTCTTGTGGTTTTGTACAACACCAACACTTAGAAGCCATTTGAAATCCCAGTTTTTTGAAATAGTCATCCAGTGGTAGTCTGTTTCTCTAGACTTTCCACATGAAAAAGGAAATTTTGAATGCCAATCCTTGCACCCATATATTTCTATATGCATTTCCAAGATGCTGCCTCTTCCTCAAGTATTCCCAGGCTGTCTTGACAGTGAATTCACCTCTGATTTCAAGCATCCATACTGGTTCATCTAGCACACCTGCAACATTTGGTAGTTTGATGTTGTTTATTATGTGTGCGGCAAGGTCGTTTGGTAAAATCTCTTTGATCTTCTCTTCATTCCAATGATCCTCTTCTATTACATCCTGTATGTTCTGTACAGTCTCATCACATATGAAGTCAGGAGGGGTAACAAAGTATAAGGCTCCCAGTACTATCCAATTTTTGAACCAGAATAATAAAGACCCCATTTTAGGTTGCTAGAGTATTTGATGTTCCATAATGCTTCTGCATTCAATCATTTTCTTCTAGATGTGAGATCCACCACTCCAAGAAATAATTATTGGATTAGGTTTTTTGCAATACTTTTGGCTCATGAATGCAATCCATAAACTTGGTTTTGTTTTGAAGTTCCACCATAGTTTGCAGAACAAGGCTGTAGACATGTCATGTAAGGATCTGAAACCTGCACCCCATTCCTTACATGGCAAGCATAAAGTATTCCATGATGCCCAGTGCCTTCTTGGATTTCTAACAGAATTGCCCCAGATGAATTGTGCAATTAATTTGTGAAGTTTTTTGATCATATTGGCAGGAGGGTTTACTATTGAGAGGAGATGAATTGGCATGCTCTGTAGGACATGTGTGATATGTACTGCCGTACCCCCTGTGGATAATAGCTTCCCTTTCCAGTCTTGAAGCCTGTTCATCACTTTTTGTATAAGACCTTAGTAGTAGTCTATCTTCCTTCTCATGTAAAAGATTGGACATCCAAGATATATGAAAGGGAAATCTTGCTGTAGGATTCCTGTAATCCTTTGTACCTTGTTGATCACCTGTGTTGAGGTGGAGTGATGCATGTACACTGCAGATTTACTCTTGTTTATCAGCTGGCCAGAAGCCTCTTCATATGCAGTCAGCACTTCCATTATCAACTGAAGTAATGTGGCATCTGATGAGGAGAAGATGATGGTATCATCTGCATATGCCAGGTGGTTGATCTTGGGACTCTATTTAGGTAAGCCAAATCCACAGAAATGAGAGTTGGAGTGAAGAGCATTGAGTGCTCTAGACATGGCTTCTGCTGCTATTATGAACAGGGCAGGTGACAAAGGATCACCTTGTTTGACTCCTCTTGTGGATTTGAAGAAGCCATGTGGTTCTCCATTGATCAGGACATAGTACCAGTTGTTGGCCACCAGTCCATGTATCAAGCCAATGAATCTTTCTTCAAATCCCATCTTCCTTAGTACCTTGGTCGGGAATAGCCATGACAGTATGTCATATGCTTTTGTCATGTCCTGTTTAATTACAACATTTGGGCTTGCTTTGGTTCTGAGTCGAATATCTGTTATAATCTCTTGAGTTAAGAGCACATTTTTCACTATGCTTCTGCCTTTAACAAAACCAGCCTGTTCATATGAAATTAGCTTTGGTAGAATGATCACCAGTCTTTCATGAACTACTCTAGAGAATATCTTGTTGATGAAGTTGCTGAGGCTGATTGGTCTCATTTCTGAGAAGGTAAGTACTTCCTTCTTCTTGGGCAGCAACACTAGGTTTGTGTGTATGACACACTTGGGAAGAGTATGTCCATTAAAGACTGCCTTTACCATATCAACTATATCATTCTCGAATATATCCCAACATGACTGGTAGAAACATCCAGTGAAGCCATCTGGTCCTCTTGCACTTGCTGCATTCAATCCAAATACTGCATTTTTAACTTAATCCCTTGTTGGTTGATGCATTAGTGGACAGTTGTCTGCATTGTCTACTAGTGTAGGAATGTGGTTCAGTATTTCAAATGTTGCAGGGGGGTGTCTTCATGAAACTGTGTTTTGAAAAAATTGACTACTTCATTTGCTATTTCAGCATTGTCTTCTAGCTATGTGCCCATGTTATTCTGAATTCTTCTAAGTTGTAGCCTCTTTCTTCTGCCATTCACTTGTGCATGAAAGAATTTTGTATTTCTATCTCCATCTTTAAACCAAGTCATGCTTGATTTCCGCTTCCAGAATTCTTCTTCTAGAGTTAAGTACTTGATCAGTTCAGCCTGCACCTGTTGTAGTCATATTCTGTTTTGAGAGTAGGATGGAGCTCAAATTGGGCTTCATGTACTTTGGCGACTTCCTCTAGACTTGCTATCTTTTGGAAGATGTCTCCATATGTTGTTCTGCTTCATATTGATAATGTTTTTTTCAATTTCTTCAGTTTATGATTGAAAATTATGAAAGGATCCCTAGTGAAGTCTGCTTTCCAATGCTCTCTTACCACTGCTTTGAAGTTGTGGTGCTTTATCAAGAAATTTAGAAATCTGAAGGCTCTCTTTGTTGATGTAGTATTTGTGTTGCAAGTCAGCAGCAACGGGCAATGATCTGAACCTATTTTTGTCAAGTGAGTGACTTCCAGTTGTGTTAACCATTGTTGTAGTGAAAATTTGTCTAAGCATCTGTCTAGTCTTTTGAATATGCAGTCTTCTTCTGCTCTCCCATTCCACCATGTGTATATGCTTCCTTTAAAGCTTAGCTCAGAGAGGTTGCAAGTGTTGATGCAGTGTCTGAAGTCTTCAATCTCCTTCAGTGTTATTGGAAGTCCTCCAAATTTCTCTTCCTCATCCCATATGACATTAAAGTCACCTCCTACCAGCCAAGGCAGTGTCATGTTTCTGGCAAGATTATGTATGCATCCCACAGTTCAATTCTTTCATTAGCATTACATTTTGCATATACAAAGGTGACAAAAAAAGATGTTTGTGAATCCAACTCTGTTAGTTTCAAAGTTAATTGCTGCTCCACGTCACATATTATGTCTACTTTATCATCCTCATTCACAAAAACCCATATCTTGTTTGACACATTGGCAAAACATTGTGGAAGTACAATCCTCATTCTGTATCTTTCCAATTTCCTGGCTTTTTACTTAGGCTCCATGATTCCAATGAATGGAAAGTGGAATTGTCTGTGTATATTGATAAGCCTTTCAAAGGATTTCATTGTATTGACTGACCTTATATTCCAAATGATCACATTCATGATTAGGATTGAGATTTGGATAAGATCCTTCTTGTTTGGACTCCTGCCCCTACACTTTGAGTGTCTTTGCCCTGTTTCTTCCTGCCTTTTTTAGTTGATTTCACTGCATCCAGCAATTTTGGTGAAAGATCTACTTGTCTTGCTGCATTTATTAGGTTTTGAGTGGTGGATTCCTCGTCAAGATCATTTCCTATTTTAGCAGTATGCTCCCCCTCTTCAGTTTCACTTCTGAAACTTATCACTTGTAATTTGAGACCTGCTTGATTCAGTTCTGGTGTTCAATGTATTGTGGATCAGCTGGCCTTTGTTGATGTTAAACTCATGAGAGCAGTCAGTTGTTCCAATTTTGATCTGTTGCTTGGCTTTAGCAGATGAGGTGTTCTGTATCTCAGTGAACTTTCTATTCTTGATCAATCTATCTGCTGATTGCTTGATGTCTTCTTACTCTCCTATATTTTTATATCCATTGTCATAGGCTTAGGAGGTGTCAGTGTGCCGGGCACCATTGCTTCCACTGTGTGAGTGTCTTCTATTGTGTCCTGCTGTTTTGATTTACCATTTGCACTTTGTAGGTCATGCTTTACTTCTTCATCAGTTGGCTCCTCATCACTGCTTGTACTAGCTGGCACTTGTTCTTCCTCTGATTCTTCCTCTACTTGTTCACTCCATAGTATGCTTTCACTAAGTTGAATTCTTTGAGCCTCATCCACATCTATGTCTACTGTCATAAAGTTACTTGAATAAGGGAGGGTGTCCTGACATGGTTGTTTATTTCTGACCTTGTTTCCAAATTGTCTGTTCACCCATTGGACTGTTGGTTCATTGCCTGCTGCAGCTGCTACTATGTCTCTTCTTCCACTCCTTTCCATTTGTTTCACTGTAGACTGTTGGTAATTGCTGCTGCTTGGTGGTGAACTTATCTTGCTGCCATTGAGGCATGCACATTCTTCTCTTCTTATGCTTCTTCAATTGCAAAATCTTGCTCTTGCTCATTGGTTTTGCTTTGTTCTATTTCCAGAATAGCAAACTTGTTATTTGTCTGTAATTTCTGGGTTTCTGATATAGCTGGTATAATCTTCAATTTCTCTTTGAGTTGATCTGCTAACTGTTTGTCTTTGTTCTGTGCTCGATTAACCTCCTTCCACTGTAATCCAGTGTTGCCAACTACTTTACCACTTGATAGGATCAATAGAGGTGCTACTTTTTTTCCTTTGTCTTTTGTTCTTGGCTTCTCAATAGCATTCTCCTTTATCAATTCTGGGTGCAATTTCCAGCATTCTAGCATGTCGTGTCCCTGCAACTTACATTGTTTATAATATTTGGGAATAAAATCATATTGGATTTTAATCCACTCTGTTAATGGTTATGGGTTTTCCTTTTTTTTATTTTACTTGTATTTTGATTGTAATTGATCATTTGTTGTTTTCATCATATGTTCACTCTTGTTGTCATTATTGCTTTTACTTCCATTGTTAGCCTTATATTATCATTCTGCTTTGATGTCTTTTATTGCTGTTTAGGTTTCTATGTCTAGTAGGTGTCATGACCTGACCTCGTCACTACTCCACTGATGTTAGGTTTGATACTTACTAGGTAACGTTGTGGTGTAGTCATTCTATGCTTCTACACATTTTTGTGCAGATCCATGTACTTCTGCCCATGCCAGACACCAGTGAGTTGATTTAGACGTTTCTGAGACTTCACGGTATACCTGTTTGCCGCTCGCAGGCCTTGGAGTCACCTTCTGCTATTGTCTCTACTACTCTTTATCTTCATATCAAAATAATATTGTATTTAGAGATTCCTACTGTACTTCTTTAGAGCTTAAGGCTATGCACCGCCAGTTTTGGGGATTTGTCACGACCTGGAATCCCAACCTCGGGGTCATGATGGCGCCTAACAATTTACGACGGGATATTAACAATGGAAAATGATATAAGTCTGACGTATAGTATAAATAATAGTACGGAGAAACGAGTCTAAACATAACCTAGAAACTGGTGTCATGAGTTCATGAATGCTAGAGTGCTACAAACATGGTCCGAATAAAATACACTATTTCGAAACTAAGAAAAACAGTAAATATAGAGGGGAAGGGGACTTCAGGATTGAGAACGTTGTGCAGCTGTACCTCAAGTCTCTGTCAACAACTGGATCCGAGCAAATCTATTGAATGCCGCTAGGACCAAGTCCAAAATCTATACAAGAAGTGCAGAGTGTAGTATGAGTATAACCGACCTCATGTACTCATTAAGTGCCGAGCCTAACCTCGACGAAGTAGTGATGAGACTAAGGCGAGCCACTTACAATAACCTGTATGCAGTAATTATAATAATAATAGGGAAGTAAAACATGAAATGAAAGCAAGGCAGTTAATTTATGAAAATGAACTCAATCCTCGCAATCAGAGATCCCAGAATAACAGATCTCATATCTTCATACAACAATGCTGAAAACCAACACAATAACAACAACGAGTACAAAACACACAATCCGTTGCGGCACGCAACTCGATCCCACCGCACACACACAATCCTCCTGTATTTCACCATAACATCATTTATCAATATCAAGAATAACATATACAATCCGTTGCGGTGCGCAACCCAATCCCACAATATCATCACGATCAAATGTCATTATCCTCCCTTATTACACCATATCATCATTTATCAATATCAAGTATTACATACACAACCGTTGACCCGATCCCTCCATATCATTATAATCAATATCAAAATCCTTCCTTATTACACCATTCTAGTTTATTATCCTTCCCGTTGCGGCGTGCAACCCGATCCACAAAAAGTTTCAATAAATATAAATAATCCAATAATTCAATTTACAAGAATTTCTACAATCAAGAGTGTGAGTATAAGGCAATAAATGAACTACGTGATAATCAAGGAATGCAACAAATATTACAAAAGCAATAAGACAAGTCAAGTACATGACAATTAAGGTGGGCAAGTAAAAAAGTTAAGGCATGTAGCAATTAATCACGGAATCATGGGAGGGACGAAAAATTCAATACCAAAATAATGAATGACAAGTAGCAAATTACAGTATAGAAAGCAATTAAAGAACGTATAGTTAAGGCATGGCATGAGATAATACATGAAATACGAGAAAACTTGGAAACAACTATTTTGATGGCATATATACACTCGTCACCTCGCATATATGCCGTTTCACACGTAATTCATGTAACATATAGTTCAAGGGTTACTAATTCCCTCAAATGAAGGTTAGACCCAACAGTTACTTCACTCTGCAACTCAAGCAATCAACCAAGCATGACCTTGCCTTTTGAACAAGCCTCCAAACCAACCAAATCTGGCAAATTATTGACCAAATGATTCAAAATAAGCTTTAGAAACTACCAACAAATGAAAGAGATTCAATTTACATAACTTTTGAAAAATTCAACAAAAGTCAACCCCGAGCTCGTTTGGTCGAAATTGATATTCGGACCAAAACTCGATCACCCATTCACCCCTAGCCCGGTTATGTGATTTGTTTCAAAATCTGACTCCAATTCGAGGTCTAAATCTCAATTTTACAAAAATCTCCAATTCTACCGAAATCACTAATTTCTACCAAGGAAACCTAAATTTGATGTTGAATTCTTATGAAATGTAATGGGTAATTGAAAAAAAATGGATTAAAGTCACTTACCAATGAATTTAGAAAGAAGTCTCTTCAGAAATCGCCTCTAAGGTTTTTAGGGTTGAGATATTATGAGAAATGAGCTAAGTCCTGCTTTTCCCCTCTTTTACCGAGTCGTGGATGTCGCAATTGTGATTTCTTGTTCGCAATTGCGAAAATCACATTTGCGAGACAAGGCGCAAATGCGAACCCTGTCACCGAAGAGAAAAATTCACAAATGTGACATTTAGGTCGCAAATGCGAACCCAGAACCAATGTAAATGCGACCAAGAACTTCGCAAAAGAGAAGTAGTACATTAGTGGTCAGTGATCACAATTGCAACCATTTCCTGCGCAAATGCAAGGTCCATAGTACGCAAAAGCGAACAAATTCTCACAAATGCGAGTATCACCTAGCCCAGTGAATGCTTGCAAATGCGAACCATTATTCGCAAAAGTGAGGCTCGCAATTGTGAGCCAGACCTCGCAATTGCGAGATCTGCAACAGAGCACCAGACCTGGTATTGGACCAGCAGATTTGTCTAAAGAAAAACTCATCTGAAACACGTTTGAAACTCACCCGAGCTCCAAACCAAACGTGCATACAAGTGTAATAACATCATGCGAACTTGCTCACTCAATCAAATCACCAAAATAACACCTAAATCTACGAATCAATCCTCAAAACAAATGAACTTTCAAAGTGAAACTCAAGAACACTAGAATCACATTTAAGCGTCCGAATCATGTCAAATGAATTCTGAATTAAATCGAATTTTGCAGACAAGTTTCAAATAGCAATACGGTATTCCAAGTTTTAACATCAAAATCCGAACCCATTAGCTAAGAAGTCAACTTATGGTCAAACTTAGTAATTTTCAATTTCCAAAAATGCTAGTTTTCGGCGTAATGAAATCAAAACAAGTCAGTGACTTTCGAATTAAATTTAGGGCATACGCCCAAGTCCCAAATCACAATACAGACCCACCAGGTCCCCCAAAACACTAATCAGGGTCCGTTTACATAAAATGTTGATCGTACTTATTATATCTAGTAGGTGTCTTGGTTGTTCCTTGTTACTATCTACTGAGGTTAGTCTTGATACTTACTGGGTACCGCTGTAGTGTACTCATGCTATGCTTTCTGCACATTTTTGTGCAGATCCAGGTACTTCAGAGTTTGTTGATCATTAGATAGCTGGTAAGATAGTGCTGCGTAGACTTCAATGTATACCTGCCATCGCAAGGTATAATGTCATCAAAAGAGTTCCCTAAAAAATTTTGGTGAATTACAAATTTCGATTATTCAGTTGCTTTAAAGATTGTTCTTTTTCTATTTATTGGTTTCTCCACTTTGTCTGTCCATCCTTAAAGAGTTTTTCGTTTTTCTTTTCACTTGTTAGAAGAGGAAGATACTCATTTAAATTGAAACATTCCCTTATTTACCAAGTCTCAATCTCAGAAAGAGATCAGGGGAAGAGAAAGGGAATATAAAAGTCTCTATCAAGAAAGAATATCTATTAGTAAAATGGGGATATTTTGAATAATATGCAAATCGGCATTTTATTTTGGGGAAAATGTTGAATGATGTCTAGTGACTCAGATTCATTACTTAGTCAAGCAATTAAGAAATATTATCAAGTTTGAATGTTAAAACCTTTATAGTATAATCATCCTCATCATCAACGAATCTTGAATTCAACTTTGTCGATGTATTGTTTAAAATGAAGGCAAGAACATGAGAAACTGCATAATAAAAACACTTATTTTCCCTTGGGAATTAGTGAAGATATTTGATTAAGATCTAATTTTGAACTCCCCCGGTCTATTTTACGTGTCCTGATTATAAGAAATAATTGGTCCATAATGTTATTTTAGAAAATCAAGAGAAATTTAATTTTTTTTTCTACCGTTACCCTTAATCTAATAAATGTGGAGAGAGATTAAAGTACTTAAATTTAGAGTAGTATTAAATTGAGATAAAAAAAATAAATAAGGACAATTTCATTAAATTATTCTTGTATTTCAAATAATTTTTTAAGGGGCGTGCAAAAAGATGACAAGTAATACGGACTGGAGAGAATAATGATAAGAAAGAAAATTTAATTACAAATGTCCCATATTTCTAATAATGAATTAAGGTTGTCACGGGTATAGTTGTCCGATAGAAGCTAAAGGTTTACATTTGAAGAATACATTAACTGCAAGCTATATTATAAGAGCCGTTGGGCCGTTTTTTTTTTATAATTCTATTGTGCGGGCTAACATGTGCGCAACTGACAGCTATGCTAAAATAATGCAATGCTGGTCAATCGACCAACTCCTAAGCATGAATTCTTCTGCCATCACTACAAGAATATTGGCTTTTAACGGCCATTTCTTAACGAAGGGACATGAGTCCGGTAGTTATAAATATACTTTTGGCTACCAAAATTTTTTTCCTATCGTTAAATCACTATCTTTTTTTTAAAGCAAATATGGCACCAGGCTGATTGCTAGTGACTAATATATATTAATAAAATCCCATTAAAATGGGTGCATAATGATACAAGTAGTTCGTACCGAAATAAACTATCGAATTACATCTAGATAATTCAAATACAGTAGCTATTACAAAGGTGTAAGTTATTTTATTTCCATTAGTATGTAGTGCAGATGATCCAAATGCCCAGTGCAAAAAGAAGTTGCACCTCTATCGCTCTCACCAGGCACAAGAATTTGCATGATCAAGGCATTTTGTGAGTTCCAATCGATCACACCACTATAATGAAGCAATCCAGATCTGTACTGGCAAACACATTTGTTGTTCCATGTGGAATTCCTTACTCCTGGTCCTTGGTAATAAGCCGCGAGCTCTTATCACAAATTAAGGCATAAGCTATTTGTCACTGCATGCGTCTGAGAATCATATATCCAGATTTGATGGACACAAGTATTACTGCAGCTTGAAGTAAGTATCAGTAAACAGATTTAGTGGGTAGTATCAAGGATGTTTCTTTATGTCTATATTGCCTTAGCTTGCTACTTTGAAAAGCTATGTAATGTTTCAATTTTTCATATCCAGATTGAGTGCGAAAACAACTTAATACCACTGAATAATGATCCACAAAAATCTAACACATAAGATTATGTTGAATCAACAGTTCATCATGTGATTTCTGTGAGTAGCAAACACTCCAGTTCAAAGTGTTTATGCTTATGCACAATATTAATTGGAACCAGAAATACTTGATAGTGCCAGTTTGTTCAGTTTGAATTTGAGCCATTGCTGCCTTGTCGTATTGTGTGCAAGCTGATGTGTTGGCTGCATGTATTGGAGATGTCATACAGTGCCAGCCACCTCCATTATGCGCCTATTTCCTTGAAAATAGTACCATCATTGTGGAACCAATTTCCTTGCCATCCTAATCCTAAGATTAGGAATCTGCCTTTTGTCTTGATTGATTAATGTCTTTCCTTCTTTCGGCAATTCAAAGAAGGAGTGAAATGAAACTGGACCTACATAAGAAAAAATAATGTTAGCTAAATAATCTGCCACTATATTTTCTTCCCTTAGTACATCTTGGAAGATGACATTGATTCAGCTTGACGCGTAACTCTTTGAATTCCTTCCACGCAATCATATGCGCATGTGAGCGCTCATTATAAGTTGTGCGTCGACGGCTTGTGATTCCATGGATGAGGTGCAAGATGTAATTTCTGTGTGCTGATGATGGGCCAGTCTAAAGGACTTTAGGCCAAACTTTGACGGTAGCTTGATCACGGAGATTTGAGTTGTGTGAGTGGATGTTTTTATACTTATATGTCTGGTAGTATCCATATGAGTGAAATTTATGGCTCGGTGAGTGGTTGGATGGCAAGGAAAT
>MCJB01045049.1:0-77140 GCA_002018475.1 Nicotiana obtusifolia | reverse complement strand
CCCCCCCCCCCACACACACACATGCAAAGACGAAGCATAATCCCCTAGACCTCCACAAACACGACACCACAAATGCGAACGTGAAGATTAAATCTTTGCCTGCCAACTCTCCTATTCTGCGATGCGAGACTCAACTCCGTGATCGTGAAGAGTGATTCACACCAAAAAACCAGCAGCTGCCAATCAAAAGGGAAATGGTCTGAAACCATCCGGAAACACACCCGAACCCCTTGGGACACTGTCCAAACATACCAACAGTTCCATATACCTAATCCAGACATATCCAAGGGCTTGAAACACCATGAATAATATCAAAACCGAGAATTAATGAAAAAAAATATTTCTCAAATTTCAAGAACAACTTTCATCCAAGAGTCCGATTGAAGACTAATCAATCCAAATACCAAAACTTACACACAATTTTCAAACTACTATATTAACCTATTCCAAGTCCCGAAACAATAATCCAAGTCTGATATAATCAAAGTCAAATCCCGGTCAAACCTACGAACTCTCCAGACCTTCAGATTGCCAAATTTCGGCAAATAGATCCAATACTTCCTAGGAACCTCCATATCCAAGTAAGAATATACGAATAAGTCCAAAATCATTATAAGAACCTATTGGAACAACCAAATCACCAATCCGAGGTCATCTACTTAAAATTCAAACCTTGGTTAACTCCTACAACTTAAGCTTCCAAAAATAAAACTGAGTGTTCAAATCATTCTCAAACCTTCATGATGCCAAACCAACCAATTTCGCAAGTCACAAAACCACAAAAAAACATACTTGAAGAATCAAATAGGGGAACGGGGTTCAAATACTCAAAAAGGCTGGCTGGGTTGATACAGAAAATCTCTAATTCTTCAAATTGCCAACTTCGACAAATAGAGCCAAAATATTATAGGAATCTCCAAATGCAAATCTGAACTGACGCCCAAGTCCAAAATCACCATGCGAATCTAGTGAAACAATCAAGTCCCAACTTCGAGATCATTTACTCAAAAGTCAAACCTTGGATAACTCTTCGAGCTTAAAGCTTCTAAATTGAGAATCACTATACCAAATCAATCTCAAACCTCTTGAACATCAAAGCCATCCATACTTGCAAGTCATAGTGCATCATATGAAGCTACTCAAAGTCTCAAACTGCCGAATGAAATGCTAAAACTCAAAATCGGTTAGGTTGTTATATCCCCCCCTCCCACCCCCTCCACTTAAACATACGTTCATCCTCGAATGTGGCAAGAATCGTTCTAAAGCTATCAAATCACCGTATAAATGCATAATACACATACCCATGGGTGATCTCACATCACCTCAATTATAAGTCCATTAACACAATGTGGATTGAAGATTCTTCCTTCAACCTTTGCTTACAATTCTTAGTACCAAATTCTAACTTCTAGAACTCCCTCTAAGATCCAATTCTTGTACATATACAGTATATCGATGTAACACTAAATAAATTCAAATTAGGTGTGGATGTGTCAAATGAGTATTAATGTGATATTTTAGACATGTGAAATCTTATCGGGATGCGTACAGGTGAAAACAGTTGTGTTGGAATCAAGACGGAGAGTGAGCTGCATAAGATTCAATATAATCGACTAAGTTTATGGAAGGTCTGTCTTCCAGCCTGATTTCCTAAACATATGTTAGGAAATATAGAAAAATTAAAACATGTAAATCGTATCCCCTTGAAATACCTTTTTAATGATATATTGTGGAGTCTCAAAAGATATATATATATATATATATATATATATATATATATATATATGCAAAAGTTATGCGCATTTTATTGGAGTGTCACTGCATGAAGAATCGTCACATGTGCGACAACTCCCTCAAGGCAGTGTCACTACCCTTGCTGCACGGTCAGGTGCGTGATTGGGCGTTCAGTTACGTGAACGCGCACCTGAAAAGTCATTTTAAAGGCTCTACCTCATTCCTTAAACCCCAAACACATAAATTTTCTCTAGAAAAGGAAGATCTCAAGAACCCAACTTTCCCCAAGGTCCCTTCATCATCCAAGGTAAGTTGTAATGACGATTCCAAGTTAATTTCAATTCTCCAACACCTTATTAACATGGGTAAACCCTTCAAATTATTAGATATTCGTTTGAGACATCATTGTTGGAAAAAAAAAACCTAGAACTCGAACTCAAGAGGATTGAACTTCAAAACGATAATGCTTCTATTTCCTAATCATTTATAGCTGTAAATTGATGAGTTCTTGGGATACTAGTTAATTGTTTGATAAAGAAAATCATATGAACTATGCTAGGGTTTTGGATTGTTGACTTAAGATTTTTGTAATTATTTAGGTGATGAGATATGGTGTTAGTTACATGTATTTGGGATTGCAGAATCACCTAGAAGTAATAGAATGAGAATTTGATGAAGAAAACACCAATAATAACGGCTATGAGGCTTTACGCCCATAAGGTGTTCGATAAAATGCCTAAGTGACTGAAACATGAGCATTAGTGCTAATATTGGTTTGTCTTGATATATATTGCCATAGATTATCATTGAAAGAGGCGACGAAAACTGTGATACGCTTAAAAATGCTAGAGTCAAGGTATGTGAGGCTAACTTTCTTTATTTTTGGGAAAGTTTATGATCCTCCCAACGTCTCAATCATTAGAACTATTACGAATTACCTCAAAAAGAAATTATACCTCATTTCCATGAATAGTTGTAGAACTTTTATTCTCTAGATTACATAGTTTCATAATTCGTTAATATCCCATGAGCCTCAGTACTAACAAGTTAGTTTATTATGAATACATGTCTCAGTCTAGTTCTATATAGCCTTCTTGAATCATGTAACTTAGTATGGTTCAGTATTTCAGTATCATGTATTATAATAAAATTCTCAGTTCCTAATTTTAAATCCGTGATTCTTGAACACCTGTATTTAGACATGAGGCTGTAGTTTATGCTTTACGCACTTTGGGCTTGAAGCGGCAGTTATGTATATGTATACCTAGGCTTGAGGCCGCAGTTTGTGCACACATATATTGGGCCTGAGGCTGCAAATTATTTACTCAAATAAATATGTGGTTTCTCATTCATAATAGGGAGTACTTATATCTTTACTTCCTTGTTCAGTTTCGTTATTAGTTATCAATTCAGTTTATCTATTTACAGTTCTTTCTTTCAGTTGTTATACATGCTAGAGCAATTCACAAGTACTGACGTCTTTTCGGCTACTCGTTTATACTAGTAGACCTTTTAGTACTTTTCGCATTTATGATATTTCAGTCAGACTCTTTAGTAGATCAGCATGTTGTGTTTTTATATTCAGCTTACCGTTATACCACATGTTTATCTAGCCATCCAGTTAGTTCAGTCGATCACATGTTGTCAGGCAGCGAGTGTCGTGTTATGCCACATCATGGTTCGTGTCCTGACAAAGCTTGGTATCAGAACCAAGATTCAAGAGTCCTAGGGAGTGTATGAAGTCGTGCCTAGTGGGGTCACTTAGATGTGTGAGCGCGCAGCATACGTGGAAACAGTTGACCACTAAGGCGTCTAGGTGTTTTTCACTTCTTTCATACTCTAGATCATGCAGTTAGAGCTATGCTTTCAAGAATCCAACTAACTCGTGCGGATTATGTATTTCAGAAAATGTCTACAAAAAGAAAGTGCACCAAGAGGACCTCAGCTACTAGCCATAGGGCTACGATTAATGACACTCAGGAGGAGGACACTCCAACTTAGGGAGTTTAATAGGGCTCACCACCCCCCCCCCCTGCTACCATAAGGCATGTGCTTCAGACATGGATGTCAGAGAAGCTATCTAGTTGCTCACTCAGATTGTTGCTAACCAGGCTCAGAGGCAGGGAACATGTGCTGTTGATGAGATAGGTAGTTCCATATCTAGGGAATTCCTCAACATGAAACCTCCAGTTTTCATAGGGTCCAAAAAGGATGAGGATCCGCAAAACTTCATTGATGATGTTCCGAAGATATTCTGGGTGATGCGTGCTACAGACACTAAGGAAGCAGAGTTTGCTGCGTACCAATCGAAGGGTGCTAACACTTGGTATAAAATATAGGAAGAGTCCCGAAGGGAAGATGCAGCTCCTGCAACTTGCAAGGAGTTTTGCAGACGTGTTTCTTGAGCATTTTATACCCATTGAGGTCTTGGAAGCTAGGGCTTTAGAGTTCGAGAGACTCAAAGAGAATGAGATGAGTTTGAACGAGTACTACCTCAAGTTTGCCTCTCTGGAGAAGTATTCTTCGGAAATGGTGCATGATATGAGGGCCAAAGTTAGGCGATTTGTTTCTTGGGGCTTTCAGACGACTTGTTTGCTGGTGCTAATATAGCTGCTCAGAACAATGACATGACCATTACTAAGATGGTTGCCTTTGTTCAAGGGAATGAAGATATGCTGAAGGAAAAATACCCTATAGAAAGAGAAGGACATGGAATTCAGCAAGAGATCTAAGTCAGCAAGAAATGTCAGCCATCGGGGATCTCATAGAGGTGGTAATCGCCAATTCTTCAAGAAACCAAGATTAGGACTTGCTCCCTCTTTAGCTAGTGCACCGGTTTAGAGGTCCAAGTATAACAAGAAAAGCCATAGTTTCAGAGCAGCAGGCGTACAATCATAGGCTAGTATGGGCAATAGAGTCCCTGATTACCGTACTTGCAACACGTGTGGTAAGAGGCATCGAGGGTGTGTCGTTCGGGCACAAATAATTGCTCTGGGTGCGGTCAAAACGGCTACTTCTTGAAGGATTGTCCATCAGCAAGGCAGAATAATGGAGGCAGTATAGCTCAGTCGACTAATTCAGCAGCCCCTCATAATTCTCGGGCCCAACAAGGGCGTGGTGTAGCAAAGTCCGGTAATACGAGTGGTGGTCGGAACCACTTATATGTGCTGGCCGTCAAAATACAGAGGCACATGGAGATGTTGTCACAGGTATGCTAAAAGTCTTCACCTTTGATGTTTACGCTCTTATGAATCCGTATCCACCCTATCTTATGTAGCCACATATATTGCTAAGAAATTTTCGATAGAACAAGAAGCGTTATGTGAACCCTTTGAAGCGTCGACTCAAGTTGGAGAGTTAGTTATAGCTAGACGTATCTATATGAGGATGTCTAGTCAAAGTGAGTCATCGCATTACTGTAGCAGATTTAGTAGAAATGAAGATGGTAGACTTCGATGTTACAATGAGCATAGATTGGTTAGAGTCCTGTTATTCCATAATGGGTTGTAGAACCAAAATAGTAAGTTTCAAATTTCCCGGTGAATCAGTTTTAGAATAGAAGGCTGATGCAGTAACACCTAGGGCTAGGTTTATTTCCAATCTTAAAGCTAGAAAGATGATCTCTAAAGGGTATATCTTTCACCTGGTTTGAGTTAGGGATGAAGATGCTCAGATTCCCACTTTCCAGTCAGTACCACTTGTAAATGAGTTCCCAAAAGTGTTTCCTGAAGATCTTCCCGAAGTCCCTCCTGATAGAGAGATTGACTTTGGAATTGATCTACTCCTTGACACTAAGCCGATATCTATTCCGCCTTATAGAATGGCTCTAGCAGAGTTGAATGAGCTGAAAGTCCTGTTGAAAGATCTTCTACATAAGGAATTTCTAAGGCCAAGTGTCTCATCTTGGGGTGCACCAGTCTTGTTTGTCCGAAAGAAGGATGGGTATTTGCGCATGTGTATTGACTATCGTCAGCTAAATAAAGTCACTTTCAAGAACAAGTACCCTCTTCCCATAATAGATGATTTATTCGATCAACTTCAAGGTGCCTAGTGTTATTCCAAAATTGACCTTAGATCAGGGTACCATTAGTTGAAGGTTAAGGAAATTAATAATCCTAAAACAACTTTTAGGACTTGTTATGGACATTCCGAATTTATGATAATATCGTTTGTTTTAACGAATGCACCAGCACCTTTCATGGACCTTATGAAAAGGGTCTTCAAGCCTTATCTTGATTTGTTCATTTTTGTGTTTATTGATGATATCTTGATTTATTCCCGAAGCGAGACTGGCCATGAAAAACATCTCAAAATCGTGTTGTAGACACTGCAGGATCGTAAGCTATATGTGAAATTTTCTAAGTGTGAATTTTTATTTTTTTGAAATCAATAGCATTTTAGGCCATGCCATCTGGCAAAGTCGTGAAGGTAGTTTTTCAAAAATTAGAGGTAGCGAAGAATTGGCCTTGACCTATCTCAGTGTCCGATATAAGAAGTTTCTTGGGTCTAGTAGGCTATTACAGGCATTTCATAGAGGGATTTTCCTCTATCCTATCCCCTTTGACTAGATTGACTTAGACGAAGGTCAAGTTTTAGTGGTCAGACGCTTGCGAGAAAAGTTTTGAGCAGTTGAAAAAGAGGTAGACTTCAGCTCCAGTCTTGACACTACGGAAAAGAACTGAAGGGTTCCTGTGTTTATTGTGATGCTTCAAGGGTTAGTCTTGGGTGCGTGTTAATGCAACATGGTAAAGTTATGACCTAAGCGTCCAGACATCTCAAGGCTCATGAAAAGAATTATCTGACTCATGATATGGAATTAGTAGCTTTGGTATTCGTGCTAAAGGTCTGGCGCCATTATTTGTTTAGAGTGCATGTTGATATTTTCACAGATCACAAGAGTCTCCAGTACATCTTCAAACAAAGAGAACTGAATTTTCGTCAGAGGAGGTGGCTCAAATTGCGCAAGGATTATGATGTTGATATCGTCAATCATGCGGGAAAAGCAAATATTGTAGCCGATGCTCTCAGTTGGTGTTCTTTGGGAAGCTTAGCTCATGTTGAGGCAGATGTTGGGTCCACACGCACATGCAAGTATATGCGGTTGACAAGTAATAAAGTGATAAGAAAGTATCATTCCCATGAGAATTTATGATCAACTATTGTCCTAACCAAGCTATTTATAAATTTAATGCTCAAATGAGTGTGAAGAATATGATTGTGATTTTTGTAATTAAATTACTACGAACTAATAAGCAAGAAAGAAAATAAGATCGCAAGTAGAGCAAACAAATACTTAGAAAGAATTCAATGAAATGGGAATATTCCAGGGTTATGGGATTAACGTCTCTCCTATTGTGTTTTTTAGGTTGATGTAATCACTTGACTTATTTAATTTGTTGATTAGCAGGGTTTATTATGCTCGCGAAGTTCTTTCAATGCTTCGCTCGCCTATTCAAGCCAAACTAAGACTATATGTCTATAGAATCAAACTTGACTAGAACGCATGTTTATTTCCGGCAAAAATAACCAAGTAAGGCAATTAGAATATATCTATCCTAATCACGAATCTGTTCTCCGATGCCCGGATTCAAGAACATACTCTATTCAATCCTCTATGCAATTTATAGTTCCCAATTTTGAGTTTAACTATAAATTCGTAGATAGTACTTTGTTGTTAGCTACACAATAGAATACTTAAGTGCGAGATTTAATAAACAAATTAATATGATAAAATCAAGCTAAAAAATCAACCGTCAATTTACAATAGTCAAGAACGACCTATAACACCAGAATAATAAGGTTCTTAGTAACTCATGTTCATAACAATCATAAAAATAGTGTTTTGAAACATAAACGCTATGAATACTAGAAGAAGAATGGAACAATGATGAATTCGTGCTCCCGAGTGTTCCATACTTGTGTTTTCCTCTCAAAATGGCGTCCCCCCCTCCAAAATAGGTTTGGATTTGCTTTTATACGAGTTGGGGCATCTTGGGGTCAAAATAACCAACTCCCGGGTGAAATAGGACAAGTTCCAATCACAAGCGCTGAGGGTAGGGTGGACCACTAGAAATCTTGAGGCTCTGGAAACTGCGCCACAGTTAGTGCCCCATGCTACCTGTAGCGCCTTTTTGCTTCAATTCACGCGCATTTGTCCCAAATTGCTCCCGGATGATTCCTACACATAAAAAATATCACAAATTAGCATAAATCATTACATTACACATCCAAAATATATGAAACATCAGTACAATGCAAGGCAATATGCATATAAATATACATGCTTTAAGCCGAATATCAACACCCCACTCTTGCTCGCCCTCGAGCAATGGAACTATAACTACACCCCAACAACGTCAATCTCACTAGGAAAGAGCAATTCATATTTTGTTTCCATCATACACTCTACCTTTGATTATGGTCGATATTGGCTATCAAGCATGAACATACGAAATTCACATTCTTCTCTTTTTGAGCATGCCCAAGTATACACAACGCAATTCTACTAATTCAAGCAACCTATCTACAACCACCCTACCTTAAGAGCCGACTTGTTACCACTAAGCACCCCTAACTCACACACTCACCCAACAAGAGAAATTAATAACATTACCAATCTGTCATGAGATCAAGTGCCCTCACCAACAAACAAGAGAGTGAATATAGAAATAGTCCACAAGTTCAAGAATAACTTTGAACATAAAATAAGGACATCACACAATTGAACAAAATTCACTCTCTCACAAAGAAATTCAGGTGCATCCCGTGGTCGTACCATAAGTTTTCCCGTAGTGTACATCTTTACTAATCTAAGCTAGCCAAATCTAGGATCAATTAGGACTTTAAGGTTGTAATGTAGGCTAAGGGATGGGTATGTTACATTTAGGAATTTTGACTAACCTTCCTAAGCACTTTAGTAGACTACACTCAAGAATCGAACACTTTTTCTTCTCAACCAATTCACTTGCCACAAACAATACAAAACATAACCCTTTCTTCAATTAAGCACTTCTACATCCCCACTAGCACGAATTAGTAAAATTAGGAGTTATGTGTTTTTCTTGTTTTTGACCATCAACATTAGTTGTCTATGATTTTTTTTTACACACACTCAATACATTAAGACTCATTGGCTAGTGGTATTTTTCATAACTTTAGTGCACCTTATGGGCCTTTCCATGGTTATATTTGAAAGTTACTTCCCAAATCTCTCACCTTGCTTCTTTTAGCAACTAAGTGCCTTCGACGGTAAAGGTTCAACAAGCTCAAATTAAGAACAAAATAGGAATACAACTTGTAGCGTCGGTGCCAAAGAAAATGTCTATAGTCTCAAAGAAAAGGTCCATCCCTCAAGAAAACTGTCCAAAAGATCCATCATCTGGAAAAGTTCGAGTTTTTTCTGATTTTTTTTTTCCATTTTTTTAAGTCGAGTACTATAAACTAGACCACTTCTAACTGAGTTATATAAAAAAATAATGAGAAAATATTTTCATACAATTACAATAGAAAGTAACTACCCCATCCCACACTTATGACATGCATACTCCACGATGCATGATCACATAGAAAAATATTAAAATAAGAATAAGAAATACTCTTTGAGACCCTCAAGGGCCTAGCTGGCAACATGAATACTTGTTTCAATGTTGGTATAAAGTTGGAGAATGTAAAATTAGTTATAAACGGATACGTGTAAGAATTTTTTTGTCCACGTGGGACCATGACAACTAAAGAAAAATGTGACTAATATGTGTCTATGATCTGGTGGTGTCACATTTTGGGATGAGTATACTTGCTAAGCATTGAACTGTATAAGTGGGGTGGACCCCATGGCCTACCAAGAAAAGATTAGTTGGGATCCTTTATTTGGGTGGCTTTCTAGAAATGAGAAAGTTTCTCTCTCTCTCTCTCTCTCTATATATATATATATATATATATATATATTATTATTTTTGGATAGTTACTATTATTACTATTTTCGGATATGCTTTAAATTATAAACATGATATGAGAAAGTTTATAAAAGGAATTTTCTTTCATCATACGAAGGTAAAAATTATTTTCTCATAACAAAACTTATCATTTTACATTTTCAAAAATGAATAGTACAAAATAATTTGTGCTCTTGATATTATGTTGACAAAAACTTGATTTGATAAATTAAATAGGTGTCAATCAGTACTCATGCATTATTTTATTAATGAGTCAAAGTTATTTATTTAGTGTGAACTATAGAGTATAATATTTTATGTTATTTATACCATACACTTATATATGTTCCATTACCTCTACATGAAGTGATGTGGTAAGTATAACTTTGTGGTGGACACGTGCCCAACTTTCTTAAAACGTTTCATCTTTATCTAACTAGTCATTGTCTACCGCCAAACACAATTAATGTTGCATCATATCCTTTCCTTACCTTCTTTATAAATCAATACGTAGCAATTTACATTCCTCTTCATTTCAATTCAATGACGTACAAAACAAAAGTCTTGTTTCTTCTTTCTATTTTAATGAAGAAGAACAGTAATTTTAATTGGAGTTTCTTTTTATCAAATTATCTCCATTGAAGTAAGGTGTAGGGAGGCTTTAAAGAAGGCGACCTTCTATGAGCTCAAATAAGCGGTTAAGGTATGCTAAGACTAATCCTTCTTTTTTTTGGCATGATCCAAGCAACGAAACGTAAACGTAATATTATTCCATAATAGTTTTATTCTTAGTAGTTATGGATGTTTATGTTATTCACTCCTATGAAATGTAATAGAAAGTATGTCTAAGTATGTTCCTAAGTCTCTATTGAGGCATATGATAAAAATGTTAATATTCATAATGTAGTGTTATATGCATCTTCATTTACCACAGAGCTACGGCAGGTGGGGCTGTCATGCATCTTCATTTACCACCGAGCTACGGCTGGTTGGGCAGTCATGCATCTTCATTTAACATCGAGCTACGGCCGGTTGGCCAGTCATGCATCTTCATTCACCGCTGAAGCTACGACCGGTTGGGCAGTTATGCATCTTCATTCACTAGCGTGCTACGGCCGATTGGCTAGTCATGCATCTTCATTTACCACCGAAGCTACAGCTGGTTGGGCAGTCATGCATCTTCATTCACTACCGTGCTACGGCTGGTTGAACAATCATGCATGTTCATTCACCACCGAGCTGCAGCCGATTGGGCAGTCATACATCTTCATTTACCATCGAGCTACGACCGGTTGGGAAGTCATGCATCTTCATTTACCATCAAGCTACGGACGGTTGGGCAATCATACATCTTCATTTTCTACCAAGTTGGCCGGTTGGGCAGTCATGCATCTTCATTTACCACCATACTACGGTGTAACGACCATGCCAGTTGTTTAGAGTGTTGTAGCTTCGTTCTCCCCGTTACTTCTTATTCTATGTTTAGTTGTTGTTATGTGACTTGGTGGAGTAGTTGGCTTGGTTCCAGAGATGTTTCGAAATGAATTAGGATACTTAGTCCCAAGATTAAAAGCTTAAGTTAAAAGAGTTTACCGGATATTACCTATGTGTAAATGACTCCGGAATGGAGTTTTGATAGTTCCGATGGTTTCGTATGGTGATTTTGGACTTAGGAGTGTGTCCGGATAGTGATTTGGAGGTTCGTAGGTGATTTTGGCTTGAAATGGCAAAAGTTGAAAAATTAGAAGTTTGGAGAGTTGAGAAGTTTGACCGAGAGTTGACTTTGTGGTTACCGGGCTGGGATTTTTATTTCGGATGTTAGAATAGGTCCATTGTGTCATTTATGAATTGTGTGCAAAATTTGAGGTTAGTCGGAGTTGATTTGGTCAGTTTCGGCATCGATTGTAGAAGTTGCAATTCCTTAGTTTTCATTAGGCTTGAATTGGGTTCGATTCGTGTTTTTGATGTCGTCTTATGTGATTTGAGGACTCGACTAAGTTCGTATCAGGTTTTAGGACTTTTTGGTATAATTGGTTGAGGTCTCGGGGGCCTTGGAAATGATTCGGATGGGAATCAGATTGAATTTGTGGACTTCGAAGTGCTGAAGCTGGGATTTGCTGGTGTGACCACACCTGCGAGGGATTGGTCACAGGTGTGAGCTCGCAGAAGCGAGCAGGGGGTTGCAGGTGTGGCCTGAAGGGGCCTGGCCAGTGGTCGCAGGTGCGAGGGTTCTTCCGTATTTGAGAGCCCGCAGATACGAGCAAGGCTCCGTAGTGCGGAGATGGGTAAGTGACGCTGGCTTCGCAGAAGCGATTCCAAAAATGCAGATTTTTAGCCACAGAAGCAAAAGGGCCTGGGCAGTGTTTAAATTCCAGGGTTCTGAGCTTTTTATCATTTATGGACTTTACAAGCTCGGTTGCAGACGATTTTTGAGAGGGGTCTCACGAGAATTTTTGAGGTAAGCCACTTTTGATCATTTTTATTCAATAATATTGATGGCCTATTGCCACCTAGTTTATGCGCTTTTAATGTGGAATTTTGGGATTTTTCGGCTACGGATTGGAGAGTAAGATTTGATGATTTAAGTGACGATTTGGTGTCAGAATTTTGTAAATTTGGTATGGTTGGACTCGTGGTTGAATAGGTGTTTTGATTTTGTAACTTATGTTGGATTCCGAGATGTGGGCTCGAGGTTGACATTTTGACTTTTGATTAATAACTTAGCTTTTTTATATGGAATTGATTCCTATAGGTTGTGTTAATCGTATCTAGTTGTTTGTGGATAAATTCGAGGCGCTCGGAGGCCGATTCGTGAGGCAAGGGCTTATTAGAGTAGAGATTTGCATGGTTTGAGGTAAGTAACACTTCTAAACATGGTTCTGAGGGTATGAATCCCTGAATTTCGTGTTATGTGATCGGTGTTGAGGTGACACGCATGCCAGGTGACGGGCGTGTGGGCGTACACATTAGTAATTATTATTTAGTCGATTTTGTGGGATCTTATCTGAAGGCCCAATGGATGGTTGTGAAGTGTTTTTTGTCGTATTTGGCCTTTGTGAGGGACGTTGGTGCTGATAACCCTACTATTGATTCTTTTTTGGTAGTGAGAGACTTTCCGGATGTGTTTCCTGCTAACCTATCGGGCATGCCACCCGATAGGGATATTGATTTTGGTATTTACTTGGTGTCGGGCACTAAGCCCATTTCTATTCCCCCGCATCGTATGAAACCAGCAGAGTTGAAGGAATTGAAATAGCAGCTTTAGGAGCTTCTTGATAAGACGTTTATTAGGCCTACTATATAGCCTTGGGGTGCACCTGTTCTGTTTGTGAAGAAGAACGATGGTACTATGCGGATGTGCATTGATTATAGGTAGTTGAGCAAAATTACAATCAAGAACACGTATCCTTTGTCACACATTGATGATCTATTTAACCCACTTCTAGGAGCGATGGTGTTTTTTACGATTGATTTGAGGTATGGGTTTCACCAGTTGAAGATTCGGGACTCGAACATTATGAAGACAGCATTTAAGACCCGCTATAGCCACTATGAGTTCCTTGTGATGTCTTTAGGGCTGAACAACGCCACAACAACATTTATGCATCTGATGAATGGTGTATTTAAGCCATATCTTGATTCGTTTGTCATAGTATTCAATGATGATATCCTGGTGTACTCACGTAGCCAGGAGGAGCATGCCTAGCACTTAAGGATTGCACTAAAGAGGTTGAGGGAGGAGAAGTTTTATGCTAAGTTATCCAAGTGTGAGTTTTGGCTTAGCTTGGTGGTGTTCTTGGGGCACGTGGTGTCTAGTGAGGGGATTAAGATGGATCTCAAGAAGATAGAGGCGGCTCAGAGTTGGCCCAAACCGTCTTAAGCTACTGAGATTCGGAGCTTTCTCGACTTGGATGGATATTATCATTGCTTTGCGGAGGGATCCTCGTCCGTTAGCCTTTGACCAGGTTGACCCAGAAGGGTGCTCCATTCAGGAGGTTAGACGAGTGTGAGGAGAGCTTTCAGAAGCTCAAAACATCCATGACCATAGCTCCAGTTCTAGTTTTGGCTTCAAAGTCAGACTCTTATATAGTGTATTGTGATGTTTCTGATGTTTCTCGGATTGATATTAAGCGTGTATTGATGAGGGAGGGTAGAGTGATTGCTTATGCTTCGCGCCAGTTGAAGCCTCATGAGAAGAACTACCCTGTCCATGATTTGGAGTTGGTAGCCATTGTTCATGCATTGAAGATTTTGAGGCATTATCTCTATGGTGTGTCTTGTGAGGTATTTACGGATCATTGGAGTCTCCAACACTTGTTCAAATAGAAGGATTTAAATTTGAGGCAGCAGAGATGGTTAGAGCTACTAAAGCACTACGATATTACCATTTTGTATCATCCCGGGAAGGCCAATGTGGTGGCCGATGCCTTGAGTAGAAAGGCGGTGAGTATGGGTAGCCTTGCATTTAACCCGATAGCTGAGAGATCGCTTGCATCAGATGTTCAGGCCTTTGTCAATCAATTCGTGAGATTAGATATTTCGGAGCCCAACCGGGTTCTAGCTTGAGTGATTTCTCTATCTTCCTTATATGATCGGATTAGAGAGCGTCAATATGATGTTCCCCATTTGCTTGTTCTAAGGACACGGTTCACCATCGTGATTCCAAGGATGTTATTATTGGAGATGATGGGGTATTGCGGATGTAGGTTTGGATTCGTGTGCCCAATGGGGATGGGCTATGTGAGTTGATTCTTGAGAAGGCCCACAATTTGCAGTATTATATCTATCCGGGTGCCACAAAGTTGTATCAGGACTTGAGGCAGCACTATTGGTAGAGGAGGATGAAGAAAGACATAGTGGGGTTTGTAGCTTGGTGCCTAAATTGTTAGCTGGTGAAGTACGAGCATCAGAGACAACTGATTGCTTCAGAGCCTTGAGATTCTAGAGTGGAAATGAGAGTGTATTACCATGGGTTTTGTAGCTGGTCTCCCACGCACTTCAAGGAATTTTGATGCTATTTGGGTGATTGTGGATCGGTTGGCCAATTCTGCACATTTCATTCCTGTTGTGACTACTTATTCTTAGAGCGATTCGCTGAGATCTACATTCACGAGATTGTTTGCCTTCATGCTGTGCGGGTGTCCATCATTTCAGATTAGGGCACGCGGTTTACAGTTTTGGAGAGCAGTGCATCGAGAGTTAGGCACACTGGTCGAGTTGAGTACAACATTCCACCCTCAAATGGACGGACAGTCCGAACGCACTATTTAGATATTGGAGGACACGCTACGTGCTTGTGTCATGGATTTCAGGGGTTCTTTGGATCAGTTTATGCCGCTTGCCGAGTTTGCCTACAAAAGCTACCAATCGAGCATTCAGATGGCTCTGTATGAGGCTTTGTATAGGAGGCAGCATCGGTCTTTGGTGGGTTGGTTTGAGCCGGGTGAGGCTAGGTTGTTGGGTACTGAATTGGTTTAGGATGCCTTAGACAATGCTTAGTTGATTCAGGATTGGCTTCGCATGGCGCAGTCTAAGTAGACGAGTCACGCTGATCGGAAGGTTCATGATGTTGCTTACATGGTGGGGGAGAAGGTACTACTCAGAGTTTCACCTGTGAAGGGTGTTATGAGGTTTGGGAAGAAGGGTAAGTTGAGCCCTCGGTACATTTGCCCGTTTGACGTGCTTGAGAGGATTGTAGAGGTGACTTATAGGCTTGCATTGCAGCATAGTCTGTCAAGTGTTCATCCAGTGTTTCATGTTTCCATGCTCTAAAAGTTAGTCGATCATCCGTCGCATGCTTTGGACATCAACATGGTTCAGTTGGATGGTGATTTGACATATGATGTGGAGCCGGTGGCCATTTTGGATTGGCAGGTTTGAAAGTGTAGGTCAAAGAACATAGCTTAAGTGAAGGTGCAGTGAGAGGTCAGCCAGTCGAAGAGGCTACTTGGGATACCGAGATAGGGAGTGGATATCCACACCTATTTGAGACTCCAGATATGATTCTAGACCCGTTCGAGGACGAACGCTTGTTTAAGAGCGGGAGGATGTAACGACCCGGACAGTCGTTTTGAGTGTTGTACCCATGTTCTCCCAATTATTGCTTATTCTATACTCAATTATTGGTATGTGACTTGCCGGGGTAGTTGGTTTTGTTCTGGGGATGTTTCAGAATGAATTTGGACACTTAGTCCAACGGTGGAAGCTTAAGTTAAAAGAGTTAACCTGATGTTGACTTATGTATAATGACTCTGGAATGGCGCTTTGACAGTTCCGATAGCTCCCCATGGTGATTTTGGACTTAGGAGTGTGTCCGAATAGTGATTTGGAGGTCCATTGGTGATTGTCTCTTGAAATGGTGAAAGTTGGGAAATTAGAAGTTTGGAGAGTTGAGAAGTTCGACCGAGAGTTGACATTTTGTTTATTGGGCTCGGATTTTGGTTCTGGAAGTTAGAATAGGTACTTTGTGTAATTTATGACTTGTGTGCAAAATTTGAGGTTTATCGGATTTGATTTGATAGGTTTCGTCATCGATTGTAAAAGTTGGAATTCATTAGTTTTCATTAGGCTTGAATTGGGGTGCGATTCGTATTTTTGCTGTTGTTTGATGTGATTTGGGGCCTCGACGAAGTTCGTATCGTGTTTTAAGACTTAACCAATTGGTTGTGGTCCCGAGGGCTTCGGGAATGAATCGGATGGGAATAAGTGCTGAAGCTGAGATTTTCTTATGTGACCACACCTACGAGGGATTAATTGCAGGTGCGAGCTCGTAGAAGCGAGTAAGGGGGTGTTGGTGCGGGAGTGAAGGGGGCTGGCTAGTGGTCTTCCGCATCTGTGAGCCCGTAGATGCGAGCAAGGCTCCGCAGATGCGGAGATGGGTAAGTGAGGCCTGCTTTGTAGAAGCGGACGGCTAGGCGCAGAAGCGCTTCCGCAAGTGCGGAGCTTGGAGCGCAGGTGCGAACCTATGAGGACTTAAGTGAATTCCACAAAAGCAGAGTTTTCATCATAAAAGTGTTTCCGAAGATGCAGATTTTTGGTCGTAGAAGCAAAGGTCCTGGGTAGTGTTTAAACTCAAGGATTCCTAGATTTTTATCATTTTTGGACATTGCAAGCTCGGTTGGAGACGATTTCTAAGAGGGGTTTCACGAGAAATCTTGAGGCAAGCCACTTTTGATCATTTTTATTCAATAATATTGATGGCCACCTAGTTTATGTGTTTTTAAGGCGATATTTTGGGAGTTTTGGGCTAGGAAATGGAGAGTAACATTTGGGGATTTGAGTGACGATTTGGCGTTGGAATTTGGTAAATTTGGTATGGTTGGAGTCATGGTTGAATGGATGTTCGAATTTTTTAACTTTTGTTGCATTCCGAGACGTAAGCCCGGGGTTGACTTTTCTAGTTGACTTTTTGACTTTTAATTAAGAACTTAGCTTTTTCATATGGAATTGATTCCTATAGCTTGTGTTGATCGTATCAAGTTGTTAGTGGCTAGATTCGAGGCGTTCAGAGGCTGATTCCAGAGGCAAGGGCTTATTGGAGTAGAGATATGCACGGTTTGAGGTAAGTAACACTTCTAAACTTTGTTCTAAGGGAATGAATCCCTGAATTTTGTGTTACGTGATCAGTGTTGAGGTGGCACACATTCTAGGTGACGAGCGTGTAGGATACACCATAGTAATTATGACTTAGTCGATTTCGTAGGACTATGTAGTCACCTAATCTGAATATTATTACAGTACTCTATGTGTTAGAGCACTTGAGCTGTGATTTGTGTTAGAAATCATGTTTAGGCTATGTGGTGGTACTATTGGAACCCACATCGGTCGTTCTTTGCTGTTGAGTTATTTTCTTAATTTGCAGTTATGTACTCAATCGCATTCATAATTGCATATCATATCTTAGTCTCTATATCATTTATTGCCACATCATGTATCATTGATTTGGGCTGATTGGCATTAGTGTTGTGAGCTCGAGAGACTGGAGAGATTGTTGACCGAGTGAGGCCAAGGGCCTATTTTTGAGAGATATTGATGGGATCGGGCTGCACGCTGCAATAGGTATTATTGACTCATTATAGGATCGGGATGCACGCCATAGTAGGTAGTATTGATGGATGATGGGATCGGGCTGTGAATTGCAACAGGTTATATCGGCGCTTGGGCAGGGTCTGCCCCTCCAAGGTCTGACATACCATCAGTGAGCACAAATTCTATTGATTCATGATGGGATGGAGCTGCACAGCGCAACGGGTACCGTACAATGCTCAGTGGGTGATTGTGATGACTCAGAATTGAGACAGTCAGGTAGAGTGCTCTGAGAGTGTGAGTACTTGAGGCTTTCGTTATGTTGCATCACATACGATATGCATATTGACATATAGATATAGAGATGTCATAATCCTCATATCAGTCAGACTTAGCATATTTTATCCGTATTGATTTTAATTGTTAAACCTGAAAGCATGTCTACATTCCTTATACTGTGTACGAACAAATCATGAGTTTTTTCTAAGATATAATTGTCATATTTCCTGTCATTTCCGTACTGTTAAACTCTGTATTTGGACTGTATTGGTTGAGCTCGACATTACTTTCAGCCTAAAGGTTAGGCTTGTTACTTATTGTGTTGGTTGCACTCATACTACACTCTGCATTTCGTGTGCAGATCCAGGTATTTTCGGGCACGGTGGTTGCTGCTTTCAGGAGCTTTATCAGTTTGGAGATTATCGAGGTAGCTGCCTTGGTGTCTGCAGACCTTGACTCTCCTTCTTTTTCTTTTAGTTTTGTTTTTACTGTTCTATCTTCCTAGACAGTGTTTCAGTTGTCAGACCATGTTATTGTGTAGATGCTCATGTACTCAGTGACACCCAAAATTTGGGAAATCTGTATTGAATTGTGGTGTTTACATTTACTATTTAGGAGCTTTCTTTTCGGACTTATATTACTATGTTTTTTCAAATTTAAAAATGCGTGGGTTTATTGTGAATATCAGTTTGGCTATTATTACGAAAGGCGCCATCAGGACATGTGAGTTTTGGGTCGTGACATACGGCCGGTCGAGCAGTCATGCATCTACCATCGTGCTACGGCCATTCGGGCAATCATGCATTTACCACCGTGCTACAGTCAGTCGAGCAGTCTAAAGGAATCATTCTACATGAAATTACGAAGTTATAACTCAAAACTCTGAAATCGGCTCAAAATCGCCCCCGGCCCACGTCTCGGAATCCAAAAAAGATCACCAAACCCGAAAGCCCATTCAACCCCGAGTCTAATCATATCAAATTTACTCAAACCCGATAACAAAATCCCATTCAAAACCTCAAAAATCTAGCCCAAGAACTCTTCTTCATTTTCCTCAATTTTCCACCCCAAATCACAAATTTAATGGTAGAATCAAAGGCATAATCATGGGAATTAACCAAAACTAGATAGGAATCACTTACCCCAAACACCCACGCGAAAATCCCTCGAAAAATCGCCTTCGACCGAGCTCCCAAATCAATTTTGTGATATGAACTGGAAACCCTCATTTTTTAGTCTTTTATTATGCCTAGTTACGCCTTCATCTCGAACGCAACCTTCCCCTCGCGTTCGCGTAGGAAAACTCAGTCTGCCCCTAGTATTACCCCTTCGCAAACGCGTCCTCTTACTCGCGAACACGAAGCTTTGCCGGCTCCACTAATCGCGAACACCACCTCACCCACCGCGAACACGTAGACCAATAGCATGGGGTCCCCAGTTGTCTCTTCTCTTCTTCGCAAACGCGTCCCCCATCTCGTGTTCACGATGTATTCTCTGACCAACATTTGCGAACGCGTCCTCTTCTTCGAGAATGCAAAGAAAAATTCTCCCTCAGCCTCCAGATGCACTTCGCGAAAGTGAGACCACTCTCGCGAACGCGTAAGAGGAAACCAGAACAGCTACACCAGCAATCTTCAGCCAACAAGCCAATGATCCGCCAATCATCCGAAACTCACCCGAGGCCCCCGGGACCTCAACCAAACAAAAAATCAAGTCCCAAAACATCATACGAACTTAGTCGAGCTCTCAAATCACCTGGAACAACATCAAAAATACGAATCGCACATAGATTCAAGCCTAATGAACTTTCAATTTCCAAATTCCTCTAGGCGGCACCTAAACCTATCAAATCACATCCAATTGACCCCAAATTTTGCACACAAGTCCCAATAGACACCACAAATCTGAGTCTAACTTCTAGAATCAGAATCCGACCCCGTCATCAAAAAGTTCACTCCCTGTCAAACTTTCCAAAAATTCAACTTTCGTCATGTCAAGCCTAATTCAACTATAGACCTCCAAATCACAATCCGAACACGCTCATAAGTCCAAAATCACCTAACGGGGCAAATGGAACCATCAAAATTCAAATCCAGGGTCGTCTACACATAAGTCAATTTTAGTCGACTTTTCCAACTTAAGCTTTTCATTATGAGACTAAGTGTCTCAATTCACTCCGAAATATCACCGGACCCAAATCAACTAACCCGATAAGTCATATAACATATATAAAACATAGAAGGAGCAGTAAATGGGGGAAAGGGGTACAACTCTTGAAATGACCGGTCAGGTTGTTCCATTCTCCCCCTCTTAAACAAATGTTCATCCTTGAACGGGTCTAGAAACATATATGGAGTCTCAAATAGGCGTGGATAAGTGCTCCGTATTTCCCGCTCGGTCTCCCAAGTAGCCTCCTCCACGGGATGACTTCTCCACTGCACCTTCACTGAAGCTATATCCTTTGAACTCAACTTCCGAACCTGCTGATCCAAAATGGCCACCGGCTCCACACTTAAATCACCATCCAACTGAACCGTGCTGAAATCCAAAAAATGAGATGGATCACCAATATACTTTCGGAGAAGAGAAACATGAAATACTGGATGCACACCCGATAAACTAGGTGGCAAAGCAAGCTCGTAAGCCACCTCCCCAATCCTCCGAAGCACCTCAAACGGCCCAATGTACCGAGGGCTCAACTTTCCCTTATTTCCGAACCTCATAGCACCCTTCATGGGTGAAACCTTCAGCAGGACCTTCTCCCCAACCATGTAAGCAACATCACGGACCTTCCTGTCAGCATAACTCTTCTGTCTCGACTACGCCATGCGAAGCCGCTCTTGAATAAATTTAACCTTGCCCAATAAATCCTGAACCAAGTTAGTACCCAATAGCCTAGCCTCCCTTGGCCCGAACCAACCCACCGGAGATCTACACCATCTCCTATACAAAGCCTCATATGGATCCATCTGAATGCTCGACTAGTAGTTGTTGTTGTAGGCAAACTCCGCGAGTGACAGCAACTGATCCCAAGAACCCCCAAAATCAATGACACAAGCACGTAGTATGTCCTCAATATCTGAATAGTGCGCTTGGACTGTCCGTTCGTTTGAGGGTGAAATGTTGTGCTCAACTTAACCTGGGTGCCCAATTCTCGTTGTTCTGCTCTCCATAACTGTGATGTAAACTGGGTGCATAGATCTGAAATGATGGATACTGGCACACCCTGAAGGCGGACAATCTCTCGGATGTAATTCTTAGCCAACCGCTCTAAAGAATAGGTAGTACAAACTAGAATGAAGTGCGAGGACTTGGTCAGCCGATCCACAATCACCTAAATAGCATCGAAATTCCTCGAAGTCCATGGGAGCCCAACTACGAAATCCATGGTGATCCACTCCCACTTCCACTCTAGAATCTCTAACATTTAAAGCAATCCACCCGGTCACTGATGCTCATACTTCACCTGCTGACAGTTAAGGCACCGAGCTACAAATCCCACTATATCCTTCTTCACACTCCTCTACAAATAGTGTTGCCTCAAGTCCTGATACATCTTCGCAGCAATTGGATGAATAAAATATCGCGAACTGGTGGGCCTCCTCAAGAATCAACTCACGTAGCCCATCCACATTGGGCACAAAAATCCGACCATGCATCCTCAATACCCCATCATCCCCAATAGTCACATCTCTGGCATTACTGTGCTGAACCGTGTCCTTAAGGACAATCAAATGGGGATCATCATACTGGAGCTTCCTGATACGATCATATAAGGAAGACTGAGAAACCACACAAGCTAGAACCCGGTTAGGCTCTGAACATCCAATCTCACGAACTGGTTGGCCAAAGCCCGAACATCAACTGCAAGAGGTCTCGCTCCCACGGGAATGAATGCAGGACTACCCGTACTCATGCCTTCCTACTCAAGGCATCGGCCACCACATTGGCCTTCCCGGGATGATACAGAATGATGATATCATAGTCCTTTAGCATCTCCAACCGTCTCCGCTACCTCAAATTTAGATCCTACTGTTTGAACAAGTGCTGGAGGCTCCGATGATCCGTAAACACCTCACCAGACACACCGTAGAGATAATGCCTCCAAATCTTCAATGCATGAACAATGGCAGCTAACTCCAAATCATGAACATGGTAGTTCTTCTCATGAGGCTTCAACTGGTGTGAAGCATAAGCAATCACTCTACCCTCCTGCATCAAGACAAACCTAATACCGATCCGAGAAGCATCCCAATATATTGTATAAGAGCCAGAAGCTGAAGTCAAAACAAGAACTGGAGCTGTGGTCAGGCAGAATTGAGCTTCTTAAAGGTCTTCTCACACTCATCCAACCACCTGAAAGGAGCACCCTTTTGGGTCAATTTGGTCAAGGGCGATAAAATAGACAAAAATTCCTCTCTGAAGCGATGATAATAACCGGCCAAGCCAAGAAAGCTCCGAATCTCCATAGTTGAGGATGTTCTGGGCCAACTCTGAACCGCCTCTATTTTCTTCGGATATACCTGAATACCCTGACTGGACACCACGTGCCCCAGGAATGCCACTGAGCTGAGACAAAACTCATACTTCGAGAACTTGGCATAAAGTTTCTCCTCCCTCAACCGCTGCAACACAATCCTCAAATGTTGGGCGTGCTCCTCCTGGCTATGAGAGTGCACCAGGATATCATCAATGAACACTATAACCAACATAGTCGAGATAAGATTGAAACACACTGTTCATCAGATGCATGAACCCTGTTGCGGAGTTAGTCAACCCAAAAGATATCACAAGGAACTCATAATGACCATAACAGGTCCTGAATGCGGTCTTTAGAATATCTTCATCTCGAATCTTCAACTGGTGATACCCAAACTTCAAATCAATCTTGGAGAACACCCTCGCTCTCTGAAGCTGGTCAAACAGATCATCAATACGCGGCAAAGGATACTTGTTCTTGATTGTAACTTTTTTCAACTACCTATAATCAATGCACATCTTCATAGTGCCATCCTTGTTCTTCACAAACAGAACTGATGCACCCCAAGGCGACACACTAGGCCTAATAAACCCCTTATCAAGGAGTTCCTGAAGCTGCTCCTTCAATTCTTTCAACTCAGCTGGTGCCATACGATATGATGGGATTGAAATGGGCTGAGTGTCCCGCACCAAGTCAATACCGAAGTTAATGTCCCTGTCGGACAACATGCTCGACAAATCTACAGGAAACACATTCGAAAACTCCCGCACCACCAGAGTAGAATCAATAGTGGGAGCATCAGCACTAACATCCTTCACAAAGTCTAGATATGATAAACAACCTTTCCCAACCATCCGCCGGGCCTTCAAATATGAAATCACTGTGGTGGGAAACATAGTCTAGAGAACCTCTCCACTCAATCCTTGGCAATCTCGGCATCTCCAACATCACGGTCTTAGCGTGACAATCTAGAACAGCATGATAGAGAGACGACCAATCCATACCCAAAATCATGTTAAAGTCTACCATACTAAGAAGCAAAAGATCAACTCTGGTCTCCATACCTCCAATAGTCACCACACACGATCAATATACACGGTCCACAATAATAGTATTACCCACGGGCATAGAGATATGAACAGATGAAGCTAAGGACTAAAGGGGCATATCCAAATGATGAACGAAATACGATGAAACATATGAATAAGTGGAACCAATGTCAAATAGTGTAGAGGCATCTCTGTGTAAAACTGAGACAATACCGGTGATCACTGCATCCGAAGCAACAACATCTGGTCTGGTAGGAATAGCATCAGCCTCCCCCTCTAGGACGACCTCTAGCTAATTGGGCCCCACCACGAGCTGGCTAAGCGGGTGGTGACGTAACGGGTGCTAAAGTTGTAGGCTGATTCCTCTGCTGAGCTGGACTTCTCGGAAGGCGGGGCAATACCTCTTGATGTGACCCATATCTCCACACTCGAAACAACCGCTCCCTGTGAATGGCGGCAGGGACTGAAGGGAGCCCGAGCACCAGAATACCAGCTAGAAGAACCCCATGCGGATGACCCCTAAACTGAAGGTGCATCATCCACTAACTTAGCACCACTAAATGATGGAGGTCGAAGTATCCCTAATCTCTCAAGTCTCCACTGCTCATTATCAGCCATAACAGGGACTAACGGCACCTGAGCAGGTGTTGCCGGCTGGGTTGGTAGTGCCCCTGGGGTCTGGAGTCCCTGCATCACCTGCTCAGGTGTACAGGTGGCGGGAGTCTGAGTACCTCCCCTGTCCTGAGAAGTGGCTGCTGCGGCCGGACCAGAGACCACCTGAGCAAGACTGGTACACACGGTGAGAATCTAAGCTTAGGCCTCCTGAAGGCCTAGAATCGCGATGGGCACAACTTGTGCCTGAGCTGGACCCACTGGCTCAACTTTATCTAGTACCTGCTCCTAAGCTAGAGTGACTGGTGGGTCTGCAGGTGCTGCCCTAGCTGTTGTACGAGCTGCACCGTTACCCCTACCGCGGCCTCTACCACGACCTCGGCCTCTCGTGGCCCTAGCTGGTGGTATTGGTGGCTGTCCATCCTGCCCAGTAGTACGTGTCCTCACCATCAGTTAGAGAATAAAATAACAGAAATTTAGTTACCGGAATCAACAAATCCACCCGACAACAATACAAGAATGTGAAATTTCCTAAGGGTTCGGTAGCCTCTCGAAGATAAGTACAGACGTCTCCATACCAAACCACAAGACTATACTAAACCTGCTCATGACTCGTGAGACCTATGTATTCTAGGCTCTAATACCAACTTGTCACGACCCAAAATCAACCGTCGTGATGGCACCTATCGTGGAACTAGGCAAGCCAATTACTTAACTTTTTCAACATAACCAAAAGCTTTGAAAAATACAAAAGCAGTTAATATTTAAGGAAAACCTTTAAAAATAGAAATACATACGCTAACCAATACAATCTCTCCCAAAACCGTGGTGTCACCGAGTACATGAGCATCCACAGCGGAAGATAGTCTAGTACAATGCCTAAAGAGTAAAAATGAAATACAAGTAAAGATAACGAAGGAGGGTCAAGGTCTGCGAACGTCGTGCAGCTACCACGATAGTCTCCCGAGATCCTGATTCCACATTCAGTAGCCGCCGTGACCGGAAGCACCTAGATTTGCACACGAGGTGCAGGACATAGCGTGAGTATAACCAACTCAATAAGTGGAAAATCAAAATTTTGGACTGAAAGTAGTGACGAACTCAACCGGCACACTTCAATATAGAAGTAATAGTGCAGAAACATAGGTATGCTTTCAAGTTCCGCAGATAAACTCAAACCAGTAAAATAGATCAAATATGAATGATAAGAAGAATATAACTTCTCTACTTCTACATGCCAATGCACATGTTGTATGTGATGCACTAAGCAGACATCCTCATGTGCTCACACTCTCAATTTCTCAATCACTCAGTATTGTATATGGCCAATCCAGCCCAGGGAAGATCCATCCCGGAATATATACATCAACTGACAATCAGTCACCCAGTACAAAGTAGGGCCAATCCAGCCCGTGGGGAAGATCCATCCCCAGGTACATAATGCTTCGGACAAGATCCATGTCCTGGGAAGATCCATCCCTCAATATAATCAACTGCGCTCACTGGGGGTGTGTGAAGAATCTTGAGGGGCTCCTTCAACCAAAGCGCTATCATAAATCAGTAAAACTACTGCAGCGTGCAGCCCGATCCCATAAATGTCACTCATAGTCAGGCTCTCGGCTTCACTCTATGATCAATCTCTCCAATCTCTCTCACCGGCTCACCATGTCAATGAAACTAGCCCAAATAAAAAACTAATGATATGACGGATCAATAAATAACAACAGAAACTGAAATATGATGTGAAATGAATGAGTATGACCAAGTACAAAATATCAATGAAATCAGTAAGACAACACCAAGAAACGACCACTTTGGGTTCCAACAGTACTGGCATATAGCCTAAACAAGATCTCTAGCATGTTTAATAGCTTAATTACTTTACCACATAATGAAAACACGGACATCAACAAGATAAGTCCACTACACATTGCCATGGAATCGACCAAGTCACAACTATCATGGTGCACGCCTACACGCCCGTCACTTGGCATGTGCATCACCTCAACACCAATCATATAACACATATTTCGGGGTGCCGAACCCTCAGAGCCAAGTTTAGAAGTGTTACTTACCTCAATTCGAGCAAAACTCTACTCCAACATGCTTTTGCCTCACAAATCAGCCTCCACACACTCAAATCTCGCCATAAACAGTACGATACAATCAAGATGGGCAATGGTATCAGTTCTACAAGAAATTACGAAGTTATAACTCAAAAATCCGAATTCGGCTCAAAACCGGCCCACCGGGGCCACGTCTCGGAATCTAACAAAAATTACCAAACCCGAAAGCCCATTCAACCCTGAGTCTAACCATATCAAATTTACTCAAATTCGATAACAAAATCCCATTCAAAACCTCAAAAATCTAGGCCAAGAACTCTTCTTCATTTTCCTCAATTTTCCACCCCAAATCACAAAATTAATGGTAAAATCAAAGGCATCATCATGGGAATTAATCAAATCTTGATAGGAAGCACTTACCCCAAACACCCACGTGAAAATCACTTAAAATAATCACCTTCTACTGAGCTCCCAAATAAATTTTGTGATATGAACTCGAAACCCTCGTTTTTGAGTCTTTTATTCTGCCCAGTTACGCCTTTCTCGCGAACGCGACCTTCCCCTTGCGTTCGCGTTGGAAAACTCAGTCTGCCGCTTAAATTAACCCTTCGCGAACGCGTCCTATGACCCGCGAACGCGAAGCTTTGCCGACCCCACTCATCACGAACGCGACCTCATCCCTCGCGAACGTGTAAACCAATAGCATAGGGTCCCTAGTTGTCTCTTCCCTTCTTCGAAAACGCGTCCCCCATCTCGCGTTCGCAATTTATTCTCTGAAAAAACCTTCGTAAATGCATCCTTTTCTTTGTGAACGCGAGAACAATTCTCCCTCAGACTCCAGATGCACTTTGCGAACACGAGACCACTCTCGTGAACACGTAAGAGGAAACCAGAACAGCTACATCAGCAATCTTCAACAAACTTGCCAAGTCCAAAAATGATCCGCCAACCATCTGAAACTCACCAGAGGCCCCCGAGACATCAATCAAACACACCATCAAGTCCCAAACATCATATGAACTTAGTCGCACCCTCAAATCACCTCGAACAACATCAAAAACACGAATTGCACATACGTTCAAGCCTAATGAACTTTGAATTTCCAAATTCCTCCAACCGGCGCCTAAACCTATCAAATCATGTCCAATTGACTCCAAATTTTGCACACAAGTCCCAAATGACACCACTGACTTGATCCAACTTCCAGAATCAAAATCCGACTTCGATATCAAAAAGTCCACTCTCGGTCAAACATCCCAAATATTCAACTTTCGCCATTTCAAGTCTAATTCAACTACAGACCTCTAAATCACAATCCGGACATGCTCTTAAGTCCAAAATCACCTAACGAAGCTAAAGGAATAATCCAAATTCAAATCTGGGGTCGTTTACACATAAGTCAACATCCGGTCAACTTTTCTAACTTAGGCTTTCCATTATGAGACTATGTATCTCAATTCATTTGAAAATCTCCTCAGACCCCAACTAACTAACCCCATAAGTCATATAACAACCATAAAGAACAAAAGGTGCAGTAAATGGAAAAACGGGGCTACAACTCTCGAAACTCGATAAGTCATATAACAGCTGAGTCATAAGAAGTTAGCAAAAAGCTTCCACTTGATTGTGTATGCACCAGAGGTGCAAGTATTATCGTGGAGCTTTAGGGTGTGGATTTAAATTCCTTTTATGTGGAAGGGAAATGAAAGTGACAGAATATACGATGCAAATTCAAAGATAAGTAAGGTAAAGGCGAAAAAGATACAAGAGATTCAAGTGCGGAAGGTTGTGAATAGTCCGGCCTTCAGATAGAAGTTGTGGTTTAGATTAGCTTACAGAGGATACCCTAGTGAAAATTTTGTAAATTTCTAAGAGTTGACATTCGAGGACTAATGTTTCTAAAGGGGGGAAGGATGTTACTCCCTGTACTTTTGCATGTTGGATTTGTCGTAAGATAATTGACATAAGTTCAAGGACAAAATTATTTTTGAGGTTATAAGTATTTATGCTATTTATAAGAAGTGATAAGTAATGTCTTGAAGGTTAAAGTGTAAGAGAATCAATGAAAATGAGTTTCGTTGAAGTTTTTCATTTTAGTGTGAAAAAATGGTCCAAGCTATAATACCCTGTATTTATGGACTGGTGCTATACCACAAGACCAAGATTGTAAGTTATATGAAGTACATTAGTATTTAAGTGAAATGAGACCTAGAAATTATAGTGTAAATAATTGGTTAAATGTTAGTATAAAGTTGGAGAATGTGGAACTAGCTATAAGTGGATAAGTGTGAGAATTGTTTTGTCCATGTGGGACCATGACAACTAAAGAAAAGTGTGACTAATATGCGTGTATGATGTGGTGGCGTCACATTTTAGGATGAGTATGCTTGCTAAGAAGTGAAGTGCATAAGTGGGGTTCCACCCATGGCCTACCAAGAAAGATTAGTTGGGATCCTTTATTTGGGTGGTTTACTAGAAAACAACTAAGGATACATATATATATATATATATATATATATATATATATATATATATATATATATAGTATAATTTTGGATAGTTACTATTATTACTATTTTCGGATATACTTTAAATTATAATTTGTTATGAGAAAGTTTATATGCATCTTTATTTACTACCGAGCTATGGCTAGTTGGGCAGTCATGCATCTTCATTTACCACCGAGCTACAGCCTGTCAGACAGTCATGCATCATCATTAACCATCGAGCTACGGTCGGTTAAGCAGTTATGCATCTTCATTTACCACCGAACTACGGCCGGTTGGATAGTCATGCATCTTCAATTACCAGCGAGTTACGGCCGGTTGGGCAATCATGCATCTTTGCTTACCACCGAGCTACGGCCGGTTGGGCAGTCATGCAGCTTCGTTTACCACCGTGCTATGGCCGGTTAGCCAGCCATACATCTTTGTTTACCACCATGCTATGGCTGGTCAGGAAGTCATGCATTTACCACCATGCTACGGCCGGTTGGACAATCATGTAATTACCACCGTGCTATGGCCAGTCGGGCAGTCATGCATTTACCACCGTGCGACGGCCGGTCGGGATGTTACCACTGATCAATTGGGCAGTCATGTTAACGATATGGGATAATAGTCCCAAAGAGAGGCATTATATAAATACATACATATATATATATATATATATATATATATATGTATGTATGTATGTATGTATTTTATATATTTGTAAGTATAATTAGTATGCATATACGGTGGCACCTCAGAGATTTAGGTTGATTCTTATATCTCTTTAATTGATGTTGACTTATTGTTATGTTTCAGTTCTATATATATATATATATATAATATATATATATAAATATATGTATGTATGTATTTTATATATTTGTAAGTATAATTAGTATGCATATACGGTGGCACCTCAGAGATTTAGGTTGATTGTTCATTAATGTTGACTTATTGTTATGTTTCAGTTCCGCCTTACATACTCGGTACATTATTCTTACTGACGTCCTTTTTGTTATGGACGTTGCGTTCTTGCCTGCAGGTATAGGTAATCAGTTTGACGAGCTCTCATAGTAGATGAGGTTATCATTCAACAAAGGATCGGTAAGACTCCACTTCATTCGGAGTGCAACCAAGTCTATGAGTCATCGTGTCAGAGTTTTGCTACGGACTTATGGGTAGGTTGGGACCCAGTCCCGTTTTGATGTCACACACTCTTAGAGGCTTCGTAGACATAGGTTCATTATGTACAGTATGTCAGAGGCCTTGACGGCCCTTGTGTATTCATGTTTTAACAACGATGGATGGCTAATATAGCGTTTGTCCACTTACAGTTGTACATTATGAGTTATGTCCATGTTGGACCATGATAGTTATAGAAAGAATGCGCTTAGCCAACTCGGCCTATGCATGTTCTTGTTTTCTTTGAACGATCATGAGTTATAGAGTGGTTCCACTACTATACCAGGTGCCAGTCACGCCTCCCTAGGTTGGGGCGTGACAAAGTGTTCCACCAGTAGCCAGGAATGGCCGCACCAAAATAATTGGACCATCCTCGTCGGCCATGTAGTCAATAATCGTTAAATCAGCGGGAACGGCGAATTTTCCCACTCGCACCAGCACATCTTCAAAAAATCATTCAGGCACTGCTAATGATCGTTCAACTAGCTGTAGAGTTATAATAGTAGGCTCTGGGGCTCCAAGATCGAGCTGCTTTAACATTGATAGTCGAATCAAAGTAATGCTTGCTCCCATATCGCACAGGGCTCTACCAACCTCGTGTATTCCAATCGCCAAAGGGGATTGTAAAAGAACTGGGATCCTTCAACTTAGGCAGCAGCTTACTTTGTACTCTAGCACTGCACTCCTCAATTTGTGCAACCGTTTCAAACTCTATCAACCTTCTTTTATTAGCCACGATGTCTCTCAAGTACTAGGCATATTTAGGAACTTCTTGTAGCACTTCTATCAAAGGTAGATTCACCGTACTTGGCTAAAGATATCTAAGAAATTTATATACTTGGACTCATTTTTCGACTTTTGCAACCTTTGAGGAAAAGGCGGTGGTGGCCTTACCTCTATCTCCTGCCTATGTTTATCATCTTTCTTTTCAGCTTGTACCTCGGATTGAGGTACCAATCTTTCTAAAACTTCTTTAGACATAAACATTTTAGGTAGCACCTCCTCCAATGCTTTCCACTTCTTAGATTAATTTCTTGCACTTGTTCGAGGGGATTCTTCTCAGTATCACTTGGGAGTGCCGCATTAGGTCTAGCATTCTGAATGGAGGCGATTTGCCCTGCTTGCCTTTCCAAATTATTGAATCCGAAGTTGCTGATTATCAAGACGGAGTTGTTGATTATCAAGCAAGAGCTTATTTAACAACTCATTAGCAGTTTCCTCTGCCTGTTGTGGTGGATTCTGTGGTATGTTGAAATTTCCATACGGTCTGTTACTGTTCCGAATACACCCCAAGAGAAGTTGGGATGGTTTCTCTGGTTTTGAATGTAAGTGTTCCCATATTGAGTATTATGGTTCATCTGACCCCTATTGTGCCGCCCCACATAATAAATGGATTCAGGATTCAATGAGCAATGGTCACTCTTGTGGCTTTCTCCACATATCTCACAACATGTAGACATTTGTTGCACCTGCTGCGCTTGTTGCATCGTCATCTTATTACCTAATTGTCTAACTTTGCTATATTTGCTCTCATGGCTGAGAAATCATCAAGATCAATAACACCCACTTCCTTCTGTTTAGGTGCTCTACGTGTTCCCCAGTCTACTTGCCAATTGTTATCATTAGCCATGAAATTGTTCTGTAGGATTTGGATTTCAGTGTACCGCCTAGCCATGCAACTACCACCACTAGCCGATCAAGATTCATCTTGGATGCTTCATCTAACCCATCAAAAAAAGTATGACCAAGGATTTCATCAGTCTTACAGTGATGTGGACAATCTCTGAGTAGCTTTTTATATCTCTCCCAAGCTTGATGTAGAATCTCGCTATCTTTTTGTTGAAACCCTAGAATCTGGCTTCTTAGTGACTTTGTTTTCTTTGTGGGAAAGAATTGATAAGGAATTTTCGTGCTAGATCATCCCATGTTTGGATTGAGTTTGCTGCATATTTGTTCAACCACTCCTTTGCTTCCCCCAACAGAGAAAAAGGAAACAAGGTTAGTCTGACATAGTCCTTGGGGACGTTCAGATAGTTGTATGTATCCGTAATCTCCGAAAAGTTCTGTATGTGCCTTTGGATCTTCACTCGGTAAACCCACAAATTTCCATGTGAATTGGACCAAATGCACCATGTATTGTTTCAGCTCAAAGTGCCTAGTTATATTAGGCTTCACGATAGCCTGAGTCATGTTCGCGACACTAGGCCTTGTGGCCTCAATCACCGGTCTCTCTTCATTTTCTGCCACCTTGATTGGCTGTGGTTGGACTACAATACCCAAGTCTGCAATTCTTGCTCTTTCTTCTGCCCCCCTCCTTAACCCATGGAAAAGTCTTCCCGGCACAGGACCAGGAGGAGGAAGATTGTTCAAACTGTTGCTTCTTCTTAGAATTCAAGGTGAACCCCTGTAGAGTCAGAAACGGTCAAAAAAATTAACACTTGAACAAAAACAAATAAAAGCCTATTTCAGACAAATAACTAATTTTAAAATCCCCGGAAACGGTGCCAAAAACTTATTGGGTCTAACGCACACGCAAGTATACACAGTCGACAAGAAATAAATTGATAACAAAGTATCGTTCCCATGAGAATTTATGATCAACTATTGTTCAATCCAAGCTATTTATAAATTTAATGCTCAAGTGAGTGTGAAGAAAATTATTGTGATTTTCGTAACTAAATTACTACTAACTGAGAAGCAAGTAAGAAAATAAGATCGCAAGTAGAGCAAACAAACACTTAGAAAGAATTCGATGAGATGGGAACATTCAAGGGTTATGGGATTAACATCTCTCCTATTGTGTTTTCCAAGTTGATGTAATCACTTGACTTAACTAATTTGTTGATTAGCAGGGTCTGTTATGCTCGCGAAGTTCTTTCGACTATATGTCTATAGAATCAAACTTGACAGGAATGCATGTATATTTCCTGCAAAAATAACCAAGTAAGGCAACTTGAATATGTCTATCCTAATCACGAATCTATTATCTGATACCTGGATTCAAGAACATACTCTATTAAATCCTATATGCAATTGATAGTTCCCACTTTCGAGTTCAACTATAAATTCATAGATAGTACTCTTTTGTTAGCTACGCAATAGAATAATTAAGTGTGAGTTTGAATAAACAAATTAATATGATAAAATCTAACAAAACAATCAACCATCTATTTACAATAGTCAAGAACGACCCATAACCCTAGAACACTTAGGTTCTTCGCAACTCATGTTCATAACAATCATCAAAATAGTGTTTTCAAACATAAAAGATATGAATACTAGAAGAAGAATGGAAGAATTGATGAATTCCGTACTCCCGAGTATTCCGTACTTGTGTTTTCCTCTCAAAGTAGCGTGCCCCCTCAAAAATAGGTTTAGTTTTGCTTTTATATGAGTTGGGGCATCTTGGGGTCGAAATAACCAAGTCTCGGCCAAAATAGGACAAGTTCCTATCACCAGCGCTCAGGGTAGCATAGGGGGCTAGCCCTGGTACTAGAAATTTTGAGGTCTAGAAACCGTGCCACAGGTTGCGCCCCACGCTACTTGTGGCGCTACTTTGTGACTTTGTCTTGTTTATTCGCCTTTTTGCTTCAATTGATGCATCCTTGTCCTAAATTGAACAAAATTCGTTAACTTTCAAAGAAAATCATTTGCATCTTGTGGTCGTACCATAAGCTCGCCCGTAGTGTAGATCTTTACTAATCTAAGCTAGCCAAATCTAGGATCAATTAAGACTTTAAGGTTGTAATGTAGGTTAAGAGATGGATAGGATACATATAGGAATAGTGACTAACCCTACAAAACACTTTATTATACTACACTCAAGAATCGAGCACTTTTTATTCTCAACAATTCACTCATCACAAACCATACAAAACATAGCCCTTTGTTTAATTAAGCACTTCTACATCTCCACTAGCATGAATTACTAAGACTAAGAGTTATATGTTTTTCTTCATTTTGACTATCAACATTAGTTGTCTGTATTTTTTTTACACACACTCCATACATTAAGGCTCATCGGCTAGTGGTACTTTTCACAACCTTAATGCACCTTATGGGCCTTTCCATGGTTCCACTCAAAAACTACTTCTCAGATCTCTCGCCTTACTTCTTTTAGTGACTAAGTGCCTTCGGAGGTAAAGGTTCGACAAGCTCAAATTAAGAACAATATAAGGATACAACTTGTAGTATGGGTGCCAAAGAAAAGGTCTATAGGCTCAAAGGGGCTAGCAACAGAAATATCTTATTTGTATGTCACAAGCACATCTATGATCAAGCAAGAAATGCATACACCATCTCCTAGACTAGCACAAATTAATGATTGCGCTTTGATTAACACACAGGGAAAGTTCTAGACTACACAGGATAGCACAAAATTGACACAAAAATTGCACATGACTCAATCAAGGCGGTTCTGTTCAGCTCTCAAGTCAAGCAAGAACATAGAGTTGAGAAATTTTAAGAAATACTACACTAGGTGACATACAAGTCAAACAAATGAGAAAAAAGATGTCACAGAGTAGGTTATTTATTTTACAGTAGGCATCACAATCCAAATCAAATATATAGGAAGACAGAGCACATGCCATAGTCTAATATGCCAGCACAAAACCTGTCAACAGGTATATCAGAGTTACTCAGTTTTCTTCCAATCCTACTCCTAGAAAAATAAATATAAAATACTCGGTTCAAGCTACACCCTTGAAAAAGAACAGGCATCCAAATAAAAACCAAGGGGTACTAACTAACTATCCTAAAAAAATCTTCTTGGTATTTTTAATCGGACCTTAATTCCTCAAGAAAATTGTCCAAAAGATCCATCCTCGGGAAAAGTCCGAGCTTTTTCTGATTTTACTTTTTTTGTTTTTCTTAAGTCTACTACTTTAAATTAAATTACTTCTAATTAGGTTATATGAAGTAAATAATGAGAAAATATTTCCATGCAATTACACTCAGAAAGTAATTCTCCCACCCCACACTTATGACATGCATAGTCCACGATGAATGATCACATAGCAAAATAATAAAACACGGATGAGAAATACTTCATGAGACCCTCTAAGGCCTAGCTAGCAACATGATCCTCAATATTTAGGGTTTGGACGACCCCACACATAAACTCAAACATGCTCCTCAACTTCAACTTCAGGTACTCAAACTTCCCCTAATCCGCAAAATAAAAACGAACAAAATGTAACACTTAAAAATTAAGAATAAAATAAATAACATACATGATTGGTTGCCTCCCAACATGCACCTTATTTATGGTCGTGGCACGAATCTGCTACTCTGCTCAGGCTGGGAGCTTTCGTTTCCTCCACTTTCCATGGAGTTTTGCCTTCTTAAGCGCTCTAGGAGGATCTCCTCTTTCCTCTTTGACCCTTTGCTCTTTTACCTTCACACATTCAGCTCGCAACACCACTTCTTCTAACTCGATTTTTTTCCATGCCAGTAGGCTCCACATAAGGACCTTGCTCTATCAACTTTGATTCTACCACAAATCATGCACAAAACCTCATAATAATTAGGGAGGTTAATTTCCTTTTACACATTAAACGTGACTTCTTCATCATGCACTCTCATCTTTAACTTACCCTCCCTCACATCAATAAGTGCTCCACAGTAGCTAAGAATGGCCGCCCCAAAATAATTGGAACCTCCTCATCTAGCATGTAGTCAAGTATAATATCGGCGAGAAAGATGAACTTCCCCACTCGCACCAACACATCAATAATTCCTTCAAGCACCGCCAATGATCGATCTGCTAGTTGTAGAGTTATAATAGTATGCCTGGGAGCTCCTAGATCGAGCTGCTTGAACACTAAAAGTGGCATCAAATTAATGCTTGCCCCCAGATTGTACAAAGTTCTACCAACCTCGTGTCTCCTAATCGCCAATGGGATGGTAAAATAACCGGGATCCTTCAACTTAGGCGGGAGCTTACTCTGTACTCTAGCACTACACTCCTCAATAAGTGCAACCTTTACAAACTTTGTCAACCTTGTTTTATTGGCCACGATGTCTCTCAAGTACTTGACATATTTAGGAACTTCTTGCAGCACTTCTATCAAAAGGTAGAATGACCTATACCTGGCTCAAAGTATCTAAGAACTTTTTGTACTTGGGCCCATATTTCGACTTTTGCAACATTTGAGGAAAAGGTGGTGGTGGCCGTACCTCTATCTCCTACCTATGTTTATCATCTTTCTTTTTAACTTCTATCTCTGGTTGAGGTACCAATATTTCAAAAACATCTTTAGACACATACGTTTTAGGTGGCACCTCCTCCAATGCTTTCCCACTTCATAGATTTATTGCTTGCACTTGTTCAATGGGATCATTCTCAGTATCACTTGGAGTGCCCCATTAGGTCTATCATTCTAGGTGGAGGCGACATGCCCAACTTGCCTTTCCGAATTATTGAATTCTGTCCATTGTTGCTGATTATCAAGACGGAGCTGTTGATTATCAAGCAATAACTTCTTTAAAAACGTATTAGTAGTATCCTCTGCCTGTTGTGGTGGAGTCTATGGTATGTCAGAATTTCCTTGAGGTCTATTACTGTTCTGATTACCGCCCAAAGAGAAATTGGGATGGTTTCTCCAATTTGAAATTAAAGTGTTCTCATACTGAGTATTATGATTCATCAGACCTCTATTGTGATGCCCCACATAATAAATGGATTCAGGATTCAACGAACGGTGGTTACTCGTGTGGATTACTCCACAATCTCACAACTTGTACACATTTGTTGCACCTGCTGCATCTACTGCACTTGTTACATCATCATCTTATTTACCTTATTTGCTAACTGAATATCTGCTCTCATGGCTAAGAAATCATCAAGATCAATAACACCTGCTGCCTTCTGTATAAGTGCTTTTCGTGGTACCCCATCTGCTTGCCAATTATTATTATCGTTAGCCATGAAATTATTCAGCAGGATTTGGATCAGTGTACAGCCTAGCCATGCAACTACCTCCACATGCCGAATCAAGATTCATCTTGGATGCTTTGTCTAACCCATCAACAAAAGTATGACGCATGACTTCATCAGCCTGACAGTGATCTTGGCAATCTCTGAGTAGCTTTTTATATCTCTCCCAGGCTTGACGTAGAGTCTCGCTATCTTTTTGTTGAAATCCTAGAATTTGACTTCTTAGCGACTTTGTTTTCTTTAAGGGAAAGAATATTATTATGAATTCCGTGCTATATCATTCCATGTTCGGATTGAGTTTACTAGCTCTTTGTTCAACCACTCCTTTGCTTCCCCTAACACAGAAAAGGAGAACAAGGTCACTCTAAAATAGTCCTTGGGGATGTTCGTATAGTTGTGTGTATTCATCATCTACAAAAAATTCTATATGTGCATCTGCGAATCTTCACTCAGTAAATCCACAAATTGCCTTGTGGATTGGATCAGTTGCAATACGTACTATTTCAGGTCAAAGTGCCCAGTTATGTCAGGCTTCACAATAGCCGGAGTCATGTTCGCGAGACTAGTCCTTGCGACCTCAATCACCAGTCTCTCTTCATTTTCTGCCATCTCAATTTGTTGTGGTTGGACTACAATGCCCAAGTCTACAATTCTTGCTCTTGCTTCCGCCTCCCTCCTTAACCTGTGGAAAAGTCTTTCGGGCTCAGGATCAGGAGGAGGAAGATTGTTCATACTGTTGCTTCTTCTTAGAATTCAAGGTGAACCTTTGTAGAGTCAGAAACATTCAAAGAAATTAACACTCGAAAAAAAACAAATAAGAACCTATTTCAAACAAATAACTAATTTTAAAATTCCCAGCAACAACACTAAGACCGTGTTGGGTCCAAACGCACACACAAGTATACGCAGTCGACTAATAATAAAGTGATAAGAAAGTATCGTTCCCACGAGGATTTATGATCAACTATTGTCCAATCCAAGCTATTTTTAAATTTAATGCTCAAGTGAGTATGAGGAAAATGATTGTGATATTTGTAACTAAAGTACTATGAACTGATAAGCAAGCAAGAAAATAAGATCGTAAGTAGTGCAAACAAACACTTAGAAAGATTTCAATGAGATGGGAATATTCCAGGGTTACGGGATCAACGTCTTTCCTATGGCGTATTTCAGGTTGATGTAATCACTTCACTTGTCGAATTTGTTGATTACCAAGGTTTATTATGCTACGAAGTTCTTTCGACACTTTGCTCGACTATTCAAGTCAACCTAAGACTATATGTCTATAGAATCAATCTTGACAAGAATGCATGTATATTTCCTGCACAAATAACCAAGGCAACTAGAATATGTTAATCCTAATCATGAATCTATTCTCCGATGCCCGGATTCAAGAACTTACTCTATTTAATCCTATATGCAATTTATAGTTCCCACTTTTGAGTTCAACTCTAAATTCGTAGATAGTACTCTATTATTAGCTATGCAAAAGAATAATTAAATGCAAGATCAAATAAAACAATAATATGATAAAATCAAGCAAAACAATCAACCGTCTAATTACAATAGTAAAGAAAGACCCATAACCCCAGAATAATAAGGTTCTTAGCCGTTCATAGTCATAACAATCATCAAAATAGTGTTTTCAAACATAAAAGCTATGAATACTAGAAGAAGAATGGAATAATTGATGAATTCCATGCTCCCGAGCGTTCCGTACTTGTGTTTTTCTCTCAAAGTGCCCCCCCCCCCCCTTCCAAAATAGGTTTAGGTTTAGTTTTATACGAATTGGGGTGTCTTGGGGTCGAAATAACCAAGTCCTTGGCAAAATAGGACAAGTTCCCATCACCAGTGCTCTGGGGGTAGCATGGGGTGCTAGCCCTGGCACTGTAAATTTTGAGGGTCTGGAAACTACGCCACAAGTGGCGCCCTACATTACTTGTGGCGCTTTTTATGACTTTTTCTCGTTTCTTCCCCTTTTCGCTTCAATTCATGCACCTTCGTCCCAAATTCCTCCAGATGATTCCTACACATAAAAATACGATAAATTAGCACAAATAATTACATTACACATCCGAAATATACGAAACATGAGTAAAATGTGAGGCAGTATGCATATCACCACTTAGCAAGTCTAGGAGTTCGAGTTCTTGACTCCGAAGACGGTGGCATTGTTTTTCATAACAGGGCTAAATCCTTCTTAGTAGCTGATGTGAAGGAAAAGAAGTTTAGGATCCCTACTAATTGTAGCTGAAGGAGGGGATTCAAAAACACAAGATGATGGAACTTTGAGGTACATAGGCAAACTATGCGTTCCAGACGTAGATGGGCTCAAACAACGGATTATGATTGAAGCCGAAAATTCCAGGTATTCTATTCACCCAGGTTCCACAAATATGTATAATAATCTCAAGGAGATTTATTGGGGTAACAACATAAAAAAGAACGTAGCAGATTTTGTGTAAAGTGTCCAAATTGTCAATTGGTGAAAGCTGAACACCAGAGGCCTAGTGGTATGGATTAGCGTACAGAATTCCCGTTTGGAAATGAGAATGATAAACATGGACTTCATAACAAGTTTACCTTGCTCGTTTTGGAAGCATGATTCGACTTGGGTGATTGTAGACCGACTTACGAAGTCAACTCACTTCTTGCTAGTGAAGACTACAGATTCAGCAGAGGATTATGCCAAGTTGTATATCTAGGATATCGTCAGGTTGCATGGAACTCCCTTGTCCATCATCTCAGATGATGGTGCTCTGTTCACAGTTAACTTTTATAAATCCTTTCAGAAAGGATTGGGAACAACGGTGAATCTCAGAACAGCTTTTCATCCTCAGACGGATGGCCAGGCAGAGCACAGGACTCAAACTCTTGAGGATATGTTGAGGGCATGTGCTATCGATTTTAAAGGTAATTGGGATGATCATCTACCCCTCATTGAGTTTTCTTATAATAACAACTACTACTCTAGTATCAAGATGGCACCATACGAATCTTTATATGGGCAAAGGTGTAGATTGCCAATTGGTTGGTTTGAAGTTGGCGAAGCAGAGTTTTTGGGACCCGGTTTGGTCTATCAGGCTATGGAGAAAGTCAAAATGATTCAAGAGCATTTCAAGACTGCTCAAAGTCACCAAAAGTCCTATTCATATGTGCGACGTAGACATTTAGATTTCCAAGTTGATGATAAGGTGTTTCTGAATGTTTGCCTATCAAAGGCGTTATGAGATTTGCAAAGAAGGGGAAGGTTAGTGTCCGCTATATTGGGCCATATACAATCCCGCGAGGGATCGGGCAGGTGGCTTATGAGTTAGAATTTCCACAATAATTAGTTGTTGTACACCTAGTGTTTCATGTGTCTATGTCGCGGAAATTCATGGGAGGCCCGTCTCTTGTAGTTCCTATAGAGATTATAGGGGTTAAAGATAGTCTGACTTACAAATAACTTCCAGTGGCTATTCTTGATCATTAAATCCGCAAGTTGAGAACTAAGGAAATTGCTTCAATGAAAGTACTTTAAAGGAATCAAAAGGTTGAAGAGGCTATGTGTGAAGCCAAAGAGGACATGAAGTCCAGATATTCGTATCTCTTTGAAGAGCAAGCGGAAAATGTAGAAGGTAACGAACCTTTTCATTCAAACCTCATATTATGATCTCTATATCTTTCAGTATTCAATCAACTCAGTATTCAGTTAGTTAATAGTCATTCAGTTTAGTATCTCATCAATTCAGTAATCATGTATTCATTCATTTTAGTATGCATCTATTCATGACAATTCAGTGTTCAAATGTCTCCATCAGTCCCGTTTAAAGTCTAGAATTAGACGCAGTTACAATCAGGACAATTATTTAAGGACGAATGATCCCAAGGAGAAGATAATATAACACCCATAATACTGCAATGTATAAGCAACAACAGTATAAAAATTCTATTAGTCTTGGCATCATCCAATGCGAATCTCAAATCTTAGTTGCACATAGATATGAGAATCCTTAGATAGTTCATATGAATCTTGGACCCATTAGAACCTTCTCGAGAGTCATCCACTGTGCTCTTAATCTCCGATGAACAACCAATATGTATCTTAAGACTTGTGCTCAATTAGCACATAAATACTTTAAGAAGCGACCTCATCCTAAGCAACCAAGCAAATCCTTTCTTCTTGCACATCATATATGCAAAATATTTTAGACCTTAGTTATTCCACAACCTTCATATATCAATAAAGTATATTATGTCATTCATCCATAAAATCCCATACACAAATCATTCTCGATGACTCCCTTCTCAAATCATATCCAATCCACATATGTGTCCAAGTCCAAGAACTACAACAACACATGCCCATATGACCCTGACCGTCGATTGTAGACTCCCGCACTTCGCTTGAAGCCACTAAACTCATCATCTGATAACCCACAACTTGTCTTTTGTTAATTTTCATGGTCTCGTACTGTTATTCAGCTGAATTCCTCATAAGCACATGTGTACTAGTCAAAACACACTCCAAATTACCTGCCAATGCTTACTCACCGCCACTAATTGTAGCACGTGTATTCCTTGGTTAGAGAGAAAACTCTTCATAGAAACCTCATAGGAATCACACAACCTCAAACCTTCTCGCAGAAGATTACTAATGTCTTAACCTCAAAATGACATCTCTTTATGACGCTACCATAGTTCTAACCACTATGCTATGAATGAACACCTAAAAGGTCCATCAACACACTCACATCTTAAAACTATGCAACATATCGAGATGAAAATCAAGCATCTATAGCCCTTGGCATCCCAAGCAAATCTTTTTGTCACATATGAACAATCTAAGCATAGTCCTTAGTCACATAATAATCATTATACAACTATGTTTCCACTCATTGAGCCATCAATCCCATCACCTAGGGGCACGACCAGAGGTAAGAGTCCAAGATCACATACTCACACAACTGAATCTGCCGAGCCAACACTACGGTCGAGACCTAACAACAAGTCCTTCAGACTGGCCTACCTTCACAACACAGAAACACATCTCATAGCTCATCCATGACATTACAAGTCATCGGTGCATTTTCATTACTGAGTATTCCACATTGCATACGAATTGAACAGAAAGAAACTGACGAACTAGGCTTCAAGCTAAAACAAGGTCTCACGATAAGGAGATAAAGAAATAGAAGTTTCCTGGATGCCATGTAGCCTCTCGAAGATAAGTATGGACTTCACCAAACCAATCTGCAAGACTCTACTAGATATTTTCCTATGACTCGTAGAATCTACGAACCTAGAGCTCTGATACCAGCTTGTCACGACCTAAAATTCTACCAAGTCATGATGGCACTAACCTCAACATGCTTGCTAATCCAAACAATAGATAACACAACTCGAATGAGATATCATAAATAAACAATAAATAATATGACTGAAATCCATATAACTGTCCCAATGACTGGTAGTAAAAGTTATGAGCCACGATGATTTAGATTTACAATGTTGGTTCGAAAAAAAATACAACATCTATTCGAATATATATAAACATAAGTACATGTCCTAAACTACCATGAACAAGTGGTAGCTTATATCTGGAACACTGGTGCATTTTCAATACTAGCCCTCGTCATCCACAGCAGCTCAGCTCCAAGATCTGCACGCATGGTGCAGAAGTGTAATATGAGTAAAACTGGCACCATGTACTCAGTAAGTATCCTAACTAACCTCGGTGAAGTAGCAACGAGGTATTTAAATCAAAAGAAACTCATTAAATAACATATATATGTACATAACAACGATACCAAAATCTAAGCATAAAGTACAGGTAAGGCCATTGGTGCACATAGAGAAGATATGCACAACAATCATAAGCAACTAACAGTTCTGCACGTGGAGAAGATACGGACCTACCATCAATAAATCATCAACAGTTGCATATAGAGAAGATATGCAGAAATAAGTGAGCCAAGTTACAAATGTTGACATATATAGAAGATGTATATTGTTAATCAATTCTTCAATAAAAGCGGCATATAGAGAAGATATGTATTGTGCATTAATTTTTCAATCAATTCGGCATATAGAGAAGATATGCATAAAAGTCATGTATACATTCCTATAGAGAAGATACTTGGTAAAAATCATGTATAGATCCAAGGTGTCTGCACATAGAGAAGATACGCAAAGCCCAACCACTAATTAGTTTTTCATAATCCAAATGTACGTCGTCAAGGAGAAACATGAGAGGATGTCTATAAGGGGATGGATCCTTATCCACACGTTGCACGAATACACATAAGCCAAAATCACATCCACTGCACAGATAACTCACGTGCCATGATCCTATAAATTATACAGACAGCTCATATGCTATAATAACTCAACCCGCACGGACCACTCACGTGCTGTCAAACCAATCCATCACACAAAAAGCATAAGCAAGAATATATATATATATATAGTCAACACATTTCAAATCACATACTCATGGACCGAGGAAAATATCATGCTAAGATGTATGCATATGCGAAGTGTATGACTACAGCTCCAAAATCATTTGTCCTTGAGAAATCACCTCCAACCAGATCAAATAGACCAATCATCATCTAAGAAATTTATCCAATGCTAGAGGAAGCAATCCTAAAATCAATAAAGCTAAAGATCTTTGAAAAATTTTCAAAAAGTCAACCCATATTGCATGCCAAAAATCTAAAACCAATATCAAATCATGATGACACATAACCTGCCGAGTCCAAATTATGATTAGATTCCAAAACCGAGTCAAAACTTGTGGTCAAATCCCCAACTATACTCCCTTGATGTGTAGACAAAACCCCAAATTTCTCTTCATAATTATATGATTAAAGTGTGTAAATCCATGGGAAATCAAGATATATATTCAAATTGTGGAAATTATTTAACCATAAAGTAGTAGTGAAAATCTCCACAAAAATCACCTCTTGTCGTGCTCTAAAACTCAAAATAATGAGAAATCAAGAAACCCTCAAAATACAACATGCTGTCAGGCCCTTCGCTTTTGCGCCCAAACTACCTTATCTATGAGCACTGCATCTGCGGTCATAAGTTCGCTTCTGCGAGCTCCCTACGCTTGACCACACCTCACAGGTGCGAAAGATCCTCCGCAAAATCGGCACTGCCTCTACACATCCTACCTCGCAGGAGAGACCACTCACCACCACAGTGGAAATTGCAGGTTCGCTCAAATCATCGCTAGTACGACTCACACCTACACTCCAGTGTAACGACCTAACCGGTCATTTTGAACATTGGCATTTAGTTTAGGGTTTTGAGGTCTTGAGTTGCTTCATATGATATATTATAACTTGTGTCCATGGTTGGTTTTGATCTTTTAGAAGTTCAAGATTATTTCAGAAGTGTAATTCTCAATTTAGAAGCTTTAAGTTGGAAGATTTGACCAAGATTGACTTGTGTGTGAACGATCTTGGATTCGTGTTTTGATGGTTCCAATAGGTTCATCTTGTATTTTTGGACGTAGGTGTATATCCGGATTTGTATTTGATAGTCCCTAGGATGATTTGGCCTTTTTGTTGGAAGTTGGCAATTTGAATGTTTGGAAAGTTTATAGGTTAGACCGGGAGTTTGACTTTAGTATTAGTGGGTTTAGATTGTTAATTCAGGACTGAAAAAGGCCCTTTCTGTCATTTAGAATTTTTGTGCAAGGTTTTGCGTCATTCCACGTTGGTTTGGTAAGAATCGGACGCTTGGTTGTGAATACTGAAGTTCTTGAATTTCATAGCTTGCATGTGGCATTTTGGTATTTTGATTCATGGTTTCATATGTTATTCTGATGTTCCGAGCATGCGAGCGAGGTCGTATGAGGTTTATGTTCTTGTGTGGATGTTTTGTGTGGGACTTGAGGGGATTGGGTGAGTTTCCAAATGATTTCAGAGTATTTTGGCGAAGTTTCATATTTTCTGGAGCAGCAGACCTTACATTTGTGATGGTCTATCTGCATTTGCGAGGTGCGCATTTTTGGTGGCTTTCTCCCATTTGCGATAGATGGCTGCTTGAGGGGACCTTGCATTTGCGAGGAATTTTGTCGAATTTGCGACATAGGGTAGGTAGAGGGGACTTTGCATTTGCGAAGCGATGGTCACATGCATTGGTAAGGGCAACAGGCACTTTGCATTTGCGAAGCGATGGTCACATGCATTGGTAAGGGCAACAGGCACTTTGCATTTGCATCGTGTTGGGTCGCATGTGCAAAATCCCTCGGAGCAAACTAGGTTCTGCATTTGCGATTCTCCTGTCGCAAATGCGACATCTGTAACTTGTTAATAGCTGGATATTTCGAGGCTTAGGCATTTTTATTAGATTTTGAGCCCTAGACTTGGTGAGAGCTAATTTTTAAAGGAGACTTACATACATAGTTATTGGGTAAGTGATTTTCACTTAATTTTGATATTATATCTTGATTTCTCATGGATTTACACCAAAATAATGGAATTTGAAAGGAATGTTTGGAAAGTTTATAGGTTAGACCGGGAGTTTGACTTTAGTATTAGTGGGTTTAGATTGTTAATTCAGGACTGAAAAAGGCCCTTTCTGTCATTTAGAATTTTTGTGCAAGGTTTTGCGTCATTCCACGTTGGTTTGGTAAGAATCGGACGCTTGGTTGTGAATACTGAAGTTCTTGAATTTCATAGCTTGCATGTGGCATTTTGGTATTTTGATTCATGGTTTCATATGTTATTCTGATGTTCCGAGCATGCGAGCGAGGTCGTATGAGGTTTATGTTCTTGTGTGGATGTTTTGTGTGGGACTTGAGGGGATTGGGTGAGTTTCCAAATGATTTCAGAGTATTTTGGCGAAGTTTCATATTTTCTGGAGCAGCAGACCTTACATTTGTGATGGTCTATCTGCATTTGCGAGGTGCGCATTTTTGGTGGCTTTCTCCCATTTGCGATAGATGGCTGCTTGAGGGGACCTTGCATTTGCGAGGAATTTTGTCGAATTTGCGACATAGGGTAGGTAGAGGGGACTTTGCATTTGCGAAGCGATGGTCACATGCATTGGTAAGGGCAACAGGCACTTTGCATTTGCGAAGCGATGGTCACATGCATTGGTAAGGGCAACAGGCACTTTGCATTTGCATCGTGTTGGGTCGCATGTGCAAAATCCCTCGGAGCAAACTAGGTTCTGCATTTGCGATTCTNTCACTTTTTGTTGACTTTTGGAATTTTGGCAAAGATTGAACCTTTATTGATTCGGGGTGTTTCCTTTAGCATTGTTTGACTTCCTAAGATGATATTTGACTAGGTTTTGAACATTTTTCGGAACATCTCTAAGGAAGACAGTATTGGATTGTGAAATTATTCCGGGATGAGGTACGTATCTTGCGTAGCTTTATTGAGGGAATTTTTCCTAATAAAATAATATTGTTTGCTACAATTGGGGGTGATGAATATGCAATGTGACTAGCGTATATGCATGTGTAAAGGTTATCCATGCTCGAGGTAGATTGTATGATTCTTTGTGCCCTGTTGAACTTGTGATATTCTAGCCTTATGTTTTACTTGATTTCTATGATAATATGAGTAAAAATGTCAATGTTAGAGACCATGCTTTATCTTATTACAACTTGATTAAATATTATGGACTGTTTGTGAGACTGTTAATGTGCTAAATTCAGTCATAGCAATACCTATACCATGTATAGATGTGTATGTCTATTAATCTTGATATACTTGGGTTCCATATTTATGTTGAAGATCATGTTTGAGCTTTGTTAAGATACATGAACAATGAGGTTCTTGAAGTTTAATGATTTGTTTATTAGTGCAAAAACTGTGATTATCATTCACGTGATGTTATCATTGTTCTTGATGTTATCTATGCTTCCTACCTTACTTGGTGCTGATGTATAAATGCTTGGTGAGGAAGAGTAAATTGCACGAAGGGCGTTTCCGTGCTTGTGAGAAAGACTGAATTGCACAAAGGGTATTTTTGTGCTTGTGAGGAAGAGTAATTTATGCACTAAAGGTGTTTTCGTGCCTCTTGACATTATTATGTATGCACGAAGGATATTTTGTAACGACCCAACCAGTTGTTTTGAGTACTAGCTTTCTTTTCTGTGTTTTAAGACTTTTCATATCTCTATTTAATTATTATAACTAGCGTGCATGGTCTATGTCGATTTCCAAAAAATTTAAATGTCAATTTTCAAAGACACGTGATTTTTGACTTTAAAAATGACTAAACTTGACCATGGTAAACGTTTTTGGTAAACGACCTTGGATTGGTGGTTTAACAAATCCAGTAGGTTTGTATGTTATTTATGGACTTGTACGCATGTTTGTTTGGGGTTCCTGGTGACCCAAGGGCGTTTTGGCGCATTATGTGAAAATTTGAATATTAAGTTTCAAAGTTAAAATCTTGAGTTTTGATGATTAATTCTTGATATTTGATGCTACTTTGATGATTGAGTCAGTGAGAGAGTTTTGTATTATGTTTTTATACTGGTATAAATGTTTGGATTTGAGCTCGAGGGGCTCGGGTGAGTTTTGAATGTGTCTTGGAAGGATTTGAACTTTGGTTCGAAAATCTAGTGTGGTTTGTCAGCAGATCTCGAATTTGCAAGATCATGCTCACAAATGCGAGCATCGCTTTTGCAGTTAATGTATTGCATTTGCCAAATGGGGCTGGGCTGGGTGTCTTCACAATTCCAAGGAAATGCTCACTTTTGCGGAGGCTGGACCATCGCATTTGCGAGTCCTTTGGTCACATTTGCCACCCATGATTGATTATGACAGCTTCGCATTTGCAGTAGGATGGCCCTCCGCAAATGCATTATTTCTGTCGCATTTGTGACAATTCTTAGGATCAGGCACTTATGGCAACTGCGATCAGTGGTTCGCATCTGCGATGATCGCAATTATGAACAAGTCTTCGCAATTGCGTTACCTGCAGCTAGGTAAAAGTGAAATTTTCTACCATTTTCAACCCTAGACTCCATAAAGGCGACTTTTGAAGAGAACTTTTCCCAAATTCATCGGTAAGCAACTTTATCTTTTTTTTTTCAATAAATTATAATTACATTTTCATGAATTTTATTATCAAATCTATGAATTTCAAGGTAGAAATTAGGGATTTTGTAAAATTGAGATTTAGACCTCAATTTAAAGGTTGGATTTTGAAATAAATCACATATTTGGGCTCGGGGTGAGTGGGTTGTCGGGGTATGGTTGGAATCTTGGATTTCGACCACATGGCCCTGGGTTGACTTTTAGTTGACTTTTTCAATTATGATCAAAATGGAACATTTTTCATTTGTGGGTAGTTTCTAAAGCATGTTTTGAGTTGTTTGAACAATATTTTGCTAGATTTAATGGTTTAGAGGCTTGTTCTAAAGGAAAAGTCGAGTTGGAATGTTGATTGTGTTCTGGAAAAAGGTATGTGCCTTGCCCAGCATTGTTGGAGAAATTTTTCTTGCTATATGATATTGTTTGCTATATGCGGGGTGATGCATATACGAGGTGACGGGCGTATATGCATGTGTCAAGATTTCCACGCTTGGGAGGGAAAAATTATATGCTTCTTTATGCTTTGTTGAACTTGATGATCCCTTGACTTATGTGCATCATTTAATTCTATGACTAATAAACCCAATTATCTGTACTGTAAATCATGTTTGAATATTATGACATCTTAAAAGAATTTAGTGTGCTATTTTTTAGATTCTTTTAAATAAATAATTTGATCATAGTATCATGAACCTATATCAATACCTGTTATTGTCATGTTACTTACGCTTATTTATCCGTAATAAGAGATGATGATTGGAGCCTTAGAGATATGTTTGGCACGATGGGTATTTCCATGCGGTTGATATGATATTGGCACGATGGGCATTATCGTTCAATACGAAATAAGATTGGTCAATTGGTTATTATCGTGTGAGAAGGGAGTTGGAATATTGTTATTATTACACGTTTGATAAACACTTACATGACTTCTACTTTGGTTTCTATTAAGGTTTGATATTTTGTATGTTACTTTTTGTGTTCCTTCTGTAGTTACCTCTGTGTTTCCCATTTGGCCTTTCACTGTTATAGATTTGCTTCTACCTTGTATGTTACTGTTACTCCTACGCATTTACTTGATTTACTTTTTCCATGTGTCCTCTTCGAATCCATGCCTTAACTTGTTATTAGTATGTACATGTTACATGCCTATATTTGTTACTTGATTTACTTATTAGATGTCTTGTCCTGTTACATGCTTTCGTTCACTACCTGCCTTCACCTGCTATATGCCTTTACTTGTTATATGCCTCCACTTCATTCATGATTTCACTTATTACACACATCTACATGATACATGTTTTTATCCGACGGACATCCTTCCACGTTTCATGTTCTACACTCCTTTGCTTAGCTGGATCAAGTGACTATTAGATTGATTATGTGTTATGCTTTGTGGAAGCCTTGTCTTTATATGTGGGATACTAGCTCGGAGGTGTTGTGTTGCTCATCTTAATTAGTTTGAGTTTATATATCCTAGTTGAATTCCGCGTGTATGTTTTCTTAGTGTTATAATGTGAACTTTCCCGTGCTTGGTTATTGTTGAACAATTTCATATGAACAGTATTTATGGATATTGGGATCGGGTTACGCGCTGCAACAATGAGTATTGATATAGGTCGGGTTGCACGCCGCAATAGTGTTTATAGATATTGGGATCGGGTTGCACGCTGCAATAATGTCTAATGATTTTAGGATCAAGTTGCACACCACAACAGCGTTTATTCTTATTGGGATTGGGTTGCACACTGCAATGGTATTTGTTAGTGATGTTTGGTTATGATCCTTGCACGTACTTCATGATTATTGTTTTTTCGTAAGAAACGATTATGAAGTTATGTCTTGTTTGCCATGTCTGTTAACTTGCTTCGTAGCTCTCCAGTTGATTCTCTTACTATTATTCGACATACCTCTTGCCTTGTTTTTCCTACTTATTATCTGCACATGTACATAGCACGTGAGTATCTTTTGACTTAAAATCTCGTCACTACTTCACCAGGGTTAGTCAAGATACATACTTAGTACATGTGGTCGGTTGTACTCATACAACACTTCTGCACCTTGCGTGCAGGTCTTGGAGCTGCGTAGCGGTGGAAGACAAAGCCTTGCATTGAAGACTTTCTAGGGCTCCCAATTCCAGCTACCTCTGTTCATGGTAGTTTAGGACTTTAATTCTGTTAATGTAAATTTCAAATAGATACTTTACTTATTCTTCATACCAATTTGTAAATCTAAATCATAAAGGCTCAAGACTTGTACTACCAGTCCTTAGGGTAGTGGTATTAAATTCGGTTGCAATTACAAATTTATATGTATATATTGTTGATTTTTCTAAGTTTGGTAGTAACTCATATTACTTTATTTACCTAGTGGCTTGGGTTAGGTGCCATCACGACTAAGTGGGGTTTTTGGGTCGTGATAGTTTTCATGTTTCCTGATATTATTATTATTGTACGAAGGGTGTTTCTTTGCTTGGTGAGTAAGAGCGATATGATAATGGTACGAAAGGCGTTTCCGTGCAAGTGAGGATGAGATTCCATGACACGAAGGGTGTTTCCATGTATGCGAGGAAGAGAGACATGGATTATATTGTGTTATATTTCCCTTACATATACATTTATGCCTTTATCCTGGGTTGTTATTGTTGCACCTGTGCTCTTTATGTAGCTCATTGTTGTTACATCTTTCCTTCTACCTTATTTGTCATTCTTCTATCCATGCTATCTATTTGTTTTTTTATTATTATATTCATGTTTCCTTTCTTGTTTGTTATATTCACCTCTATGCCTTCTAGCTCGTTTGTTGTCGTTATATCTATAACCACTACCTTGTTAGCTTTTGAAATCCATATTCTCCTACCTTGTTTGTTACCGTTTTCTCTACACTTCTACCTTATTTGTTACTATTATCTGTGTACCTTCTAATTCACTGTTACTGTTATTTGTATTTCCTCTATTTGGTTGGTGTTGTTATACACATGCTTGGTGAGAATGAGATAAATGCACGAAGGGTGTTGCCATGCCATTTGATTGACATACATGCATATGCTTGGTGAGAATGAGACAAATGCATGAAGGGTGTTGCTATGCCATTTGATTGACATACATGCATATGCTTGGTGAGGATGAGCTAATGCATGAAGGGTGGTGCCTTGCCATTTGATTTGATATCTTGTAAACATTTCTCTATTTATGAAGATTTGTGGGTTGACTATATTGTTTTACTGGATATTGCCCTAACCACTTGACTTGAACTGTTAAGAAAAGGGTTGGTTGTGATATTGGGGAACCTAATCTTTATTCGTTTTAGTTAATCATTTTACTATTTCTCGTATTTGTTCTTGTCATATACATTGTTATTTTCAATTGTTGTCTATACTACAATTTGACTGCAAAGATTATATTAGTGAGTATCTTTTGACATAAAAACCTCGTCGCTACTTCACCGAGGTTATTCAAGATACTTACTGAGTACATTAGGTCAGTTGCACTCATACTACACTTCTCCACCTTGCGTGCAGATATTTGGAGATGATGAGTGGCTGCATAGTATGAGGGCCTATATTGAAGACGAACTAGCACTCTAGATACAAGCTACCAATTGTTCGTGGTATTTTAGAAGTTATAATTATGTTTATGTAAATTTTCGATAGATGATTTATTTTTCCTCAAACTGGAGTTGTGCTCTTATTCATAGTCGTTTGTGACTTGTATTACCAGTCATTAAGATAGTTGTATTAAACTCTTTTGGCTATTTCATTCATTATCTCTATTGGTTTCTATTTATAAAAGTGAATTATACTGTTTTTCTTACATAGAGGATTAGGTTAGGTGCCATCACGACTTAGTGATATTTTTTGGTCGTGACAAGTTAGTATTGGAGCTCTAGGTTCATTGGTTCTACGAGTCATGAGCAAGTGTCTAGTAGAGTCTTGGGGATCAGTATGATAACGTTCATACCCATCTTCGGGAGGCTACAGGGCATCTAGGAAACATCTTTTCTATCTTTTCATATTGTGCGACCTTATTTCAGCTTAAAGCCTATATTTTCGATTTCTTCTCATTCGTCTGTATGTGATCTGAGCATTAGGTATTATTGTGTACTGATGGACTATGATGTTGTGGATAGGCGATGAAAGGCTATGGGTACTTGATCATCATCTTGATGTGTTGTACGGTTCTGGGATATGGATGTGGTAGTGGATCTTTTAGTTGTTCATTTGTGGGATGAAGCAGATTCTTGTATATGGTTGAATAGTACAGGCTTAGATGATTTATTGAGTGCTTAATGGTTGTGGCCACGGAAAGGTCACATAGAGATGTCTGTTTGTGGCTAAGCGGATGGGAAATCTGCTATGGAGGTTTGAGATTGTGTGATTCATATGATGTCTTTATGAAGATTTTTCCCTTCTTTGTAGTGGGACGTATGCGCTATGATTAGAGATTGCATTATTCAAGGAGGTTCGCAGGACTGTAATGGGGATGAGTACGCACTTGGGAGAATCTTTAGGGTGTTTTATGACTAGTGCTACATGAGTTTATGGGGTATTCAGCTGATTAATAGTGTGAGATCGGGGCAACTATGAAGAAAGGGTACTATGGGTTACAAATGTTATGTTCTTTGGCTTCGAGCAAAATGTGAGAGCCTACTATCGAAAATCAAATTGCATGGTCATGTACTATGACTTCAAGAGGATGACTTCGAGGGTGACTCGAGCAAGGAGACTACGGGGTGCAAGTTGTACTATACTTTATGGGTACGTGGGAATCTTGGAATGATTCAGGTATGGTATTCGTTGTGGATGTAGAGTGCAAGGAAGAGGAATCGCTTGGCTACTTTTTTGGATATCCATGTGATGGCGAAGCACAGGTTGTTCGGTGCATATTGGCTATGCATTGGATATTAGGGCGAGGTGAATGGCTTTTGAGAAGGTTCTAATGTGCTCAAGACTCATATATGTTATGTAAGGATTTTCGGATTTGGGTAAGGCTAGGACTTGAGATTTGTATTGGATGGTATCGAGACTCGAAGTATTTCGATATTATTATTGATTCTACATGGGAATATTATAGAGATAAGGAAAATAGCTTCAAATTCATTAAAAGGCTCTTCAACGCAAGAATTTCAGGATGAGGTACTTTAAGGCTTAGCAATCTACATGACATGGTTGATTTAGAGAGATTCGGTTCTGATGGATTATCTATGCGATAATGGGTTTCGAAGAGTTCATGGTGGTTATGAACATGACTCGGGATTGACGTCTTCTACGGTTATAGAAGGTTTGATCTGTGTTGTGATAGTCTCCTGGATTGAGTTGAATGGGAGGTTCCTAGCCGATGGAGTCTTTATCGTACTCGTGATTCAAAGTTGATGAGGAGATTCTAATATTTTCATATTAGCGCATGGTGGATGCAGAAAGCCGGGTGAGGAGTTGGGATTAAATTGACAAGGTTGTGATTCGGTTTCGAAAGTAAGGTCATGAGTTTCAGGCAACATGAAAGTCTTTAGATGTTTAAAAGTATGCTAGCACTATCTTGTACCATCGGAGGAGGCATGTGTTGTAGAAGACACATTGTGTATTGACTTGCGGATGCTTGACTACTATTATAGACATCGCATGGTTGGGACTGTCGATGTTTAGGTTTTACTACGTGAAGCATTAGATTTATGGGAGCATTTTGCATAATGGGATTGTGTATTTGCGGTGAGTCAATCATTTAAGTGGGGGAGATAGAGATCAGGTATGGAAATTACTGTATTCTTGAGGTTCGGAGACTAGATGTTGTTGGAGGCAGATATTCCTTTGGCTGCGGATTGTGAAAGTGTGTTGAAGACTAGACTGCTGATTATATGTGGTATGGGCAGGTCATTGTGAACCTTTGGAGGGTAATTTACCTATCTAGGATAATGTGAATCGGTTTGGAAGCCTATTGGTAGGCCTAATGAGGAGATATATTCCATACTAGACTGGATTTGCCGACACAGCCATGTTTTGCTATGATGAATCATCGGGTTGAATTGATCTTATTCACGCCCTGATCTATTTCATGTGTTACACTCTTGTGCTATGATGGGTTGTGATATTACTTGATTAAACACATGCATGTAGTGGTCCTACTTAGGCGTGATTACCTTTTTCATAGTGTATTATGCTTATTCATCTTCCCTAGATGTATTTATGCTCTCTATCATGCTTGATGTTGATGAAATGTGTTTGGTGAGCAATAGCATTATTGTCTCGATGGGTACTCCCAGGGGGATTGATATGATTGGATCGGGTTACGCGCTGCAACAGTAGTATGTGGGATTGGGTTGCACGCTGCAATAGTATTATGATGAGATGTGATTCCTTATGCTTATTTCATGTTTCTTGCTTTTAATTTGTGGAAATAGTTCATAAGGATACGCTCTATAATGCCTACATGTTAAACTTGCTCCGTGGCTTTCTTACTTGACCCACTTACTATTATCAGTCATGTCTGAGCTATTACTTGCTTGGTGTACGGACCACATTGTGTGAGGTTCTATGTGGAATCTAGGGTAATTTGTTAGTTGAGCAACGTGCACTGGGTGAGATGAGGCTTTTGGATCTAGAATTTACGCTATCGGATTGGGACAAGCTATGTTTGGAAGAATAGTACCATTATTTAGCTCTGAATTTGGCATTGATCATTGTTGGATGAGAGAACTCCATGACTTAATGGTTTCATGGGTGGTTATAAGTTTTTGCGTGTTTATTTCAGCGCTAGCAGTGTTGCAAATGTCTGGAACAAGGTATTATTTGATATGAGGTATGTCGCTGGTACCAATTTTTATAATGGGTAGCCATTGTACTAAAAAATGTTGCTATGGATACATGAGCGATGGGTTAGGTCATGTGGTTATGCCTTGGGAATATATTTATGATTTGCTACAGCTTGTTGAGATTGATATATTGTGTCCATGCAAAAAATTGATCATATAAAGAGTTCCAAATCATAGAATTTTGTTTTATGGTTAATGGATTAAGGTTGAAAAAAGAATCTTCAGTTGGGATTGTGCTAATGGGATTTTATAGATTGTGGTGACGTGGGATCGCCCATGGGTATGTGTATGGTGAGTTTATACAATAATATGAGGGCTTTGTAACGACTCTTGGTACATTCGAGGACGAACGTATGTTTAAGTGAGGAGAATGTAACGGCCCAACCGGCCGATACATTCACTAGAATTCCGTTCGGGGGTTTGAGATATTGAATAGCTTCAAATGATGTATCATGACTTGCATGAATGGTTGATTTTGATTTTCGGGAAGTTCGAGATTGTTTCGGAAGAGTAATTCTCAATTTAGAAGCTTTAAGTTGGAAGAGTTGACTAATATTTGACCTGTGAGTAAACAATCTCGGATTCGTGTTTTGATGGTTCCAATAGGTTCGTCTATTGATTTTGGACTTAAACATATGTCTGAATTTGTATTTGAAAGTCCTTAGGATCATTTGGCTTTTTTGGTCAGAAGTTGGCAATTTGAAGGTTTGAAAAGTTCACAGGTTTGATCGGAAGTTGACTTTGGTGTTACCAGGTTTGGATTATTGTTCTGGGACTTGGAATAGGTCCTTTCTCTCATTTAGAATTTGTATTCAAAGTTTGGTGTCATTTGATTTGGTTTGGTAAGAATAAGACGTTTGTTGTGAATATTGAAGTTCTTGAGTTTCATAGCTTTCATGATGTATTTTGGTGTTTGATTCGTGGTTTCGTATGTTATTTTGATGTTCCGAGCATGCGAATGAGTTCATATGAGATTTATGTACTTGTGTGGATGTTTGATATGGGGCCCGAGGAGCTCGAGAGAGTTTCGGAATAATTTCAGAGTGTTTTTGGTGAAGCCTCAGATTTGCTGGAACTGTAGACCTTGCATTTGTGATGGTCTGTCTGCATTTATGAAGGCCGAAGTTGCGGTGGCTTTCTCGCATTTGCGATGGGAGGCTGCCTGGGGGACCTCGCATTTACGAGGAATTTAGTCGCATTTGTGACATAGGGCGGGCAGCTGGGACTTCCCATTAGCGAAGCGATGGTAGCATTTGTGTCATTAGTAGGGGCAGAAGGTACTTCACATTTGGGTCGTTTTTGTGAAGTGTTCGGTAAGTGATTTTCACATAGCTTTGATATTATATTTTGATTTCTCATGGATTGATTACACCAAAATTAAGGAATTTGAATGGAATTTTAGGGGATATTTTTACTATGTTTTGAAAAATAAAACTTTTTGAGAGTCTATTTGGACTCGATTTTAAAAACCAATCGCATATTTGGAATTGTGGTGTTATAGGTAACCAGGATTTGTTCTTAATTTTGGATTTCGACTAAGTGAACCTGGGTTGACTTTTTGTTGGATTTTGGGATTTCGGCAAAGATTGAACCATTATTTAATTGGGATGTTTCCATTAGCATTGTTTCGCTTCCTTAGACAATATTTGACTAGGTTTTGATAATTTTGAGGAGTATTTCTAAGAAAGATAGTATTGGATTGTGGAATCTATTCCGGGATGAGGTAAGTGTCTTCCCTAGCTTTGTAGAGAAAATGTTTTCTAATAAAATGATATTGCTTGCTACATAGAGGGGTATTGCATATACGAGGTGACGAGCGTATGTGCATGTGACAAAGTTATCCATGCTCGGGGGAGATTATATGATTCTTTGTGCCTTATTGAACTTTGTAATTTTCTTGCCTTATATTTTACTTGATTTCTGTGATAATATGAGTACAAATGTCAATGCTAGAGAGAATGCTTTAGCTTATTACAACTTTGTTGATACCCAATTTAGCCTTAATACATTGTAAAATATTTCATTTACTTTCAAAATATTGTTTTGCACTATTACTCAATTTATAGGGGGTCATATAAGTGATTTCTACAATTTTAAAGCTTTTAAAATTGTTTTCTTGCATTTTTTATTATTCAAATATTTACTAGTTAGTCCACAAATTATTTTAAGTGATTTAAATTAGCCATTTATGCCCATATAAATTATATAATATTCTCATTTTTATAACTACATTTGCATTTTTTTTTTTTTACTATTACACGTTTTTTTACATAATGGCATATACTTTGCCATTAATAGCATTTAGTATTTAGTTAGGGCTAAAATAACTTTTTTATATTTTTATAATCTTCAGCTATTATTTTTAGAATACTTATTTGCTTGAAAAAATATTTTTATACTTATTTAGCTATTTAATTTACTTAGTTTTTCTTTAATATCTTTGTTTAAAAATTTGACCAAATTAGTCCAATTATCGGACCAATTTAATGGTCCAAAATCCCTTGCCCAATTCCCCTTGCCCAAACCAAATGACCCCTTTAACTTAACCTAGTTGCGACCCATTAATTACCCGGCTCGTTTCCCTTTTGATCCTAGCCGTTGATCTTAAATGATCAATGGCCCAAAATAAACCTACCTGCCTCCTTATATCCCCTCACCCAAACTGTAAACCCATTTTCACACGTCCGTCGCCCCCAGATCCTCTCGAACCCTCCCTCTTCTCTGAAGAACCCGGGCCGCCTCCCCCTTCAATTCCTCTCCTAATCCCGTTAATAATGGGATTCCTTCATTATATAATTACCATCTGTTAGGCCCCGTAAAATTTTACTAAAACCTAGGGTTTCGTGGCAAGAGGTAGGCTAATGTGTTTGATGATTATACAATCAAGCTCGTCTCGGTACGGACTTTTTGAATTGTATAGTGCGTCAGGGAGTTGAAGGAAAATTGTTGCAGAACATGGCATTTCTGCGGTCCACTATGCGGCCGCAGAACTACTCCGTGGACCGCAGATCTGCCGCGGAGTGGAGCAGAAAAATGGGCCAATTTTGGATGTCATTTTGTGGTCAACTATGCGATCGCATAATCGTTTCGTGGGAAGCACATCCGTCACAGAACCAACATGAGAAAACTTCGGAGGAAGATTTTGTGGCGTACTACGCGACCGCTAACTGATCTGCGGACAGCAGATCTATCGCAGAGTGGACCAGGCCAGCCCAGTTTTGGAGGACCATTTCGCGGTCCACTTTGCGGGCCGCAAACCTGGTCTGTGGTGTACTCTGCGACCGCAGAGTTGAGTTCGGAGGGCCCATTTTCTGATTTTATAACCCGATCCCATTTTTATAAAACAACCTTGGGGTTAATTTAGAAGGTTCAAACTTCTATTTTAGAGAGAGGAATGTGGTCAATAGTTAGAGAAGGAATCCCTAAGCTATTTGCTCATCAATCCTTGCTCAAGTCTTGGAGAATTCACAAGGAAACCATGCTAGTTGTCTTTTAAAGAGGTAAGGTTCTACCCCTAGCTTTGCATTTCGAATTTGGGGTAGAAGATGGGTAATAGAGAGTGTGATTCTTGGGTACGAGAGTATTATTTATGCATGCATCTACCATCAAGGTTTCTGGGAAGGTTGTTGAGCTCAAATGGGTAAATATTGGGTTCTGGGATGAAGGAACCCACCATAGAAGAACCTTGAAATCATAACGCACACTTAGATAAAATGCTTAAATGAGCTGAACCTACGAATGTCGTCCTAATAATGGTTTAATTTTATCATGTCTCCAAATAGATCGAAGCTGCTAGGATTTTCGGAATATTGTAGTAAATTAAGAAAAGCTCAAAGCGGGGCATGTTGGCTAAACTTTTCTCTTAGAATGAATCCCACGATGTTCTTGTAAGTCTCAAGTATGATGAGCCAAATTCTTATTTCTCATGTTCCGAGTTATTCATTATAAATTTGACTATTCCGAATAAATTTTGTGTCGAAAGATATATGTTCAAAATATGTGCCGAATGCTCTTATCATATTATATTATCCTTCGGGAACGTTCAAAGTATGGGTTGTGTATTAAAATGTTAAGAATTTGAGCCGTGTTTCAAATGAAATTTAGTATGCCAAATTGTGGAAGAAGACTCAATGTGCTTAAGAAGTCTTGATTATAAATACCTTATTGTTTATAATCCGCAATGATGTTTTAAGGTGAAAGGGGTGAGTGTGAAAAATGAAATACGGCCAACGTGCCAAGAATGATATTACATTTGTGGCCACTAGTGCCAATGAAATAAATTGATGTGTAAAAGATTATGAAATGAGCTGAAAGACCTTTATATAATGAACATTCTGGGAGTATCGTTAGTCACCGAGGAAGGGTAGGTTGAAATAACCTAACCCCAGAACTACATGTGCGCCGGTGTAGGAGAGATTGAGGGGTAAATCCCCCGTACTAATGTGTTGAGAACATCCCCTTTAAATCGATGAGATTGTTGTATTGAGTTTATTCCCCTTAAATGGGATGAGATTGATGTGGTGAGATTATTCTCCTTAATTGGGATGAGATGATTGCTAGTAGAGGGTGATATCAATCTACACGGCATTGTGGTGAGACGGCCGAGCCGATCGGGTCGAGATAGGTTGCCATGTCGCGCACATGGTTTGTGATTGTGATTGTGATTGGATGTCTTTGGGTAAGATGGCATAGCCGATTGGGCCATGATCGGACTCCGTGTTAAAATCACGATGGTATATCGGTACTAATGACCTTCGAACCTAAAAGATTGAAATTTACGCGAAAACTTATCTTGCTCCAAACTTGATGCTTTGGTATTGTTTGAGGCGTCTATTGCTCCTATGATTGTTTCTCCTTGTATTTTTACTTGTTTTATTGAGAGGGTGTTTAGTCTTACATACTAGTACTATTTCATATATACTAACGTCCCTTTTGTCGGGGGTGATGCATCTTTAATAGATGCAGGTGGTTCCACAGTAGGCGCATTGATCAGTGATAGCGGTACACCCTCTTCCCAGCTGACTTGGTGAGCCCCACTTCATTTTAGGGTTGTGTATCTTTTATTCCTTGTGTATTATGTTTTGAGGTATAGTCGGGGCCTTGTTGCCAGCACTATCATAGTACCCTTTTGTATCTGTTAGAGGCTCCATAGACATAGTGTGGGTTGTATATTGGTGTTGGGAAAGTCAAACTAAAGATATTGTAATTGTATCACATGTTTCCACTTTGAATCTATGAATGTATAATGTAGTATTTTGGAGACAGATAAATGAAGTAACTAATGGTAATGAAATTGTGTGGTTCATGTGATCTTCTTATTGTCTAATTAATGGGACCGCACCTTCACTTTATTCATGGTTAGTTCGGGTAGAAAGCGTCTAGAAACTTGCTTGACCGGGTTATCTCATTTGAGCGCCGATCGCGCTCCCCAAGGTTGGGGCGTGACACCATCTTTGTTCATCTAGTTTAGTTATCGTAACTTTCGTCACCATTTCACTACTGGCAAGGGCGATTCTCCTAGATACGGGCTTGACTCTGTGGATTTGGGTACGATTATGGCTCTATATACGCCCAGAAAGAGGAAATTTCCTCTTGATTATGGCATATTTCCGTCGATCCAATCCGTGATTAAGGCTTGTGGATGATTTTCCCTTAATCCAATCTCCACTAGGGTTTGCCCGATTCTATTCCTAATTCGAATACTAAATTAATTTTGCATGCTACTCTTTCCTTTATTATGCTTGATTAATTGGATTTCCTTGTTTGTTCGTTTAAGTTTTACTACTATATAAACCTCTCTCCAATTCCCCAAACATGGACATGAAACTACTGCTATTACTCTCTCACTATCTCTTATTCTACTATTCTAGAACATGAAATCTTGGCCGGCTAAAAGCGAAGATCACCGGAATTCGATTGCTGATCTTTCTCGGTGCGACCATTGCCCAGGGTTCACCTGAAACCCTTGGGAACTTTGACGCACTGAGATTTTAGGAGTCTTGTTGTTCTCACGTTACTAATTGCTTGTTAATTTACAACTGGTGAGTACCCTTGACTCTTGCAATTCCAGTCACCTTTTGTTCGTGCTCATGCTTTGTGGGCCAATGTTACTTGAATATTTGTGAGCCAATATAATTTCTATACTGTGTTACCCTTGTTTGCAATCTTATTCGCCTTAAGCTATTCTGCAATCCTGTAGTTTCTAGCATCCAAACCTGCCTAAATCCTAAACATTAATATATGCTCATTATGTATGAATAACTTGGTCGATTTCTGACCTTCATAAGCTCGCTTGGTCAATTATATTTATGTGTACCTGAATTCTACATTTTTCACCTGTTATGAGTTCATCTTCATGCCTTGCTTTTGATTTTGTTCTTAGACCCCTTGTTATAATGCCTAGAATTTCAAATAGGCTAAGTCTCTCTTGAAACTAAGTGAATGATTGCACCTATGCATATTAACTTGTTTGTCTTAACTTCCATAATGAGGATTTCTATTTGGAAACAAAGGCCAATTATGATCATGTCTTCTGTAGACTTCCATGTTGAAACTTTCGTGCAAAATTGTTACTTGCTAATTATTTAGAGTCAGTCCTTGATCATGTCTTCTCTACATTTGCGTGGCTAGGTTCCAGGTTATAAGTTTCATTTAAGTGATTTTAGACCATGCTTTCCTTGATTTTTTTGCCTAATGCATCTTTTGCTATCTTATGATGTTCAATTATGTCCCTTTGAACCTATTGCTGGAAAGCAGTTACATGTATATATCCTGAGTATGTTGTGTATGCCTGTTGAGACTTTGTGTAATCCTGTTTATGTCCCTTTAGTTTGGAAACCCCTTCTCCACATAGCTACAACCTTAAGGGCTAAGTTCTTAGGTTTCAAAGTTGTTTAATTGGCCTAGCAGATAGTTCGTCACTTGTATCATTACGGCTAGTTTGGTATTCAAATTGGTAAGCAAGGCAGTTGTTTGGGCTTGTTCATTGGAGCTGTTTGTTACTAAGTGCTGAAGCATATCAACAGCCATCTGATGTATGGCCTGCTCATCCACATGAGGCTCCACGTTTAGTTAAAAGCCTAGAAGAATCCTTGATCTAATTTGTACCTATGTAGGACCTATAGTCGTCCTAGCTAGGCCTGGGGTCATTTATTTGAGTTTGTTTTTTTTTATTTGGCTTGTAATAATCTATAATGACAGATAATGGGGAGTTAATGGTAGGGGGAAGGGATACACATGAAAAGGTAGGAAACATGCCTATAGGATCTAAATGCTTTATTTGCTACTTGCTCAACATGCTTTATCTCTATGTGTTGTTGGACCTTTAGCGGTTAACTATATGTAGTCCTTTCTTTTTTTTTTTATTGCGCGCTTAGTTTTTATCATTTTGAGCATCCTAAGTAAAGTCTATAACCACTAAAGTAGTAGGTCCAAAGCCTCCTGGACCATAGGCATGGGACGGGTAAAGCATGCATAGGACGCGGTTTAGAATTTAACTAGAACGCTTTAGGTAAACAACTTTAAGAAAGTAATTGGGTAGCAGGAGATGATAGTTTGTGCCTGCAGAATAATATGATCAACCCTTACCTTGAAGGGATTTGCAAAGTATTATGTATATTGTGCGGGATGATCCTTTAGTCTAAAAAACTTCGGAACCCCAATATATGGTTAGTACTTGCACACTCGTTTATTTAAACTTAGATCAAACTAGTTTGTACCTTGTAATCCTCAAAATATTGTACCAATCACTTATTGATGTATAATCCACTTCCTTCATATGTGCAATCTCTTTTAGTGCGTGCTTCACGTTGTAATTAGATATTTAGACTCCCTATATTTCTTTAACTTATATGATCACATAGGATAATTATAAGTCAATAATCCCACATCGCATAAAATTCAGCCGGGACCCACTGTTGTGGACCTCGAAGAGTGCTTAACCCCTTCTCTTTGAGGTAATTTGAGCACTTACCCGATCTTTGGTGACACAGACTAGTTAAAACAGAGTTACTTGCAAATAGGTGTCCTGACGCACCTTAAAAATCGTTCTCCTCTTTTAATACCCGTTTAGATGAGTTTTCACACGTCGAAACCCTCTTTCACGATAAAAAGGGATGCGACAGCATGGCGACTCTGATGGGATATACTTAGGCTCTTACCATAATGAATTTTTCTCTTGTGTGGATTATTTGACTTCTTTCATGTACACCCCCTCCCTATTTCCCTTACTTGCTTAAAATTGATGTCATGTATCTCCTGTCCCTATCTCCCCTATTTGCTTCATTTATTCATATTCTCGAACTTTTCGTAAGCTTTGCTGACTTATCTTCTTTTTCTTCCATTTTCCCTTCTTTCTTTTGTTTATCTTTATCGCATTATTTACTATTCTTACATGCTTTCATCATGCAAAATATCTGGCAACGTGTTATTATTTTTTGCATAAAGCATGCTTTCAACATCATACTCCACTCGTGCTTATTATCAACATAGCGGCACTTGATGAGTGTCCATGCTTTCCTAAAAAAACCATTTTAAATGGGAAAGTCTTGTAGTGGTAGACTAGTCGATTAGCGGTGCAGTCGACGATTTCGGCCTTTCCCTCTCAAGTTGTCCACTTGAGAGTATCAGTCTAGACCTTTCTAGAAACCCCACTCCGATTTGAAAGTAAATGCATCGTGCTAAACCTAGTATGGATTGAAACGTCATTGACGCATAAATCCGCTTAGATAAACCTTGTCCAAAGTCCAAAGGAATTTCTACAATCCCAAAGGACACAATCACGTTATGTGCATTACTTGGAGAAAACATGCCAACATGTTGACCGTTATTGCACAAATAGTCGAATACGCATAGGGAAAGGGCTAACTTTAATTTTTTTCAGAAAATGAAGCACGAAATTCCAGGTTTAGCATGGTCCAGAATACCCCACCTCTGCTGATTGATTGGTAGAATGACCTTGCACGATGTGACAGAAACCACGTGAGAAGGGTATTTGGTAACCTACCTTTTTTGCTAAACATTCGACCGAACAGTGAATTAATTGAGGTAGCCACTATGTTCTGGGATGAAAAGATAGTTGTTTTCCAATTTGGCAATACAGAAATGACTCCTTTTCTAGAAGAGATAGTGGCCTCGCCAAATTTCATGGGATAGTCTGGGTTTTTGGTGCCTGAAATCACAATCCACGCGATTTTCTGAATATGCTAGGGCTGAAGAAGAACGACGAGTTGGTTTTATTGGAGACTACATCCCTTTTGAGTTTCTCTATGAGCGCTACGGGCACAGCAAGCCATACTGCTTGCATCACGAGGAATTAGCTATTACCTCTTTGGGATGGGCCCACCGCGGAGTCTATTTCTTCATAGTCTACTTCTCGGGTTTGCTAATTTTTCCAATGCAAGGAGGGAAAATTCACACTTGACTGGCCATGGTCGCCAGGACTGTGATGGAAGGTATCGAAGGGTAGAAATACACCATCATCCCTATGGTTAGTAGCAGATATTTACCGAGCCTTGGACCAATGCAAACATGGGTTTGGACATTTTGACGGTTGCAATCTTCTACTATAGGGTTGGCTGCTAGAGCATTTTCAAAGGGGAAATTACCAGGAGCTCTTGCATAGATCACTAATTGATTACATCACCGGTCATTATCCAAAGAAGATGACGTTTACTCTAGATAGGTTGGCAAAGCCTAGGAACGCTGAAGGTTGAGTACGTTTCTTTAGTAATCTGACAGACGAACAAGTACATTGGAGATTCGAGTGGTTTCCTATTAGATAGTTCATCATCATATCCAATGGGACCACTCATTTGGTGCTGATCAGGTTGCAAGTAATTTACCCTTACGCTCCTATAAGGGTAATTCATACAAGCTGAGAGAAAGCAGGTCATACCTCGGGTTTCCAATATGATTCAGTATAAAGCAGAATTCAAAGGAGACGCTATTCCATTCAAATTTGAAGACCAGTACATGTTGAACCAAAAGATTATTATAGATGGAAAAACTATTGATCCAGACATGTACCACGTCGGTCATATGTATTACTACCTCTCATAGTTCGAGGATGACAAAACCGAGGGTCAATTTGAAAGACAGAATCATGTATGAGGTGGCTGGGGCTCATGTAATGTACAAGAAGCTATGCAAAAGAGTGTTCGAACATGAAGCCAAGCATCTGGAACATCATAAGGTGGATATGGAAGCGATCTAAGAATGGAAGGAGATTGCAAATAAGTCGACAGACAGGTTGGAGCACCTAGAGCAAGGTCTTATGGAGTTGGAGGGGAAGATGAGAACGAGGCTTTGGGATTGTCAGGGTATGGGCTATGATGAAGGAGGAAAGCTGGCAATGGCTTACTTGCTGCTTGACATGCGTGACCTGGGAAGTGTGATTGATGGAGTCAAAAGGGCAAAGCATGGAGAAGGTCCTTATGGGGCCAAATAGATTAGGAGACAATGGCTTCAAGCCATTAGTAAATTCATATTATTATTTTGATTTAGTAAAGATTGATTTGATTTATTTTCGCATTAATGGAATGAGGCAACGTTGGCATAAATTTTCTCCAAGTCTATGTGTCTCTAGGCCTACCTCGGGGACAATGAGGTCCCCAAATTAGGATGCGAATTATTGCATGACCTTATGTGTTACCCACTTAAATATTGAAAACACTCTTTCATTACGTCTTACTAACTTGGTTACCTTTTTATTTTTCTTTGTTTTGATTATTCTCATCCTCAAAGGATGGTTCGTGCATTACGGCATCGCCAGCATACCACACTAGATCCAGAGGTCCTCCACCTCCTCCTCCACCTAGCGACCCCAAAAGCAAAGGAAAAGGGGAGATGGATGAATTAAGTGATAATTAAAAGGAGAATGCTACAATAGTAGAAAATGTCGAAACTTCAGATGGTCCTGCAGTTGTAACTGAAAATCTTGGAGCTACAAGGTGAGCATAAATGTCTGAAATCTCTCAAACCTCTCCCTTACACTGAATGTCCCTGACATCAACCATCAGAACCCCACCACCCAGAATCAAACACCACCCTAGAACACACAAACCCAAAATCCACCACCCTTAGCTCCACAAAATCCTCCCGCAACACACCAATATCACAACCACGCTAATACGCTCAAATTACACCTTGAGAATAGTGTAAGCGGTCGGTGTCAAATATAGTAACCCAACAAGGTTGGGGTCGAATCCCACAGGGAATAGGTGTGAAACGTTTATCTAATTAGTGTAATACTCAACTAAGTCGTAATTCTATCAAGTAATTGTAATAGAAAAATGTATTGAATTTAAGTTTAAAAAAAGACTGATTGCAATATTGTGAATGTAAATAATATGAATTAAAGAGACCAAGGTTGTGTTCCCCTTAATGTAGTATAATGCTATTGATATTAATATTGTATAATTCCAACGGAAGATTTTCTTGATATGCAATTGATGCCTAATTTACTATCCAATATTTTCCAATAGTTTGATAATATGTTCTCTTTATGATTTTCCCAAATACAAAAGAGTTGTGATTAAGAATCAATTAATGCCAAATTAAAACTCACTTATTCCTAAGCGATTTTATTAAATAAGGTTTAAAGCCTTGAGTCTTTGTTACTTACTTCTACCAAATTCTATCCCACTTTCCCAAGCAAAGATAAAATTAAATGGCGTTTGTTAATGTTTGCAACCACTAACAATCTTTTTGAAGAACAGGAAGTAAATAAATATTAATCATCCGTTGAAACCATATTCAATATCAAAATCTCCATAACATCATACCCATCTAGGGTTCACAACCTTAGCGTTTAGAATTAATTACTCATGCTGAAAATTGAATGAGAAAGAATAGTAATTGTCATCATCTTACAAAATAGAAGGTAATTGATCCAAAAAGCTTCCAAGAATTCAAACTAGTCAAAGCCGTGTACTTTGTAATTTCAATTCTGACAAGATATCCCTCACAAAACCCTATTAAACCTATTTATAGAGGCCTAAAAACCGAGTTAAAGTTCGGACTAATTTGCCCCTGCTGTTAATAATGCGGACCGCATTTCTGTCGCAAAACAGAAATGTAGTCCGCAAATCTTCTTCCTCCGTGCATTTCTAACCCAAGGATTTTTCCTTCATCGCATTTTGTAATTGCGGTTCGCATATCGATTATGCGATTGCATTCTTCACCCTGATTTTCACCCAAAAACTCTGCTTGCGTTTGCGATTCCACAGTGCAAGTTTGTGGTTCGCATTCCAGTTTTGTGGTCGCATATGCGACCACATTCTCACCATGAATAAGTGCCCAGAGTTCTGTCCTCGTTTACGATTTGATTGTGAAATATGCGGTTCGCATATGCTGTTTGCGACTGCATATTAACATCTGTGATGCTGTTGGATTGTTTTCTTGTCTTCAGTTGGCTTTTCAAGCTCTTTTCCGTGCTTTTGGGTCTTTACACTTGATGTACTGCAAATACACTAAAATTATATACGTATCGATGGAATTTGCACGTAAAACAAGTTAAAATCTAAGCAAGTAGTATCAAAATGTGCCGAAATTACCCGGCACATCACATGCACCTCCTCAAAACCTTAACTCTCTACCGTTACAAACCCCTCAACAACACCAACAACACACGACCTAGTATCCGCAAATAACCACATATCATACCCCTCACAATGTGCCACAACCTACTTCAGATCCACCTCAAACCTCGATAGATGATCATCCATATATTTAAGTCTCAGGAACGCACCAAGGCAACCCGATACGTGGAGACCCTACCACACACCCCGCAGCAAACACTATACATACCCTAACCAACCGAGAAGGACCTGCTCATCTGGAATATAGTTGAAGAGTTGAAGAAGTTGACGGGAAGAGTGCAGAGTGTTGAAGGTGGAAAAAGTGTTGAATTTTTGAATTATGGAGACCTGCGTATCCAGCCAAATGTGGAATTACTGGAGGGTTACAAGCCTCCTAAGTTTGAGATATTCGATGGCACCAGTGATCCTAAGATGCATTTAAGAACCTACTGCGATAAGCTTGTATGCGTGGGCAAGAATGAGCAAATCCGCATGAAGTTGTTCATGCGAAGTCTCATCGGGGATGCTTTATCCTGGTACATAAGTTAGAATCCAAAGAAGCGGGCAAACTAGGTAGGTATGGCATCCGACTTCATGGATAGTGTTGATATCCAATTTTGCCCTCATATACTATAAATATTATATAAACTTTCAAAATGTTAGTTTTTACTGTTATCCAATTTATTGGGGTTATATATGTATTTCCTATAATTTTTCAATAATTTTTAAAGACGCTAAAATTAATTTTCTTGCATTTAAATTGTTCAAATGTTTATTAATTACCCTTTTCAAATTACCTCGTGATGACTTAATCATCCAAATTTATTTTTTACATATATATATATATATATATATATATATATATATGTTTTAAAACATTTTTTTACTTCATTACATGTAATTATATTTGTAGTTTTGAGCTATTTACATTTTTTGCATTAATAGCCTATATTTTACAACTAATTGCATTTTACTACTTTATTTAGGGTCAAAATAACTCTTTATATATTTACAACCTTAATCTATTATATGTTAATACTTATTTGTTTAAATAATATTTTTTATAATTATTTAGCTATTTAATTTAATTTACTTTTCTCCTAATTTCATTATTTTAAAATCTAAATCAAGTTATGCCTAATTGCTACCAGACCCTAGCGCCCTTTAATCTCGGCCGTTGATCTCAAATGATCAACGGCCCATAATAAATCTCAAATTCTCCTTATATCCCGATAACCCAAACCCTAGACCCCATTCCCGTCTCCACGACTTTCAAACATTTACCCTTCTTTTCTGAGAAATCCTAGCCGACCTAAAAGATCCACATCGCCCTTCCTCATACGAGTTCCTGGTAACTTTTTACTTATATTTTCTGTTATTATTATTCGTTTATGGTAACTTTTGCTACCATTGTACTTATGGCAAGTTTGATCCTCACAGATTTGGCTTTGATTCTGTGGTTCTAGGTGCATTTATGGTTCTATACACTGGAGAAGAGAAAAATCTCTCTTGAACGATTCGCCCTTAATTCGGTTCAAACTAGGGTTTGGGCTCCGATTCTTCTTTTATTGGTTCTATCATTGATTGCGTGTGATATTTCTTTATTTTGTGTTTAATTGATTGTCTTCTATGTTTGTTCGTTCAACTTCTACCACTATATAAACCATTCCCCATATCCCCTACGGGAGGTCGTAATCACTACATTATTCTCTTACTCTCATTTATTATACTCTGAAACTCGAGACCTTGGCCGGTTGAAATCCAAGGCCATTCGAATTCGATTGTGTTCTTTCTCAGTGCGAGCACTGTCTGGGGTTCATTTGAAACCTTTGAAAACTCTGACGCGCTGGGATTTTTGGGGGTTCTGCTGCTCTTTTGCTACTGACAATTAAAGCACTACTGGAAATTGTTCTTCTTACTTACCTGTCCATTAATTTGTAATTGGAGTGTGCCTTTAGCCTTCGCAGTTTCGTTCTCTATTCGTTTGTCTTCATGCTCTCTATATTTATGTCATTGAAATCTTTGTGAATCAATGTGCTACTATGTCATCTCTGTTTGCAGCCCTATTTGCTCTGAAGTTATTATCGTGGCTCTATATTTTTTTCTAGCACCTGAACTAGCCAAAATTCTAACCTTGATTCTAGCTTTCTTAAGCATGTCTAGCATAGTGTGTTTGTGTGCGTTACAATGGTTACAACTGCTGCTTGTCCTAAGTTTATCTTCTACCCTTTTTCTGGATTCTTGTGATTAAACCAATTTACGCCCAGAATATGTTCTCTTTCCTGTTAAACCATTCATATATAACTTAATGCTTTCCTAGAGTTATTTCTTGATCGTGTTGATTAGCCAAACATGCTTTCTTTCTACTTAACGTATGCTCTTTGATTTTTCAATTCAGTGCTCTTTAATATTGCCTATGACCTTTAGAATGAGATTCAATATCAAGCTCATTCTCCAATATGTGATTAAGACCTAGTGTCTCCATGTCCTATTACTCAGGAGTTGATATATTTTCACCTATCATGAGTTCTGATATTGTTTTTGAACCTTTAGTAGTATACACTCAATAGTTAAGTATCATGTTCTACTAACATGAGAGTAAGTGACATGTTTTCCCACTGTTGGAAACTATGCCCAATAGCATATTTTTGTACTGTCTGTGACCCCATGCTCACTAGATTTTCATGTTAAAAACCTTCATGTTAAAACTACTATCCACTTGTTCTTGTCTATGACTTTACTAGATTCTCATGTTAATTGTCTGAAGATTTTTAGGCTAACTCTGGACTATGCTTTGCTTTGAAACTCTATCTGAAGTAGTTTGGTAGCTTGTGATGTTCAATCCTGTCACTTTGAAACCTAGCATAAGCCCACCTTATATATGCCTTGTTATTCTCCAAAACTTCATGAGATCCTGTCTATATACCTTGGTTAGAATTGTTGTTAGTTACAGCTTTACGAACTAAGTGTGTGGCCTTCCGAGCTGCTTAATTACTTCTTCAAATTGTTGTTACTTGCATAGTTAAGTAAGTCATGAATCTTAGTCCCGGTATTGGGACATATATACTGTTGGACCTGGGTGCCAGATTCTGGTATACTCTATTATTCTGCTAAGTTTGGGATTGGGCCTGCTAGTTGTGTGGAGAGTGAGGCGGTTAAAAGCCAAGTCGGTGCTGGGTTACTTTCGTTTGGGCCTGTTCATAATACAATGCCTTTGCTAATCTAGATATCATGACTATATGGTTTAATAATTGATCAACTGCTTTATGTTACTTTTCTACTGCCTAACTCAGATGACATGTCTATAGGGATAAAAGCATTATAAAATCAAGTCTAATTATCAATTGTTAGAAATCCTGCCTATAGGATATTTATCGATGCTGCTAATCCTGTGTTTTCAAGCGACTTTGCTGCCTCACTATGCGATTATTAAAAATCTTGTCTATAGGACACGTATAAAAAATCAGCACTAGTAATTCATAATTCTGGGGTTGTTTCATCGTGCAGACAATTAGAAATTTATGTCTATAGGATTTACAATGCCTGTAATATGCCTAAGGATTTAACAACTCAAACATGTCTTAATCTTGATACTGTCTACTGCGTAACATAAAATCTGATCGCGTGCTTTTGTGCTTATGTGTGGAGGTTAACTTGAGCCTTTCATTGCTATTCTGTGCAGTCCTATGTGTTTTGATTATCACCTAGTTTTATCATTTTGAGCAACCTATGTGAAGTCTAGAACCACCTGATAGTAGGTCCAAAGCCTCCTTGACCGTAGGCATGGGAAGGGTAGTGCGCGCATAGGTTACGGTTTAGAATTGAATTAGAGCGCCTTTAAGTAACAACTTCAACATAGTAATTGGGTAGCAGGAGATAATAGTCTGTGCCCGCTGAATAATATGAGCAACCCCCTACAATAAGGGAGTTGCGAAGTATTATTTATGTTGCACGGGTTGATTCTTTAAGCTAAAAAACTTAGGACCCCCCTTTCTTTATATACTTGTTGTTTACACTTAGTCACCTAACATAGACCATGTAGTTGTATCCTTGTAATCATTAAAGATTTGTAGCGATTCTCATGTATTATGATAAGGCTCTTCAACTTCTATATCTCTCAGCATTTATTGATCAACTAACCTAATCACATAATCCGCATAGTTTAAAATTCAGTCGGGACCCACAGTTGTGGACCTCGAAGAGTGCCTAACACCTTCTCATTGAGGTAATTTGCGCCCTTACCGATCTTTGGTGACACGGACTACTCAAACAGAGTTATTTGCAAATAGGTGCCCTAACGTACCTTAAAAATCGTTAGGTGGTGACTCTTCTCTTTTAATAACTCCCTTTAAAAGAGTTGTCACACGTCGAGGCCCGCTTTCGCGAGAAAACGAGGTGCGACAGATAGATTCAGGATCAACATAGAAAACACGCCAGACGTTTTGTATATCCAAAACCTCAAGAAGAAGCCAATAGAAACCTTTCGTGATTATGCTACTCGCTAGAGATCAGAGGCCGACAAGGTAAGGCGCCATTAGAAGAAGAACAAATGAACAAATTCTTTGTTAGAGCTCAGGTTCCACAGTACTATGAAAGATTGATGCTTATATTGAATCATAAGTTCTCCCACATCATAAAGTTGGGAGAGAGAATAGAAGAGGGAATCAAGAGTGGTATAGTAACTAACTTCGAGGCGCTGCAAGCCACCAATAAAGCCTTACAGTCCAGAGGCATTTCAAAAAAGAAAGAAGGTGCCATGATGGTAGCCCAGTTCCTAAGTCTCCCCTTATCTATCAGACACCTCCACCAACATATCAGCCCTCAAGTCAAAAATACCATTGCCCCACCACCACCTATCGTACCTATAATACCCAGCCTGCATATTACCATTAATCTCCTCCCGCCCGTCAAAATTACCCAAAAACTCGACCAAACTCCAACCGTTGAACTCCCTGACAATACACCCCTATCGTCGAAACCATAGCCCAACTATATGAGAGACTAAAGGTTGTTGATTATATCACTCCTATCCCTATAGCCACCATTGAAAACTCTTGTCAATGGGTGAACCCCAACAAGACGTGTGCCTACCATTCAAGCATGAAGGGACATACTATTGAAGAATGTCATAGGTTGAAAGATAAGATCCAGACACTAATTTACAGCAAGGTTATATAGGCAAAGGAGTCCACGCCGAATGTTTGTAATTACCCTCTTCTTGATCACAGGGGTGAGGGATTGAACGTGATAGAAACTGATTAAAAATAGGACCAAGAAGGATCTATCGGGCTTATTCAAGAGGCGGACGCTCCCAAAACATCTCTGTCACCCTCTCACCAATTGTGGTGCAACCCAAGGCACCATTCAAGGTCGAGGTAGCTACGCCTTTAACTGTGATTGTAGCTCATTGCAATCCTACAAGTCTGATGTCGTTCTATGGGATTATTTAGCTGAGGCAAGGAGAAAAGAAAAACCAAGGTGGATGACACAGATGCTGCACAAGGATCGGCAGGGTTTAAACGCCGAAATATCTTGGAGGAACGACTAAAGAGACCGCACCAAAATAGCCTGTTGGGGAGACAGGTACTGATGATCTGTAGAGGAAGGTACAGGCAATGGAGTACTCTGTTGTTGATGCCCAAATATCCATCCTTTCATTGTTACAAAATTCAGATGCCCACAAAAATGCTTTGATGAAGGTGTTAACCGAAGCTTACGTGCTGACAAATATCACTAGTGGAGAGATGGAAAACATGGTGGGGCAGGTACCAGAGAGTCATAAGATTACTTTCCACGAAGATGAGTTGCTGCCGGAAGGATTGAGTCATAACAAAGCATTGCACATCACTGTGCAATATGAAGATAAGTTCATTGCTAGGGTTCTGATCGACGGGGGTTCAAGTCTTAACATATGCTCGCTGACTACTCTGAAAAGATTGGGTATAGGTCTGCATGACATATGGATTTGAAGTATGAACGTGAAAGCATTTGATGGGTCTCAGAGAGATACTATTGGAGAGATCAACCTGGATCTGGAGATCGGTCCAACATTGTTTGATGTTGAGTTCCAGGTGCAGGATATATCTGCTACTTATAACCTATTACTGGGACGACCATGGATACACGCGGCTGGGCAGTTGCTTCTACTATGCACCGGGTCATAAAGTTCAAGTGGAACTATCGGGAGGGGATTATCAACGGAGATGGAAGTAACCCTATCCACACCAACCAGACCGTTCCAGATACTGGGAACAGAAGGAAAAAGGGAGGAGATACATTCCATAGCATCGATCAGATAAATGCAGTTGAGAAAGGGCGATGGTGGAGCAATAAGGTGCAAAACATGTTGTTGTGGTTTGTGTACGAACCGGGCAAGGGTCTTGGTCCTCAGCTCCAAGGGATCACAGAACCAATACGACCACTATACCATGGCAAAACCTTTGGTCTCAGATATGAATAACTCGTGCAAGAATATTGGGTACCACTGTTGCTCCCTAACGCACACGCAAGTATACGTGATTGACAAGTAATATAGGACAATGAGTCCGGATTATCGTACCCAAGGGACTTAAGTTTAACTACTCTAGAACAACTAATATCGTTAATTTATCAAGCAAGATCAAGTTTAGTATATGATTTAGTCTAAATTGTAATTCTAGATTAATTCTAGAAATTGCAAGGAACAATTATGTATTTTGATATCAATAAAACAAAGATTCCAGGGTTGTGATTATATTCCCAATCCTATTGCGTTCTAATTGACTTATCGTTTATGTAGTTAATGTAAGATTGCTAATTAATCGATAATGATACTCATAGTCTTCTTCCGAAGTACTATTCGTCTATTCCTAACAAGATTAATGCCTATATTCCTATGGAATTAATCTAGCAATAATGCATGAAGAATACGATTATCTAATTAAGCATGGTGATTAAATATATTCCTATTTTAGCCACGAATCCGCTCTTTTTAATAAAGTTAAGAACATGCTTTCTTCAATTCTTATTCTAATCTAAACTTAGTTTTCTCAAACATAGCATAGATAAATTGATATAACTCAATTGACGGCCAAACAATTAAGAATTAAGCATAGAATTGAAGAAACAATCTTAGCCACATTAACTATTAAAATAAATCCGTCAAGTTAAAAACACAATATTCATGGCTAATCACAACCCCAGAACAAGGGGTGATTAGCCACTCATGTTCAACAGAATCAAATAACTAAGTAAGAAAAACTAAAATAGAGATACTAGTTTTGCTTGATGAATTGAGAATTTCTTGATGTTGTTGATGTTCCTAGCTCCCTTTTGCTCCAAAAATAACGTTGTCTCCCTCCTAGATGGGTTTAGTGATGTTTATATAAGAGTTGGGAAGGTTTTGGGGCGGTTTAGGGTCTTCTAGATCGAAAAGGAGACAAATCCCGTAATCAGTCCCCTGGGGGGCGCTGGGCGCTGTCCAGGGGACTGGAGGCAGCAAGCTTCTTCTCTTCACTGGTTCCAGCGCCACAGGCAGCGCTGGGCGCTGGCCTGTGGGCTGACTTCCGCCTTCTTCGTTTCTTCTCGTTTTAGCTTGTTTTCTTCCCCGATTGTTTTCAACTTATTCCTACACATAAAAACACATTATATTAACATGAATCAATGTGATTAACATCCAAATCCAAACAAATAAGAGCTAAATATGGGATAAATTATACATCAATTAGTAGTTTTTCTACCAATTATCAACACCCCACACTTAAACTCTTGCTCGCCCTCGAGCAATGGGACTTTAACCAACCTTTCCCAACTATCAACTTTTAACTTAGCGCGAAACATCAATCATTAAAACACTTCATACCTTTGAACACAATCAATACTAGTTGAACAAGTATGACACATAAGTTATCCGTATCATTCCCATAAAGCTCAATTAATCTTATAAATTCAACCATATTCAACACCCCAATTGTCATCACCCAACCTCAAAAGCCGACTTGTCACATTAAGCTACTTCAATTCATATACTTACCCAACAAAACAATTCATACATTACCAATTTTTCATGAAATCATGTGCCTCACCAATATATGAAGAGTGAATGTATATATATCAATGGAAATCACACAAAATTTGCATAACAACTCTCACTCTCACAAAGAACTCATATGCATCCCATAGAGTACCATACGCTTGCCCGTAGTGTAGACTTTCACTAATTGAGTTAGTCAAATCTAAGATCAAGTAGGACTTTGTCGGGTTGTAATGTAGGCTAGGGGATGGGTAAGGTATATTTGGTAATAGTGGCTAGTCCTCCTAAGCACCTAATACACTACACTCAATGTTCAAACACTTCTTCTTCTTTTTTTTTCTTTTTTTTTTTCGAATCACTAAACTTGCCTCACACACATAACCCTTTTTCTTTTTAATCACTTAGTATACTACAATAGGAGGTGAATATTTCCATATCTTTTCCAATATCACAAAAAAAAAAAATTCTCTTTTCATCAAACAATTTCTTCTTTCTCATTTTTCATCCTCCATACACATTATTCATCCGCTAGTGATTTTTTTCAATTTAGCTTCTCATAGCCAACAAGTTCGTTCATGGTTCCATTCTTTCACACGACAATCCTTCTAACCACCCTTACTACTTCTAGCGATTAAGTGCTTTCGGAGGTAAAGGTTCAAATAAGGCTCAATTCAAGAACAAAATAGAAGGAATAGCTTATAATGTAGGTACCAAAAGAAGAAGGCTTATAGGCTCAACGGGGCTAACAATGGACAAATCTATCTTTGACGCAACATGCATATCCAAAATTTAAGCAAAGAAGTGCCTATATCCTTTCTTAGACTATCCCATCTTCCAATTTCGTTTTAGTTAACACACGGGGCAAGTTCTAGACAATACAAGATAGCATAGAGAATCAAACCTTACTCGCACAATGCACATGATTCATTTACAACGGTTTTGTTCATATGTTGAGTTGAGCAAGCATATTCCTTGAAACAATTAAGCAATAACACACTCAATCTTAAGCAAGTCAACTAGTGAGATGGTGCGTGACAAATTGGGATGTTTTCTTTCCACTTTTAACTTAACTTAATGGGAATTGGATCATATGGTCACAACTTATTGTACTAGCATTAACCGTCAAGAAGTAATTCATTCTCACTCATATTTTCCTAATACTAATCCCTAAAAAAAAATCAAAAGTTGCCCGGTTCGGATTACATCCTTGGAAAAGAACCGGTGCCCTAAGAAAAACCAAGGAATCTTACCTAACTACCTAGAAAATAAAAGAAAATCTTTTTGTTGTTTTTCATCCTAGTTGTTATCCCTCAAGAAACACAATCCGTCGTCGGGAAACAAAACTAGACTATATATCTATTACCTATTATTACTAACTACGAAAAATAAACATACACAAATAACTACTAAGAATTACAAAAACTAAAAAAATATCTAACTAACTGCAACCATACTCCGTATTTACACAACTAAGGAAAAGACTAAATAGCCAAACATCATCAAAAGTTTCACAACACAAGACGACAATTATTTACCCCCACCCCACACTTAAAGCATGCATAGTCCCCGATGCACATTAAAAGTAAAAGTAAGGTAGAGGGAAAAAAAAATGCTCCCTCAATCGGTGCCGGTCTCATCGGAGTCCATATCAAAAGGCACCAACGCCATTGGTCCGGTGGCATCATCATTATCTTCCCCCTCATCATCCGAGCCCTGAACAGTATTAGCATCTTCCTCAGAGTGGATCGGACTTCCTGGAGCAATTCCGAGCATCTCCTTAGATGCGCCCGAAAGATTATCACGCAAATGCTGACGCTTGTCATCAGGAATGCCGGCTTGGCTCATCAGCAGGTCGAGAGCATTGTACACATATCGGTTGAAGTTCTCCTCTCGCTCTATCCTG
>MCJB01045038.1:0-53834 GCA_002018475.1 Nicotiana obtusifolia | reverse complement strand
GATGTTGGTGGCTAGGGATAATATCGAACATGAAATTTTGTGGGAGATGAAGTCTGGAACAACAAATGTGTGGCATGAAAATTGGACAGGGTTGGGTGCTTTGTATCATGTTGTAGATGATGATTTTCCATAGATGAAAAGTATCAAGATGTAGCTGAGTTGCGAAGAAATGGAACGTGGAACGCTCAATTGTTGGGGCACATATTACCGGCGGACATAGCTGATCATGTGCAAGAAAATGTACACTATGATGACAGGAACATTGGCTGGGACATACCTCACTGGATGCCCAATCCATCTGGAAAATTTTCGGTCAGTAGTGCTTGGCATCTGGTGAGGCGTCGATCAGACACAAATAAAGAGTTCGAGCTAATGTGGACAAAGGGTTTGCCATTCAAAATTTCCTTTTTCCTATGGAGATTATGGAGGCAAAAGATTGCAACGGATGATCTATGGAGAAGGCAAGGACAGATAGTCATGTCGAGGTGTTGGTGTTGCGAACATCCTCAGGAGGAATCGATCGACCATATTTTTTTGTCGAGTCCTACAGCTAAGAAGGTCTGGGAAATTTTCATGGGGGCAGCAGGAATTATTGAACCTCGAGTTCAATTAAAACAAGTTATTAGAAGCTGGTGGAGTGCAGGGTGTTGTCCGAAATTGAAACCATTATTTCAGGCAGCTCCGGCCATAATCACATGGGAGCTATGGAAGAGAAGAAACAAGGGCAAGTATGGAGGAAATGTGTCGACTAATAGAGTGATACATGAAGTAAACAGGACCTTATATTACTTGGCAAGAAGCAGATACCCATGGTTGGCCACTATACCATTGTTATGGCCGGAGATGATTCGATATTTTGAAGCATATAGGCCGATATTGGTCACGAAGAGAATAGTGTGGCAATTTCCGAATCGCGGGTGGTACAAATGTAATACGGATGGGGCGTCGAAAGGAAATCCTGGGCCTAGTTCGAGTGCATTTTGTGTGAGGAATGACAATGGAGATTTAGTGTTCGCAAAAGCAGTCGACATCGGAGTGAATACCAATATAGTCTCGGAGGCGAAGGCAATATTACACGGGCTTCACTATTGTATGGAAAATGACTTGCATCCGCTTGTATTAGAGACCGATTCTTTGGTGTTGAAGAAGGTCATCGAGGGAGAGTGGGATGTTCCTTGGGCTATCAGTACAGAAGTGAAGATGATTAAGGAGATGAAGGATCACTTTAATGTGATTTTTCAACATGTATTCAGAGAAGGAAATGCGCTGGCAGATTTTTTAGCTAACATGGTTTTTTCTTTTGCAGGTACTTTACAGTTTTGCTCGTTCGACGAGTTACCAAGTGCAGCAAGGAAGCTAATCAACTTAGACAAGGCGCAAACACCTAATCTTAGGATTAGGATTGCAAAGAGAAGAGCTCCAGACTAATGTTTTTCCATGACGATTATTGGCCTTGTTGCCTTAAAATTGGTGCACTATTAGAACATTATTCAGTGGTATTAGTGTGTTATCACACTCAATCTAGAGGTGGGATAATAGTGTACGAATCTATAAGGCATCGAGGTAATTTTTTCTGGTTCGTTATTAGCTCGAGCACAATGTGGTTAATGGAATTTGGTCATTATGTTGCTTTGAGTTCGAACAAAGGACGACACTATTACTTCTTAGAAATTGGACATCATGCTATTTCAAGATTGGACAAATTTATCTCCTTACTGGAAATTGGGCAGTGGTCGTGTCCAGATTTGGAAGGAACAAAAGATCGAACATATTTGTTTGGCATCAGCTGGAACGACATGAATTGGCAGAGAGTTCAAACATCGATGTTTCTTATTGAAGACATCGATGTCGCTGTGGATCTGTTTGGTTTTCAGCTGATACTGTTTATATTGCTTGATAGGAATTTATACTCGCTTAGCGATATTATAATTTGTGCATTATTGACACATTATCCAGTGGTATTAGTATGTTATCATACTCAATCTGGAGGTGGGTTAATAGTGTACGAATGTAATATGCGGCGAGGTAATTTCTTTTTTTGGAGCAAATATATTATCTGGAACACAACTTTATGTGATCGAACATGGACAAGTGTTATTCGAAGTTTGATACTGTTGGTTCGAAGTTGGACAAGTTTTATTCGAAGTTGGATGCATCTTCACGTCGGGAACTTGAGGTTAGTGATTGATTTTGAAGTTGGACAAAGGTTGACGCTACATAGCAATAAAAGTCGAACAATGGTTTGCATTAACTAGAAGCTACCGCATTACAATTTGTACATTATTAGAACGCTATCCGGTGGTATTAGTGTGGCATCATGCTCAATCCGGAGGTGGGATAATAGTGTGCGAAGAAATAAGGCAGCGAGGTATTTCCGGAAACGAGGTTAGTTGGAACAAAACTATACTTGCTCGAAGTTGGACACTTTGTTCGGAATTGGTTTGAGATAAAACAAATGTTGAGGTCAGTGGTTGTCTTTGGGTTTGGGCAAAATCAGCTGGAATTACATCAATGTTGTTCGAAGGCAAAAGTTAGTTTGTACTGGAAAAAGTTTCGACGACAGCAAGCTAGGAGTGAATAGCCGTGTTTGGAATTGATGTAATGTGAAGGAAGATGGAGATTCATGTTGGCCATATCGCAAAATTTGGCGCTTGGTGAGAGCGTTAGAGGTGCTACTATATTTTGCAATTGCCACATGAATACATATGACTTCACGATAGAGATTTGGGCTACATACGAGTTGTAATAGTTAGATAGTTTATAGTTATTAGCTTTGTTTGATTTAGTTTCGGACAAATTGTAATTTAATTGTGTTTCAGTTTTTTATATATATATAACCTCTAAGCAATCAGCTTAGAGGTATAATTGCTTCAAAAAAAAAAAAAGAACCAAAACATATGTAGGATGCCTTCAAGTTCAAGAACTTCAATGTTTCACTAGCAAGCTTCTGATTCATGAATAACCAACTCTAAATGCAACCAAACGTTGCACACAAGCCCTTAAAACGAACCTACTGCAAGTCCCAAAACATGAATTTGAACCTAATACTATTAAAGTCAACTCCTAGCCAAGCTTACAAACTTTCCAAATCTTCCAATTATCAACTTCAAGCAAACAGAGACAAAACATCATAAGAACCTCCAAATCCAAATCCGAACATACACCTAAGTCCAAATTAACCACATGAACCTATTGGAACTATTAAATCACAAATCCAAGGTCATTTACACAAAATTCAAACTTTGGTCAATTCTCACAACTTAAGCTTCCAAGAATAGAACTAAGTGTTCCAATTCACTCCGAAATCATCATTGTAACGACCCGGCCGGTTTTTTTGACTGTTATAGCCCTGTTTCCCTATTTATTGCTTATTCTATATTTGTTTGTTGTTATGTGACTTACCGGAGTGGTTGGTTCGGTTCTGGGATGTTACGGAATAAATTGAGATACTTAGATCCAAGGTTGGAATCTTAAGTTGAAAGAGTTGATGCGATGTTGAATTATGTGTAAACGACTCCGAAATAGAATTTTGATGTCTTTAATAGCTCTGTGTGGTTATTTTGCACTTCAGAGTGTGTCCGGATATTGATTCGGAGGTCTATATGTCGTTTTGGCTTGAATTGGCGAAAGTTGAAAAGTTGAACATTTCGAAAGTTGAAAAGTTGAACATTTCGAAAGTTGAGAAGTTTGACCGAGAGTTGACTTTATTGTTAGCATGTTCAGATTTTTGTTTTGGAAGTTGAAATAGGTCCTTCGTATCATTTGTGACTTGTGTGAAAAATTTAAGGTCAATCAGAGAAGATTTGGTGTGTTCGGCATTAGTTTTGGTAATTAAGAGTTCAATAGTTTATTAGGCTTGAGTTGGGGTATAATTCACGTTTTTGATATTTTTTTATGTGATTTGGATGGGCATCCTGGGGCCTCGGGTGAGATTTGGATTGGTTTCGGATTTGAGTTTGGCCTTGTGGGATTGCTGATGTTCAGGTATCTGGTTTCCTTATTCGTGATCGAGTTAGAAAGTCCGTGATCACGAAGACTTGTTTGGATGACTGTTGAAAATGTTCTATGAATTCGCGAGAGTTGGTTCGCGATCGCGGAGATTTGGTAAGTTGTGCTACGCGATGGAAGGGGGAGGCCTGGAAGCCCACACGATTGTTCTTCGCGATCGCGAGAGGGAGTCCACGATCCCGTAGCTTCAAGTTTCTATGCGTCGCGTTCGTGGCTGGAGTTCCTCGTTCGCCAAGGTCATTTTAGAGGGTATCATTCTTTTGTTCTACGCGATCGTGAGGGACTTTCTGCGATTGTAAAGAGGAACCTTTGGGCAGCAGATATTTAATTTCAAAAATGAGGTTAGAGTATTATTTCACATTCAGACATTGGGAGCTCAGATTTAGGCGATTATTGATTGGGGTAAGTGATTCTAACTTGGATTTGGTTAATATACATGAATCTTGCATTGTATTTACCATTTAGTTAGTGTTTTGGGTTGGAAAAATACGGGAAAATTGTAGAAACTTCAGAAACTATATTTTGTGGATTTGAAAGGCGATTTGACAAAAGAATTGAATCCCATTGCGTATCTTTTCTATATGTTAACTTGTGCACCTTAACTTGATTATTTATGCATATCTTCTCCATTTGCAAATATTGATGATTCATTGTGGTAAGACACATATATTCTCTATATAGTGAGCTGTTAAACTACTACTAGACTTGTACACATCTTCTCTATGTGCACTAATTAGTTATACCTATACTTCATACTTAGATTTCGGTATTGTTGCTGGGTACCTGCATATTCATGAACTGTATAGGATGTTAAGGGAGTACTATTGGCAATACAATAGACATGATCTCTAGGTGATACGCGCCAGGGGCAGTGAAGCCATAGGAAATCTCATAATTACTCATTTTGATCTTACTGGTATGGTTTCTAAGCTAGTAGCAATATCCTATGGGCAGGCTCTCTAGCAATTGATATTCGAGCACATATTTGTCATGCTTATTCCTATATGCATGCAATCTAGGCGGCAGTATAATAAAACAATACAAACTGCCGCATAATTATTTAGTTAAGACCCTATGGTCATGGTATCTAAATGAGTAACAAAGGTATGTATTATTATGACCCTATCATGCTATCTAATAATCATATAGAAGTAGACATGAGAGCAGATAAAATATTTAGTCAAACAGTCATGCTTTGAATAATGTCAAGTATTAGGCAAGTTGAGTGAAGTGTGTGATTTCCTACAAACATGATTTCTACTAGCGTGCAGAAGCAGAGCAAGTTAACAAGATAGAAAATAAAGCAAGTAGACCATATAGGCATGTTCTTTACTCTTTATGCAAGAACAAGTACACCCATTAGCCAATTTCATTAACGCCCCAATTATTCATTATTACAAGATACATGACATAATTGGAATAATACAAACTCAAAGATGATAAAAATACAGGATGAAACAAGTACAAGCCCCTATCAAATAGTACAAGTCCACTATAAAATAACCCACTGAATTTCTGGGCCTTAAGCAGTCTCACCAACCAACAGACCCAAATCTTAGGCTCATAAGGACAGTAGAATCTTCCTGAATCCAATGCCCAGGTCCAACATCACATATGCCCCAACACCAGGCCCAACGAATGACTGACTTAGCCAAATGGATGCCATACATAACCATACAAAGGAGACAGACCACTTTGGGAATTAATTACTTAACTCATAAAACTATAACTAATCAACAGTTCTAGCCAAAGCACATAGACACGATCACAGAAATACTGACAAGTCTACACGGAAGGTTCATGCTTGTATTCTAAGAAACAAAGTTAAAGGATCACCATATAGTGAACTATTCCAATGAGTTTCAGAAGTAATATGATTGAAGATTAGCCTAAAAGAACTTTAGACACGAGATTTAAACATGAAATCTAATAGAGTCCTAGACAAGAACAAGTAGAGCATAGCGTCCACATGAAAGTTTTAACTTGAAGGCCTAGTGAAAACACCATAACAAAATAGGTTCATGATCGAGCAGTCACTTAGTCGAGAATGAGAAAACTTTAACATGCTGAGTATCAGCTACAATAATAGAAAGGCTTATAGTAAACATGTCAACTTCGCATCGATAGGACAGAAAAGCATTAAACATTGTACTAGTTGGCCACATGTAGGAGAAAATGCTAGTTACAAGATTTACTCTAAAGGTCTCAACTAATAATGAAGAACAAGAAAGAGAGAGAGGCTCTGGCGATAGAGGGAGGGAGAGGCGACGACATCGAAGAAGCTCATTGTGAGCCATAGCGATGCTGGCAGGTGCTCCGCTGACTGGCGAAACTCCTCCTCTCATTTCCCAACCCCCACCACAACTACAACCAGTCAACAACCCCTACATTACAGTCATCTCCTCAGACCTTCGACTCTAAACTCGCCTCCAACAGTGAGCCCTAATTCGACAGTCTGAGTCGAGCCAATATCGTTCAAAAGAACAACATTCTTGCAAGGTCAACCTTTAGTCAAGTTTACAGAGGCCGAAGTTGATCGAATGAACATAATTGAAGGCCTTCAATATGCGGTAATTGGTAAATTCTCTTATGGGTGGCCTGACATTCAAGAGCTGCATAGATTAATTCCTGCTCAGTATGGAATTAAGGGTAACTGTAACATTAGATTGCTTAGAGATAGGCATGTGCTAATTCGATTGACACTATGGCAAGACTTCATCAACCTTACACCGAAGGTAGTACACTATCTGAAAGCAAAAGATGGATACGAGTATCAGATGAGGACTTTGATCTATGATGCCAAATTCAACGAAGGAGAAGAACCATCCATAGAAATGGCTTTGATTTCATTTCCTAATATGCTGCCTACTTACTTTGTTAAAGAATGTCTCTTTTCTTTAGCCTCAGCAGTTGGAAAGCCATTGCATGTAGATATGGCAACAATCAACAAAACTCGTCCAACCTATGCAAGAGTCAAGGTATTAGTTGATTTATTAACTGAATTACCAAAGAAAGTACATATGGATATTAAGCATGAAGCTACAGGGAGCATAAGAACTGAATGGGTTAAAGTTCAATATAATTTCATACCCAAATACTGCAAATAGTGTAAGCTGCAAGGCCATGACATGTTAAAATGCTGGAAGTTTCATCCTGAATTACTGAATGAAAATTCTGCTGAGAAGCAGAAATTTAAGGAAAAGGCAGAAGAAGCAGCACCTCTCATGATCCTATCAAGTGGTAAAGTAGTTGGCAACACTGGTTTACAATGGAAGGAGGTCAATCGAACTCAAAGCAAAGACAAACAAATAGCATATCAATCCAAAGATAGATTGACATTAAAACCAGCTAATACAGATATGCAGAAAGTTCAGACAAACAACAAGTTTGCAACACTAGAAATGGAGCATAGCAGAGCCAATGAAGACAATCAACTGATTGTAATTGAAGAAGCAACAAGAGGAAGTACAGATGCCTCAATGGTAGCATAGTTAACTTCAACTCCAGGTTCTAGCAAGCCACTACAGATTACTAAGACACAAGCAGAGGAAACTAGAAGTGGAGACAAAGCACTAGCTACTGAAATCAAAGAATCAATAGGACATTGGGTAACAGAGCTTTTGTCAACAATGTCACAATAAACCAATCATGCCAAGAGATTCTGATACCTGAGGTGAATGAGGCTGACAGAATTCAACTCAGTGAAGGAAAGCTATGGAGTGAACAAGTAGAAGAAGGATCAGAAGAAGAAGCGGTACCAGATGGCATGGGAAGTGATGGAGATTCAACTGATGAGGAAGAAGAACTAAATGTACAAAGTGTAAATGGCAAGGCAAAGCAACAAGGCAAAATGGAAGACCCTCAAACGAAGAATAAGGATAAGGATGTTTCAATAGCCAACAATTAGATCACAACATTGGAAGTGAGTCTGCCCAACATTCTTACAAAGCCTAACCTCAAAGGTCCTGTTGTTCAGACTTCTGGAGGAAAGGAAGCTAATAGTCAATCCATATATAGGCTAATTGAGAGCAGAAAGCTTACAGGGAAAATGATCAATCCACCTGATGAAGGCAGGATTTACACAGCACAATGGGGAGGTAGCTGCTACCTCAGATGAGGACACTGCCAACAAATGACAGCTGAGTCACATAACAAAGACCACAAGAGTAATCCAACCAGACACCAATACAAAATTGACAGAACACAGAGGAGCTACTGAAAAGGAAGAGCATACAATAACAACAGGAAGGGATCTTGATGAGGAATCTACCACTCAAAACCTCATCAATGTGGCAAGACAAGCAGATATATCACCAAAGTTTATGGATGCAAGAAAATCATCCAAAAGAGGCAAGAAAAAGCAGGTTAAGGACAATCAAAGTGCAGTGTCAGGGGTCCAAACCCGGAGGATCCTATCTAAATCCCACACTCAATCATGAATGGAATCATGTGGAATATAAGGTTAGTCAACACTCAGCAAGCTTTTGAGAGACTGATCAATATGCACAGACAGCACCATTTTCAATTCATTGGGATCATGGAACCTAAGCAGGAATTTAAAAAACTGGAGAGGTACAGAAGGAATATTGGAATGCCTAAGTGCTATGCCAATGTCTCAAACAAGATATGGGTATTTTTGGATGATGATCATGAAGTAGAGATAATAAATGACATGGAACAACAACTAATAATGCAACTGACAAACATGGAGTCACACTCTTCATTCATTGTCACTTTTGTATATGCAAAATGTGATTCTACTGAAAGAATTGAGATGTGGGATAGTCTGTACAATCTTGCCAGAGACATGTCAACGCCTTGGCTTGTAGGAGGTGAGTTCAACGTGATATGGGATGAGGAAGGGAAGTTTGGAGGACGGCCAGTATCACTAAATAAAGTTGGAGACTTTAGCCACTTCATCAACACCTACAATCTCTCTGAGCATGGCTTTAAGGGCAGCATATATACATGGTGGAATAGGAGAGCAGAGGAAGATTACATTTTCAAAAGGCTGGACAGATGCTTAGATAACTGTGCACTCCAACAGTAGCTGCCACAATTGGGAGTCACTCACTTGCCGAAGATAGGGTCAGATCACTGTCCCATGCTACTAACCTGTAACCAAAATACTACACCTACAAAGACAGATTTCAGATTCCTCAATTTCTGGATAAAACACCATTCTTTCAAAGATGTGGTAAAGGAACACTGGAAAGCAGACTTTGTAGGGGATCCATTCCTGCTATTTAATCATAAATTGAAGAAGTTGAAAAGATCCCTATCAACATGGAGTAAAGCAACATATAGAGATATCTTTCAAAAGATAGCATGCTTGGAGGAAGTGGTCAAAGTGCATTAAGCACAATTTGAACTGCAACCTACTGCACAGAACAGAATAAGGCTGCAAATGGTACAGGCTGACTTGATAAGATATTTGACCTTAGAGGAGGAATTCTGGAATAAAAAATTTGGTATGACATGGTTCACAGATGGAGACAGAAACACAAAGTTCTTTCATGCACAGGTGTATGGCAGAAGGAAGAGATTACAATTAAAGAGAATGCAGAACAGTCAGGGCACATGGATCATATTCCTACATTTATGGAAAGCATAGATAATGCTCTACTAATGTTGCAACCGACAAAGGAGGAAATCAAGCAAGTACTATTTGGACTTAATGCAGAAAGTGCTGGTGGACCTGAGGTTTCATTGGGAGTTTCTATGAATCATGCTGGGACATAATTGGGAATGACATAGTGGATATAGTAAAAGCAGTCTTCAATGGACACACTCTTCCCAAGAGTATAACACACAACCTGGTGCTACTGCCAAAAAAGAAGGAGGTACTGACCTTTTCAGATATGTGACCAATTAGTCTCAACAACTTTAGCAATAAAATATTCTCTAGAGTGATTCATGACAGAAAGGTAAACATCTTACCAAAGCTAATCTCTGAAGAACAAGCTGGTTTTGTAAAAGGGAGAAGCATAGTGGAAAATGTGCTGTTAACTCAAGAAATTATAACAGACATTCGTTTGAAAACTAGAGCAGGTCCAAATGTGTTACTCAAACTGGACATGACAAAACCATATGATAGATTGTCATGGCTCTTCTTGACAAAGGTTTTGAGGAAGATGGGATTTGAGGAGAAATTCATTGGCATGATACATGGGATTGTGGCAAACAATTGGTACTCTGTACTGATCAATGGAGAGCCACATGGCTTCTTTAAATCCCCAAGGGGAGTCAAGCAAGGTGACCCTCTATCACTTGCCCTCTTTATACTGGCAGCAGAGGCTATGTCTAGAGGACTCAATGCTCTACACTCCAATCTGTATTTCTGTGGATTTGGTTTGCCTAAATGGAGTCCCAAGATAAACCACTTAGCATATGCTGATGATACCATCATCTTTTCCTCATCAGATGCCACTTCACTGCAGCTGATAATGGAAGTGCTCACTGACTACGAAAATTCTTCAGGCCAACTGATAAACAAGAACAACTCTACTGTCTATATGTATCATTCCACCTAAAAACAGGTAATTGACAAAGTGCAAAGAATTACAGGAATACCGAGATAAGATTTCCCTTTCACTTACCTTGGATGTCCAGTCATCTACAGGAGGAGGAATATGGATTACTACCAAATTCTCATACAAAAGGTGATGGATAAACTGCAAAACTGGAAAGGGAAACTACTCCCCATAGGGGGAAGGGCATTGCTTATTACACATGTGTCACAAAGCATGCCTATACACCTCCTCTCTGCAGTAAACCCTCCAGCCTGTATGATCAATAAAATACACAAGATAATTGCAAAATTTTTCTGGTGTAACTCTGAGGGAAACCCAAGCAGATACTGGGCATCATGGAGCACCTTATGGTTACCATGTGAGGAAGGTGGTGTAGGTTTCAGATCTCTACATGACATGTCCACAACATTGTTTTGCAAGCTATGGTGGAACTTTAGAACAAAACCTAGTCTTTAGAGTGCATTTATGAGGCAAACGTACTTCAAAAAACTCAATCCTATAATAGTACCATGGATAGGTGGTTCTCACATATGGAGGAAAATGACTGACTGTAGAAACATTATAGAACACCAAGTCTGTTGGCGACCTGAGATGGGATCTTCTTTATTCTGGTTTGAAAACTGGACTGGACTGGGAGCTTTATATTTTGTCACACCACCTTATTTTATATGTCATGAAACTATACAAAACATTCAGGATGTGGTGTATGAAGGTTACTGGGATGAGGAGAAGATCAAAGAGATACTGCCACTTGAACTTGCTCCACACATACTGGAGAACATTAAACCACCAGCCTCCACTGATGCACTTGATAAACCAGTATGGATGCTAGAAACCAGTGGTGACCTCACTGTTAAATCAGCTTAGGAATGTTTTAGAAAGAGGCAGCATCCTTGTAATTCTTACAAGAACATTTGGGTGAAAGGACTGCCATTCAAGGTTGCTTTCTTCATGTGGAAATTTTGGAGAAACATAATACCACTTGATGACTTCTTCAAAAAACTGGGCTACCACATGGCCTCTAAATGCTGTTGCTGTGCAGAATCATAAGAAGAAACAAGACAGCATCTTTTCTTTACTTCATATGCTGCACCAAGCAGTGACCAAATGTTGGACTATAGATGTGGTGAATCGACTGAAATCAATAATACAGGCCTTACCTTTAGTGATTGTATGGGAGCTGTGGAAGAGAAGAAACAGTTACAGACATGGAGATGCAGTCACTATTAGTAGGAAATCTACCAGATCAATTCTACTCTTCAGCTACTCATCAAATTCAGAAAGCCAGGTGTACACAACATCCCACATAAATGGCCAGACATAATCATTGTGATGGAATAATATACTCCCACTCTGAAGTACACAAAGGTACTTTGGGAATTCCCCAATCAAGGGTGGATTAAGGTTAACACAGATGGAGCCTCTAGATGAAATCCAGGAAGAAGTTCCATTGGCTTCATATTGAGAGATGAGAAGGGAGATATCGTATATGCATGCAGTAAAGAAATCCAAGAAGACACAAACACAGAAGTTGAAGCACTGGCAATAGTAGAGGCCTTGAGATTTTGGGTTCACAATGACCACACCCTCATAGACCTTCACACTGACTCAATGATTTATTGAAAAGTATAAAAGGAGAATGGAGAGTGCCATGGTCCATTGATGAAACAGTTTCAGAGATCAAAGAATTGATGGCAAGATACAATATAACAGTAACACATACACTCAGAGAAGGCAACAAAGTGGCAGACCATCTGGCCAACTATGCTCTGGACATTGGACCTATGGAATGCTACTGTTTTGATGATTTAGATGTACAAAGTAGAAGACTGATCAACAGTGATAAGAGTCAATGTCCATACCTAAGAGTAAGAGTGGCAGGTAACAAGGGGCAGTAACACTGCCAAAGGAAAATAAATCTGGTGGAAAGTAAAACAACAATGGTAAAGAAAGAATGGAGCAGTAGCTTTACACTAACTATTCTTCTTTTCTTGCAGGGAACACAGGAACAGGTAACCTTAAAGATCAACCAGATCAACTAACATATGCAAGTAGGAAAATCTAAAGGTTATCACTGAAAATGCAGCACCAAGAAAGAAGAACTAGAGCACAACCTTGCCAACACTGCCAATGCAGCAACAACAACTGCAGCAAAGGCTTGAGACATCGACACCAACTGCTGCCATATGGTGTGCGATGGAACAACACCACACAAGTGACATACCAAAAAGGCATCCACTCACTAAATTCTACCCACACAAGCAACAACTCACGAAAGCAGGACACGTGTAAGAAGCCTATGATAGTGGATGTAGGATTTCACATAATCAGTGCACTTTTGGGTGCAGGCACACGGTTATACCAGGGCTTCCACCACAACCATCATCACAACAACTATAATGAGGGGAAATTGGAGAAGTGGACCCAATCTAAAATGATGTTCTTTTTTAGAGGAAATGCTAACAAGGGCTGCCATCAACACCTGCTCACATCTCTAGCTACCAGCACCTTGGAGTCAAGCAGCACTGAAATGTTGATCATTATGAGGGATCAGCTTACTAGTGAAAGAGCAATATGTCATGACATTGCCTCTTTGGTTAGTAGACTGGATCCCAACTACTCCAACCAATCTCAGCAAAGACACATACATAATCTCTGCATATCTCTCAACTATGCAGATAGCTTAGGGGAGGTAAGATCATTGCTGGAATTGCAATATGTGATAGTAGCATTTCTAATGCTCAATCTATTTCAATTGCAGCAATTATCATGGATCCCCCTTGCTAGCGTACAACACAGCAGCTCAGCAAGCACACAATTAAATAACAGCAGCAGCATAGGAGCAACAAGATGGACACCCCTTGTCACCACAAAGCACTGGTACTCAGTCATCACACAAATAACTGCCAGTCACATTGCCTGCAGCAACTACAATAGCCAGACAATCAACAAAAGCATCACCCTGAAGATTATAGGACCACAAAGCACCCAAGTCAGCATGCAAAACAAGGACAATTGCCATATCATCCGCAGCAAACAAAACCCCAAATCAGCAGCAACATAAATATCATTTCCACCATTTAGCCCAGCACCATCCACAATACTGTAAGCAGCTGGAAATGGTCCAGATTATTGCTGCAGTTGCAAGGTGTGGTATTAGCACCCTTGGTGCTCAATCTGTTGCAACTACGGCAATCATCTTGGACATTCCCAGTCACATTGCAATACTGGAAACATGACTTCACTCAGCAACACATGAGAAATCCACAGAGCCAACACCCATCACAGGAAACCGAAACACCAACAGACTATCATCAGAAGCAGCACAGTAGCAAGGATATACACAGGCATAAAGCGCATCAACAGCAGCTTCAAGACATAGAAACTCATCCAACAGAGTATCAGCAGAAGAAGCACACATACAAGAGCAACAACAGTCCAATTCAACCATCATGGATCCCTCCAACACTCATATTCCATAGACATCCAATCAACACAAAGCAGCACCGGAGCAAGGATAAGCACGTACATGACTTAATGCAGCAGTAGCTTCAAGTTATAGAAACACAGACTCCAGCCCTCAAAATTCACAAAACTCCAATTAACTCAAAGCAGCACAGGAACAAGGATTCACACAGACATAAAGCAAAATAGCAGTAGCTTCAAGAGACAACAGCAGAGTTAATAGAATACCAGCAGAAGAAACACTCATCTAGGAACAACAACAATCAGAGCAGATCACTTCAAAACTCACTGACATTATACCTGAGTGTCCAGCCACAAGAACAAGCAGTACTCCCCCTCAGATGCAGAGAATCAAACAATCATCAACAGCAGCCTCTTCCTATAGCACACACCATATCCAGCTTCAACAACAACAACTGGAAAACTGCCAAGCAAACAACACAAGCAACACTGATGTTCAGAAACAAGATACTTTTTGACATCTATCTTCAACTTGGCTTTTGTCAAAGAAAAGTTAAAGATAGCTCATGCCTTTTTGTCACTCTTTTGCAACATCTTATAGATAGTCAAAAGCACATAGTAGGGAGCAAATCCCCTTTAACTTAGTAGAAATAGGAATACATGTACTTTTTTATATAGCTGACCTAGAAGGAACTCACATTGTTTTTGTACATATGACTGTCTATTATCAAATAGATAAATGTTATATCATCTTAGGTCTAACCCCCTACTACTTTCTAGGTACAATTAGTCATCACTTTAGAATGACTAATAGTACAAGTATATCTCTCCCTCCACTGTTGTACTTTAATTTTAGTAATAAAAATATAAATTCAGCAAAAAAAAAATAATGAAGAATACATAATTGAACAAGTCAAAAAACTCACAATAGAGTTACAAATAGCATGGGAACAAGATCATAGCTAACAAATCGATCTCCAGAAAGATAACGTTGGGCATGAATGTCTCAATAGGAATTAGAACACATTCTGGGCATGAGTTCGTTATCATAATAGTACAGAACATGGCAAGAAACTAAACCCAGAATAAGCAACTGGTAAGTAACCAACTATTCATAAAATTAATGGTTAGAAATCATTCTGGTTGGACTCACATAATGAACATGCATTAAGGTTATCATATTAGGCTGAGTATTTAGATGGTATTGTCATATGACTTGCAGAGAAATAGTACATTATGCATAAAGGATTCAACATGAAGAGAGCAATCTTGAGTAGGAACATAGTTTCCTAAGGGTTTTAGTACAAAGTTCAACAACCACCAATCAAGTTTCAATTACAAATCAGGTAGGTATCACGAATCAGCTTAGCTATCCACGTATGAGTTAAGATCAGGACTTGCATAGAATTGAAGCTAGTGAAACTACAGAGTAGTATTAAAATAAGCATAATTGCATACGAAGTGTCAGAATATCGAAATTAACTCAGGGAAATGCAAGTAGCACTAATGCACATAACATAAACACAAACAGAAAAAACTAGCGAGAGTATGGGTCACTAACCAGTTGCAAGAAAAGCAAATTAAGAATGAGAAACTCAAAATCTCAGGGATAGCAGTGACTGTAGGAGAGTAAAGAAAACCCCAAAATCTCCAGTGCTTCAAAGTTCACAAGAGCCTCCAAGTGGGCTCCGAGCAATGCTTTCATTTGAGGAGGCTAATGAACGGATTTTGGTGGCCTTGGCTTTTAGCTGGCCAAAATCAAAAGTCTCAAAATAGTATAGAAAGAGTGAGAGTGAGGGAACAGTAGTGGTAACAATAGTTAAGTAATAATCGTTAATTTCTGGAAGGGAAACGGAGAAGGAGGTGTATATAGTGGTAGAAATCGAACAAAAAAATATGGAAAACAATGAATTGAACATAAATAAGGAAAGAATATCACATGAAGTCAGTAATAGAACTGGTAAAGAACAAAAACTGAAATTTCAAACCCTAGCTTGATGGAAATCAAAGATTGGCCGAGGATCTTAGTAAATTGGACCCATATAACCTGGTAGTGAGCGTATATAGATGAAATATCGTCTAAGTCTCACAGGGTATCAGAGCCAGCCCATCCTTTCGGAGGGAGGAACAGTTTACTAAATATGTCTGAGTCTTTTCCATCATCCTCTTCCTTAGCAAAATTGAATATGTCTCCTACTCTATATAAAACCCTGTCCAAAAAATATGATTACCTCTATGAAGTAGATATCCTACCAGATGAACAAAAGGTGTCTTCCACTGAACTACCTCTTATAAACCCTACTCAGCTTTCGCCAAAAAATCATTTGCACCATGGACACAAATTCGTTCCCTTGTCCAGCACAGACCAAAAGGAGTCAAGGAATATGTTGCTGCCTCAAAACTTGACCAGCATCCTATTCTTGCCTCTCGAGAAGAACAATTTATCACTCTTCAAATCCCAGATGATTTTCCCAGGCAATGGAGAGATCATGGTTTTACCCATATCCATTTTGGTGCTATCCGAATCGCTATAACATATCACGAAAGAAAAGGTCAACCTATTGTAGCTCGACTTTCTCTTCTAGATACAAGATACTTGGAGTACCAACACGCAAATTTGGGTACTACAGAAGTTACCTTGAATGCCGGGACAGTCTTCATCACAATCTTTCCAAATTTCAACATGTCCCTTTATGATCCATACCTAACCGAAGCACTAAAAATCCAAGTCCAAACCCAAGGAGCCCCTCAAGCCAAAGATTCCATCCAAGCCACTCTTCATCACCAAATGGCATGGAGAGTCCAACATCATGCCATGGATCTTTGCCTTCCCGAAAGAGAAAATGCTTTACTCCTAAATATTGACGATACTAAAGGAAACACCATGTGCACCCAAATACCCAGACAAATTTCAAGAGATGAACTTGTCAAAATTCTTCCTGATTCCTGGATCACAAATTATGAAAAGTTAAGAGAACCGGAGGAATCCCTACAATCTGGTGAACCAACTTTTACCAAAAGAAATGACAAAACCGTTTGCATAAGCTTCGACCATTCCCACCTCAAAAAACCCAATAAAACCATCTTTTCTTTCCAAATGATCCAACCCAAAGATACAACGGATACATACCCTGAACCTGATGAAGAACTCCTTTGGAATATACATACTATCATGGAAGAACATGACGGGTGTCAAAGTTTTGACAAAAATGGTAAGAATACTTGGTGGTTCAAATGCCCCTTTACGGGACACTGCCCTTGGGATCTTGATCGCGATTGTCAAGACTGTTTAGAAGATCCAAATGAAGAATATTATGAACACCACCACCGACATGGAGAAAGGTTTGGCCTCAACAAAACCAAACCAAAATCCAAGAAAAAGGGGAAAAGCACTGAAAAACTATTTCGAGCCAGATATGAAAATAAAAACCCTTCAATTGGCATATTAAGCCGTCCAAGTAAATATGAATTTCTTGTCAGTTACAAAACCCAGGAATGGCCAAAATTACCAGAAAAATTCACTCCAAGTTGGGAGGGTAGTGAAACTACACCCAAACCCCAATCACCACCAATCCATACCTCACAACCCAAAAAGTCACCTGAACCTAAAACTTCACCAATTCCGAAAATCACAAATTCCCCACAACCACAGATATTCATGCTAAGTCCTTTAAGCTCCAATCATACCCAAGACTTTCCTTCACTACAACCTTTTGAAAAGGAGGGTATAAGCCATGCTCCAAAAATTCCCAAGAAAAACATAGTGCTGCCTACTGTAGAAAAACCCCCAACAAGTGACATCGAGGCAACAATAAACTGGAAATCCGAAAACTCCATATGCCAAAACAAGGTACTGACCAACATTGGCAACACCATAAATAACGTGGCCCATACACAAAACAAAATGATGAGCAAGGTGGAAACAATTGAGAAAAAGATGGAGCAAACATCGTCTCGCCATGAAGGACTAATCAAAACATTGGAACTAAGGTTGGCAAATTTACAATATGAGATTTGTCCGCCAGGAACTTCACTTTTTCAATTTTTCCAACAACAACAAAAAGAGACGGTTTCCCTCGAAGAACAGATTCAGCTCTTAAGAAATGTCCACTTTAAGCCACAAATAACCCCGGTTATCCCTTTAAAACCTACTTTCTTCCCTATGTCTCCAAAATCATATTCCCCACCTAAATTAGACAACACCTTTTCTACTTTTCCATCTGCCTCACAAAATCCATTCTCTTTCACCCAACCCGTAAAAGAAGAATATGAGTTTGATATTGCAAAATTGGTTTGGGAAAGAAAAGATGGAATTGCAGCACAGAAACAAACAAAGAAACAGCGAGACCAAGGAGAAAGCTCAAAAGGGTCCAACCCCGACAATCTGATGATTTCTGACCAGAAGGCTCCAGACCTCTATGTCTCCCTGCCAAGATTCATATCAGAAGAAGATACTCCATGGTCAGAATCTCTGAATTCATCAGAAGATAAATCAATGGAAGATAGCTCTCAATCAAGCAATGAATCCACAACAAACTCTTCCGAAGATGACAATCCTCCAATATTTGTAAACCAGCCAAGAGAGTCAGAAGTATCTGAAGTAGATGACGAACAAGAAGGCATGATAGATGAGCCAATCCCAGAAAGGAGATACGAGCCCATGGCGTCCAAGCCAGTTGGAACCGGTTTCCATACTTTCACCTTAGACGACGTCAAGGTTTCAAAATGGCCTCAGAGGATCCAAGACTTCTATACTTGGATGGTGACCAAAAATTTGGCAGAACGAGAAAAGTATGTCATCTTGTCAGAACTCACTTCACGATTCTCAGGAATCCTCAGACCAAAAATACTTTTCTTACTTCCCAAGATTTTTCCTACAACATCCGGATCCTACATGAAGTTTTCTGCGGAGATACCGGCCAAAGACAGGAGAAAATGCGAAGACAACTCTTCGAGATGAAGTGTGTGACATTCGACATAAATGATATTGACAGACATTTTAAAAAAATGGCCAAGATATACTTTGAAATCGGCAGAGACATCAATCTGAAGCAAGCCTTTGTCTCTTCCCTTCCAAAGTTACTGGCAAGTCGAACCATGACCATCATTGAAGAAACGTTCCAGTCCATAACCATCCCACAAATTTGTTACATCAGGCGGGCTATTTTCATCGCATTGGATGACAATTGTACGAAGCGCTCAGCCCTAAAGAAAATTATCCAGCACAATCCAGCGCTTGACAAAGCATGCCACAAAACTGATCTAATCACCGGATCAGGATGTTCCTGCAGCACGTCTAGACGACGAAAAGAATTCGGGAGATTCAGATGGCCAAAAATTCCAGATGGAAAATCAAGATCCAAGAAACGCACAAAATATTTCAGACGCAGAAAGCCAGGAAATTTTAAAAGGAAGGACAGATGTTTTATTTGTCATAAGATTGGGCATTTCGCAAAAAATTGTCCCCAATCAAGAAGATCTGTCAAACTCCTTGAAGAGTTTGAAGATTACACTAGTATACATCTTGGAAAAGAGGAGGACCTTGAATCCATATTCTCTGTGGATAACGAACCCAATGAAGAAACTATATTCTCTCTCGACGTCTATGAAGATCAAGCAATAATCAGTACCAAATTTCAAAACCAGTGATCGAAGCCCGAGAAGAGATCAATGCTCTCACAGTCGTTCCCAAGTAGAACTCCAAGTCTATTCATCCAAATGGGATAAACCAGCTCGAGTTATCGTTTTCATCGACACCGGAGCTGCATCCTCACTCATAAATCCTGCTGTTCTACCTGAAGATCAATGGGTGCCGCATTTTAAAGATTTCAACACTGCATCAAATTCAATCTTAACTACAACTGTCATTACAAAGCACCCGGTCACAATTAAGTTCTTTCCACATTGAAGTACAGAACCAAGCTGCTAGGATCTGATATGCCAGGAAAAGATCTTATTATTGGATTCAACATTTACAGGCAACTTAGAGATCAACTCCAGATCAAGGCTAACGGGATAGATTTTAAAAAGCAGTTCAGACCTTATTCTGAGATTCCAAGGTTATTCCAAATCACCGATGACGAACAAATCAAAGAGATTGAGCAGAATCTCATTAAACATTCATGTGCTGAATCCCACAAGGATTTCATGACGAAAGGAAAAAGCCCATTATGGAAAAACCAAGAGTTTTTTTATCAAGCTCCCTTTCAAGAAAAATGAAAACATCAATCCAACAAAAGCCAGTCATTCAGGCATGAATCCAGATCATCTTCAGCTTGCAAAGAAAGAATGCGAAGAACTTTTGGAATTTGATCTGATAGAGCCATCAGATTCACAATGGGCATGCGAAGCATTTTGTGTCAACAAAAGAGCTGAGCTGACAAGAGGAAAACTCAGGCTAGTTATTAATTACCAGCCACTAAACCATTTCCTCCAAGATGATAAATTCTCCATCCCAAATAAACTCACTCTTTTCTCCCACTTAGTCAAGGCCAAATATTTTTCCAAGTTTTATTTAAAATCTGGATTTAGGCAATTGGGAATCCACCCTGAAGAACGACCCAAAACGGGATTTTTCATCCCCGATCATCACTTCCTGTGGAAAGTCATGCCTTTCAGGTTGAAAACTGCACCCTCCTTGTTCCAAAAAGCCATGATAAAAATCCTCCAACCCATCCTCCATACCTCCTTAGTTTACATTGATGACATCCTGTTATTTAGTGATACATTGGAAGAACATGTCAACTTGCTTCGTCAATTTGAGACATTAGTAGCACAATACAGAATCATGCTCTCAGCAAAAAAGATGGTTCTTGCTCAAAAGGAGATTGATTTTCTCGGAATGCATTTTGCCCAAGGTGAATACAGTCCAGGACCGCATATATGTCAAGAATTACTTAAAATTTAGGACACCAACCTCACAACAAAGCAGATCCAACAGTTCTTGGGTGTAATAAATTATGTAAGAGATTTCGTCCCAAATATCTCTACATACATTTCACCGCTTAAATGCTCAAGAAAAATGCACCATCATGGGGAGAGAAATAGGATGAAGCAGTCAGAAAAATAAAGGAGATATGTAAAAATGTTAAGTCTCTATACATACCTTCAGATGGAAAGAAGATATTGCAAACTGATGCCAGCCATGAATATTGGAGTGCTGTTCTATTTGAAGAAAAAGATGGCCAGCGAAAAATATGTGGATACGCCAGTGGAAAGTTTAAAGATGCCGAGCAACATTATCACTCCACCTTCAAAGAAATTCTTGCAGTAAAGAATGGAATCAAGAAATTCAATTTCTTCCTTATCCATACAGAATTTCTAGTAGAAATGGATATGAAGGCTTTCCCAAAAATGATCCGAATAAATTCAAAAATTATCCCTAATCCTCAGATTCTCAGATGGGCCCAATGGTTCTCTCCATACAAGTTTCAAGTCAAGCACCTGAAAGGAAAGGATAATATTCTCGAAGATTTTTTATCGTGACCGGAAGAATCCTCAAAAAGATTTTCCCCAGCAAAACTGAAGCCAAACAGTCACATCTTTATATTTTCAAATACACCGGGAACTAGTTCATTGAAGCCAACAGATCATCCACCGGAGTTGTTCAACCTCATGGATCCCTTTGATCCTTCAATTGTTATGGAAAGAAGAACTTATTATGAGCTCCAAGTTTTCCGGCAATATGGAGGATCCATTCTCAAACCTTTTGGCGTCAATCCAGAATATCCATTCTGCCATATATTCATAGCTTAAGCCAGGGATTTTCCACAAGAACTACTATGGTTTTTCTGGTACCTATGCCATCAGTATTATATCTTCGTGGAATTCAAATGCAACGTCTTCAAGGATTTTGATACCATTGCACCAGCCCTTAGAGTATTTTTACTATGGTTCAAGCCTAGAAGATATTGGATGAAATGTTTCAGTGATTCCTACGCAACAAAAATATTCATGTTTCATAGGCCAGTGAATATCATTAATGGAAAAGTCCAGGCACAAGCAGAGGCATCATTCTGGTGGAAATTTCTCGTGTCCATTTACTCAATGGAGGAAGAGTATAACGAGGCACAAAAAATCATTTTTCAGCAAAATAGGTGCATCCCAAAAGAGATATGGCCAAATGAATGGGCAAGTTGAAATTATACCAATACCCATCCTCACTGGGAAAGAATCCGGGAAGCAGCAAAGGAATATCAAACACCATATGAAGTCATCCGAGAAAAGATCACTACTGACATTTTCAGATTAAAGTTGCGAATTACATCTCTCAGTCCAAAGGGAAAGGAATATAGCAGCGAAGAACCGTCAAGTTCCAGGCGCTACTTCACAAGTTCTTCGAAAAGATGCCTGGAAGACAATTCTATGATCGATAAAGGATAATTGTCTTAATCCTTGCTAATCCCCCCTTAATCCTCCATTACCAACCCAAAAACCCTCAAAAAAGTCCTACCCATGCCAAGACAAATTTCCACAACTTTTCATACTATCCGGGCCCCACTTTACGTTGTTTTCCTACCATAATCCTTCAAAAAATCTCAAAAAATATCCTACACATGCCAAGACATATCTCCACATCATTCCATGCTATCTGGGCCCCACTTCACTTTGTTTTCACATGCTTCCACATGCCTCCACATGCTTCTTCACATGCAACACAATACAGTCACATGGCGTCACATGCTCCCTCACGCTACACCATGTATATATCACCCCGTTCACATTCTTTCAGGTGTTTTTAGTGGTTTTGCCTAAAGTCTTGACATACCGGAGGGACCCGCTTATTGTAGTGCGAAAGTTTACTTAGTTATGAACAGCTAACGTTGGTTATGCTGGCTTCAATGAACTAGTTCCCGGTGTATTTGAAAACATAAAGATGTGACTGTTTGGCTTTAGTTTTGCCGGGGAAAATATTTTTGAGAATTCTTCTAGTCGCGATAAAAAATCTGCGAGAATATTATCCTTTCCTTTCAGGTGCTTGACTTGAAACTTGTACGGAGAGAACCATTGTGCCCATCTGATAATCTGAGGATTAGGGATAATTTTTGAATTTATCCGGATCATTTTTGGGAAAGCCTTCATATCCATTTGTACTAGAAATTCTGTATGGATAAGGAAGAAATTGAATTTCTTGATTCCATTATTTACTGCAAGAATTTCTTTGAAGGTGGAGTGATAATGTTGCTCGGATCTTTAAACTTTCCACTGGCGTATCCGCATATTTTCCGCTGGCCATCTTTTTCTTCAAATAGAACAACACTCCAATATTCATGGCTGGCATCAGTCTGCAGTATCTTCTTTCCATCTGAAGGGATGTAGAGAGACTTGACATTTTTACATATCTCCTTTATTTTTCTGACTGCTTCATCCTGTTTCCCTCCCCATGATGGTGCATTTTTCTTGAGCATTCCTGTGAGCGGTGAAATGTATGTAGAGATGTTTGGTATGAAATCTCTTACATAATTTATTACACCCAAGAACTGTTGGATCTGCTTTGTTGTGAGGTTGGTATCCGGAAATTTAAGTAATTCCTGACATATATGCAGTCCTAGACTGTATTCACCACGAGCAAAATGCATTCCGAGAAAATCAATCTCCTTTTGAGCAAGAACCATCTCTTTTGCTGAGAGCATGATTCCGTACCGTGTTACTAATGTCTCAAATTGACGAAGCAAGTTGACATGTTCTTCCAATGTATCACTAAATAATAGGATGTCATCAATGTAAACTAAGGAGGTATGGAGGATGGGATGGAAGATTTTTATCATGGCTTTTTGGAACAAGGAGGGTGCAGTTTTCAATCCTAAGGGCATGACTTTCCACTGGAAGTGATGATCGGGGATGCAAAATCCCGTTTTGGGTCGTTCTTCAGGGTGGATTCCCAATTGCCAAAATCCAGATTTTAAATCAAACTTGGAAAAGTATTTGGCCTTGGCTAAGTGGGAGAAAAGAGTGAGTTTATTTGGGATGGGGAATTTATCATCTTAGAGGAAATGGTTTAGTGGCTGGTAATTAATAACTAACCTGAGTTTTCCTCTTGTCTGCTCAGCTCTTTTGTTGACATAAAATGCTTCGCATGCCCATTGTGAATCCGACGGCTCTATCAGATCAAATTCCAAAAGTTCTTCGCATTCTTTCTTTGCAAACTGAAGATGATCTGGATTCATGCATGAATGACTGGCTTTGTCGGATTGATGTTTTCACTTTTCTTGAAAGGGAGCTTGATAAAAAACTCTTGGTTTTTCCATAATGGGTTTTTCCTTTCGTCATGAAATCCTTGTGGGATTCAGCACACGAATGTGCAATGAGATTCTGCTCAATCTCTTTGATTTGTTCGTCATCGGTGATTTAGAATAACCTTGGAATCTCAGAATAAGGTCTGAACTACTTTTTAAAAGCTATCCCGTTAGCCTTGATCCGGATTTCATCTCTAAGTTGCCTGTAAATGTCGAATCCAATAATAAGATCTTTTCCTGGCACATCAGATCCTAGCAGCTTGGTTCTGTACTTCAATGCTAGAAAGAACTCAATTGTGACCGGGTGCTTTGTAATGACAGTTGTGGTTAAGATTGCATTTGATGCAGTGTTGAAATCCTTGAAATGCGGCACCCATTGATCTTCAGGGAGAACAGCAGGATTTATGAGTGAGGATGCAGCTCCAGTGTCGATGAAAGCGATAACTCGAGCTGGTTTATCCCATTTGGATGAATATACTTTGAGTTCTACTTGAGGAACGACTGTGAGAGCATTGATCTCTTCTCGGGCTTCGACCACTGGTTTTGAAATTTGGTACTGATCATTGCCTTGATCTTCATAGATATCGAGAGAGAATATAGTTTCTTCATTGGGTTCGTCATCCACAGAGAATATGGATTCAAGGTCCTCCTCTTTTCCAAGATGTATGCCAGCGTAATCTTCAATCTCTTCAAGGAGTTTGACAGATCTTTTTGATTGGGGACAATTTTTTGCGAAATGTCCAATCTTATGGCAAATAAAGCATCTGTCCTTCATGTGAAAATTTCCTGGCCTTCTGCGTCTGAAATATTTTGTGCGTCTCTTGGATCTTGATTTTCCATCTAGAATTTTTGGCCATCTAAATCTCCCGAATTCTTTTTGTCGTCTAGACGTGCTACAGGAACATCCTGACCCGGTGATTAGATCAGTTTTGCGGCATGCTTTGTCAAGCGCTGGATTGTGCTGGATAATTTGCTTCAGGGCTGATCGCTTCGTACAAATGTCATCCAATGCGACGAAAATAGCCTGCCTGATGTAACCAATTTGTGGGATGGTTATGGACTGGAATTTTTCTTCAATGATGGTCATGGTTCGGCTTGCCAGTAACTTTGCAAGGGAAGAGACAAAGGCTTGCTTCATATTGATGTCTCCGCCGATTTCAAAGTATATCTTGGCCATTTTTTGAAAATGTCTGTCAATGTCATTTCTGTCGAATGACACACACTTCATCTCGAAGAGTTGTCTTTGCATTTTCTCCTGTCTTTGGCCGGTATCTCCGCGGAAAACTTCATGTCGGATCCGGATGTTAAAGGCAAAATCTTGGGAAGTAAGAAAAGTATTTTTGTCTTGAAATCCAAGTGAGTTCCACCACTCTCTGAGGATTCCTGAGAATCGTGAAGTGAGTTCTAACAAGATGACATACTTTTCTCGTTCTGCCAAATTTTTGGTCACCATCAAAGTATAGAAGTCTTGGATCCTCTGAGGCCATTTTGAAACCTTGACGTCGTCTAAGGTGAAAGTATAGAAACCGGTTCCAACTGGCTTGGACGCCATGGGCTCGTATCTCCTTTCTCGGATTGGTTCATATGTCATGCCTTCTTGTTCGTCATCTACTTCAGATACTTCTGGCTCTCTTGGCTGGTTTACAAATATTGGAGGATTGTCATCTTCGGAAGAGTTTGTTGTAGATTCATTGCTTGATTGAGCGCTATCTTCCATTGATTCATCTTCTGATGAATTCAAAGATTCTGACCATGGAGTATCTTCTTCTGATATGCATCTTGGCTGGGAGACATAGAGGTCTGGAGCCTTCTGGTCAGAAATCATCAGATTTTCGGGGTTGTACCCTTTTGAGCTTTCTCCTTAGTCTCGCCATTTCTTCGTTTGTTTCTGTGCTGCAATTGCATCTTTTCTTTCCCAGACCAATTTTGCAATATCAAACTCCTGTTCTTCTTTTACGGGTTGGGTGAAAGAGAACGGATTTTGTGAGACAGATGGAAAAGTAGAAAAGGAGTTGTCTAATTTAGGTGGGGAATATGGTTGTGGAGACATAGGGAAGAAAGTAGGTTTTGAAGAGACAACCGGGGTTGTTTGTGGCTTAAAGTGGTCATTTCTTAAGAGCTGAATCTGTTCTTTGAGGGAAACCGTCTCTTTTTGTTGTTGTTGGAAAAATTGGAAAAGCGAAGTTCCTGGCGGACAAATCTCATATTGTAAATTTGCCAACCTTAGTTCCAACGTTTTGATTAGTCCTTCATGGCGAGACGATGTTTGCTCCATCTTTTTCTCAATTGTTTCCACCTTGCTCATCATTTTGTTTTGTATATGGGCCACGTTCTTTATGGTGTTGCCAATGTTGGTCAGTACCTTGTTTTGGCAGATGGAGTTTTCGGATTTCCAGTTTATTGTTGCCTCAATGTCACTTGTTGGGGGTTTTTCTGCAGTAGGCAGCACTATGTTTTTCTTGGGAATTTTTGGAGCATGGCTTATACCCTCCTTTTCAAAAGGTTGTAGTGAAGGAAAGTCTTGGGTATGATTGGAGCTTGAAGGACTTAGCATGAATATCTGTGGTTGTGGGGAATTTGTGATTTTCGGAATTGGTGAAGTTTTAGGTACAGGTGACTTTTTGGGTTGTGAGGTATGGATTGGTGGTGATTGGGGTTTGGGTGTAGTTTCACTATCCTCCCAACTTGGAGTGAATTTTTCTGGTAATTTTGGCCATTCCTGGGGTTTGTAACTGAGAAGAAATTCATATTTACTTGGACGGCTTAATAAGCCAATTGAAGGGTCTTTATTTTCATATCTGGCTCGAAATTATTTTCCAGTGCTTTTCCCCTTTTTCTTGGATTTTGGTTTGGTTTTGTTGAGGCCGAACCTTTCTCCATGTCGCTGGTGGTGTTCATAATATTCTTCATTTGGATCTTCTAAACAGTCTTGACAATCGCAATCAAGATCCCAAGGGCAGTGTCCCGTAAAGGGGCATTTGAACCACTAAGTATTCTTCCCATTTTTGTCAAAACTTTGACACCAGTCATGTTCTTCCATGATGCTTTGTATATTCCAAAAGAGTTCTTCATCAGGTTCAGGGTATGTATCTGTTGTATCTTTTGGTTGGATCATTTGGCAAGAAAATATGGTTTTATTGGGTTTTTTGAGGTGGGAATGGTCGAAGGTTATGCAAACGGTTTTGTCATTTTTTTTGGTAAAATTTGGTTCACCAGATTGTACGGATTACTCCGGTTCTCTTAACTTTTCATAATTTGTGATCCAGGAATCAGGAAGAATTTTGACAAGTTCATCTCTTCAAATTTGTCTGGGTATTTGGGTGCACATGGTGTTTCCTTTGGTAGCATCAATATTTAGGAGTAAAGCATTTTCTCCTCCGGGAAGGCAAAGATCAATGGCATGATTTTGGACTCGCCATGCCATTAGGTGATGAAGAGTGGCTTGGATGGAATCTTTGGCTTGAGGGGCTCCTTGGATTTGGACTTGAATTTTGAGTGCTTCGGTTAGGTATGGATCATAAAGGGACATGTTGAAATTTGGAAAGATTGTGATGAAGACTGTCCCAGCATTCAAGGTAACTTCTACAGTACCCAAATTTGCATGTTGGTACTCCAAGTATCTTGTATCTAGAAGAGAAAGTCGAGCTACAACAGGTTGACCTTTTCTTCCGTGATATGTTAAAGCGATTCGGATAGCACCAAAATGGACATGGGTAAACCCATGATCTCTCCATTGCCTTGGAAAATCATCTGGTATTTGAAATGTGATAAATTGTTCCTCTCGAGTGGCAAGAATATGATGCTGGTCAAGTTTTGAGGCAGCAACATATTCCCTGACTCCTTTTGGTCTGTGCTGGACAAGGGAACGAATTTGTGTCCAGGGTGCAAATGATTTTTTGGCGAAGGCTGAGTAAGGGTTTATAAGAGGTAGTTCGGTGGAAGACACCTTTTGTTCATCTGGTAGGATATATACTTCATAGAGGTAATCATATTTTTTGGACAGGGTTTTACATAGAGTAGGGGACATATTCATTTTTGCTAAGGAAGACGATGATGGAAATGACTCAGACATATTTAATAAACTGTTCCTGCCTCCAAAAGGATGGGCTGGCTCTGATACCACAGTATATAGAGAAGCCGATTTCCCTTGATTCATAGAATGGTTTTTTCCAAAAGTGATACAAATACTAAGTAATACCATAATCTTGTAAGTAGCAATGAGGTAACGCGTAAAAGGTAAGAGAATAAAAGTAGGAATCCATGATTCGATCGCATTCGGGGAAGATTTGGGGAGGCGGCTAGGGTTTGTGAAACGAGGGGAAAGTTTGAGAGCATACAAAGGCGGTGTCTAAGGGGAAATGGGTTAGGGTTTTAGGGGCTTTGCTAATTAAAAGGGTGGAGTGATTGTAGATCGTTGTTCTTGAGAGATCAACAATCACGATTAAAGAATAGGCGGGGCGGGTCGTCCAACGGGCCGCGACCGGGTTATTTTAAAAGAGGGTCATTCTTTTTGGGCTGGGGCATATTGGGCTATAGTGGGGTATCCGGGCTGCCAATTGATTTTAAAAAATGACATGTTTGGGCCAGCTTTAAGAAATAAAGAAATTAAGGAAAATAAAATTAATAAAAATATCTAAATAAGTGAAAAAAATATTATTTAAGAAAATAAGCATTTTAAAATAATAGTTGAAGGTTGTAAAAATATAAAAAGTTATATTGACTTTGAATAAAATAATAAAAATACAATTAACTGTAAAGTATAGGCTATTATGGTAAAATTGTGTAAATAGCACAAAAATGCAAATGTATTTATATAAATGAAGTAAAATATTGTAAAACATGCATGTGGACAAAAATTAAAAATTTGGGAGATTAAATAACCCAAAAATAATTTAAAGGGATAACTAATAAATAATTGAATAATTTAATGTAAGAAATCGATTTTTAAGCTTTGAAGAAAAAAAATTATAGAAAATAATAGAACTTTATAAAATTGGTGATGGTGTAGGAATCATATGTTAAAAGCATATATGACTTTATTAAAAATATGAGGGCAAAATTGGGTATCAACAACTGCCCCTCTTTACCGGGAAATGACAAAAGAGTTGTCGGGTAAAAAAATGATGACTAATTTTCTCCGAATTGAGTGTGGAATGATGTGGCTTGAAAGAAATAGGGGCCGAACCCTGGTTCTTGATCCCTGATGTTACTGGAATCAGGCCGTGTGTAGTTCTCGATCCAATGGCGAACGAAACCAATGGAGTTATCATAAGAGGGTGGTATTGCAGGTAATGGATAATTTTAGGTGGAGCTATAGATGCAATTTTGAACGTTATGGATATATAAGGCGAGTATTTCAGCGGTTTATGGGACAAAAGGGCAATCAATTAATGGTCGTCGGGTTCGTTTGAGATGGAAAGGGATGTGAACATTGTGAATGGAAATAGGAGCGAAAATTGCTCTTTTTTGTAGAACGGTTATCTTCCGAGTTACCTGCATAAACTTAAAACATGATTCACGTGAATATATAGATTATTGCAAAAATTTAAACATGATGCAAATTCCCTTCAGACCATGAAGGTTGTCTTCGGACGATGAGGATGATGTCCCTAGACTATGACGTCCTGGGCCATGAAGCGTATGATAAGGAATTCGCAGACCACGAAATGGTGTCCTTGGCCTATGATGATGATGCCTCTAGACTACGACACCTTTGAATAATGATAAACAGTTTTGAGAGACCCTCAGGACATGGAATGGTGTCATCGGGCAATGAGTATGGTGCCTTCGGACTCTGATGCCTTTGGACAATGTGGCGATGTTTCAGCCCATGAAATGCAAAGATGTGGCGATATCGATAATTTGATAGAGAAAACAGGTGATGCTTAGTCATATGCGAGGAAGAGACAAGACAGGGCTTAGTCTTGTAGGAGACGAGGGCAGTGCTTGGCCCTATGCAAAGAAGGGAGACGGTGCGTAGTCTTATGCAGTGTAGCGAAACCAGTGTTTAGTCTCATCTGAGGGAGGACAATGCTTAGCCTCGTGTAATAATGGAGGCATCGCTTAGCCTCATGCAAGAAATGGAGACAGTGTTTAGTCTCATGCAAAGAAGTGAGACAGTGCTTAGTTTCATGCAAATAATGGAGACAGTGCTTATGCGAAGAAAGGCAGTGCTTAGCCTTATGCAATGTGGACACAGTGCTTAGTCTCGTGCAAAGAATGGAGATAGTTCTTAGTCTCATGCAAAGAAAGGCGGTGCTTAGCCATATGCAGTGATGAGGGCAGTGCTTAGTCCTATGCAAGACAAATTCAATGACTAAATGCGAGAGGATAAAGCATTTCTTAGCTTGGTGTATTTGAGTTTGGCGATTCTTGTTGTGTGAAGATAGCGATCTTGCGGTGTGCATGTATTTGCAGGTGTTCCTGTTATGTTCATTCTGCCTGCATCCAAAGAAAAAGTTGTGAGTTCTGCGGGGGAGGGGGGGGGAAGGTTAGTTCGTGCTCTATTCTTTGCTTCACTTTTGCTTTTGTTTGGAGGCCATGCTTGAGTCACCCCGTGTAATGTAGTTGTTCGAAATATGCGATAATTTACGAGATCAAATAATTTTGATGTACTACTGACTGTGACGCATTTTGAGACACTACAACGTCCTTGCTTCGAAATTTTGAGGATCCTCCTCAAAATTCTGCCCCATTTCAAATGCATACTTCTGGAAACACATTCCTTGGCAGTTCGAAACATGATGATATCAGGAAAACTCGAGACCTTGCCAAATTTCTGACCATAGGGAAAATGAAGATTTTATTAAGATGTGACCTAACCAATAGGGCTACCTACGTATCCCCTATCAAAACGGGAATCAGGTCAACCATAGTTCAGTTACATCAAATAGAAAATGCAAACATAATATTAAAATAGTATCTCTTGACTACGTCTAAATTGATAGGTTTTGGCCAAATCTCTCCATCCATCTCTGCGAGTATAAGTGCTCCTCCTGTCAATACTCGGTGAACCATGTAAGGGCCTTACCAATTGGGTGAGAATTTCCCCCTTGCTTCATCCTGATGTGGGAAGATTCACTTTAGTTTCAATTGCCCCGGCGTGAATTTCCTCGACCTGACCTTTAAAAGCTTTTGCCATTCTATTCTGGTAGAGTTGAAGGTGACATACCATGTTCATTCTTTTTCCATCAATGAGAGCTAGTTGTTCATATCAGCTTCGTACCCATTCTGCATCTTGGAGCTCAGTTTCTTATATGATTCTTAAAGAAGGGATTTCCACGTAGGCGGGAATAACGGCTTAAGTACCATAAATCAATAGATAGGGAGTTGCCCCAGTTGATGACGAACTGTGGTACGATTCCCGAGTAAAGCAAATGGTAGCTTCTTGTGCCATTGTTTGTAATTGTCTACCATTTTCCTCAATATCTTCTATATTTTTGTTGGCGACTTCTACGCCTTCGTTCATTTGCGGAATGTATGTTGTGGAGTTCTGATGTTTGATCTTGAATGTTTCTCACATGGCTTTCATCAAATCACTGTTGAGATTGGCGACATTGTTAGTAATGATTGACTCTGGTACCCCAAATCGACAAATGATGTGGTCTGAACAAAACCTTCTACAACCTTCTTAGTCATAGCTTTGTAAGATGCGACTTCAACCCATTTTGTGAAATAGTCTATGACCACCAGAATGAACCTATGCCCGTTTGAAGCAGCGGGTTTGATTGGTCCTATGACAACCATACCTTAAGCGGAGAAAGGCCAAGGCAAACTTGCTGTATTAAGTTCGTTGGGTGGTACTCGTATCATGTCAGCATGTATCTGGCATTGGTGACACTTTTAACATACTTGATGCAGTCTATTTCCATAGTGATCCAGAAATTCCCTGCTCTTAGTATCTTCTTGGCCAAGACGAAACCATTCATGTGGGGTCTGCAAGTTCCGGCATGTATTTCTTCAAGCAATCTGGATGCCTCCTCGGCATCGACATACCGCAGTAATCCTAGGTCAGAGTCCTTCTATATAGAATTCCTCCAATTTGAAAGGAATGGTTGGCTAATATGCGAAGCATGCGCTTTTGAGTATGGGTAGCACTCTCTGTGTATTATCCCTTTGCCAAATACTCCTTGATGTCGTGGAACCATGGATTCCTGTCAATCTCTTATTCAGCATGAGAAAAATAAGCTGGCTGCTTATGAATTCCTATTGGGATACGATCGATTAGATTCTTGTCTAGACGTTGTATCATGGAAAACAAAGTGGCTAGTGCATCTGCGAACTAATTCTGAATCCTTGGAACATGTTTGAACTCTATCTTTGTGAACCTCTTGATCAGCTCTTGTACATAGTGCAGATATCGCGATATTTTAGTGTTCTTCGCAGCCCATTCCCCTAGAATCTGGTGCACTAAAAGATCCGAGTCTCCGAGTACCAACAGCTCCTGATGTTCGTGTATATAGCCAATCTGAAAACCAGGATGCAAGCCTCATATTCCGCGTATTCTTGGTGCATGGAAGCCTGAGTTTTGCAGATACCGGATAGTTTTGACCGGTTTCTGATACCTACTGCTTTAAAGTTTGGTGCTCCGTCAAAGAACATCCTCCAACCATCATATGCCTCGGAAATATCTTCTCCTCCAAATGATACTTCTTCGTCGGGAAAATACGTTTTCAATGGTTCATATTCTCCTTCTATGGGATTTTCTGCCAAGTATTCTGCCAATGATTGCCCTTTGATTGCCTTCTGAGTTACATAGATGATGTCGAACTCACTCGGAAATATTTGCCACTTCGCTAACTTACCCGTAGGCATGGATTTCTAAAAGATGTATTTTAGTAGATCCATTCTTCATATGAGATATGTAGTGTACGCACAGAAATAATGTCTCAACTGCTGAGCTATCCATGTCAAGGCGCATCAAGTGCGTTCCAACAAAGAGTACTGAGCCTCATACGGCGTGAACTTTTTGCTCATATAATATATTGCCTGCTCCTTTCTTCCAGTTTCATCATGTTATCCCATAACACAGCAAAAAGCCCCATCTAACACGGACAAATAATGCAGTAGAGGTCTTCTTTGTTCTAGTGGTACCATCACAGGCAATTTAGATAAATTCTCCTTGATTTTGTCGAAGGCTTTCTGGCATTCTTTAGTGCAGCTTGTTGCAGCATCATTCCTCAACATTCTTAAGATTTGCTCACATATCACCGTTGATTGTGCTATAAAATGACTGATATAATTGAGGCGCGCCCTAGAAAACTTATCATATCTTTCTTATTCTTTGGAGGCGGCAAGTCCTGGATAGCATTGATCTTTGACAGGTCTAACCCAATACCCCGGCGACTGACGATGAAACCTCACAACTTTCCAAAGGGACCCCGAAAGCACATTTTGCAGGATTCACCTTCAAATTGTATTTTCGAATCCGATCGAAAAATTTCATTAGGTCTACTATGTGATCTAACTCCTTTTAGATTTGATGATAACATCATCAACATACACCTCTATTTCTTTGTGTATCATGTCATGGTAAATAGTCGTCATAGCCCTCATGTAGTAGCTCCATCATTTTTCAAACCAAACGACATCATTTTGTAACAATATATTCCCCATGGTGTGATAAAGGGGGTCTTTTCGGAGTAATCCACAAAGTATTGGAGTTCATGCTTGACGCAGTTGTCAATCAGTATGTGTATGTTGGGCAACAGGAAATTACCTTAGGACTTCCTCAGTTCGAATCTCGGTAATCGACAGATACTCTAACTTTCCCATCTTTCTTCGGAACTGGCACAATGTTGGCTAACTAGGTCAGGTATTCAACCACTCGAAGAACCTTTGCTTTGATTTGCTTGGTGACCTCCTCTTTTATCTTTAAACTCATATCTGGTTTGAACTTTCTGAGTTTCTGCTTCACTGGTAGATACATGGGATGGGTGGGTAGCTTGTGAGCTACTATGCAAGTGCTTAAACCAGTCATATCGTAGGACCATGCAAAGATGTCTTCATACTCCTTTAGAAATCTAATATACTGTACGTTCTCCAACGGTGATATATGAATGCCTCAGTGTCCTCCAAATTAGACTTTGGTTCGTTTTCAAAATCCTCTACCTCTTTGATAATTTCATCAGGTATTATGTCGTCTTCCAGATCCTCTGAATCATTGTCCTTATGTTGCGTTGTCTCATTACATGTCACAATTGTAGGTTCATCAGGATATGTAATAATTATGCTGAAAAGAAATGCAGAAAGATAATAATAAACAGAAAAAGTAGTAATGCATTAATAAAACTTTTAGAAACGTCAAGAAGTACGACTCGATGGCTCGTGTAATTATTTCAAAACAAAGTACTGGAAAATGTCTCAAATGCTAAAAACTATTTGAAAATAATTCATGCTAATTTGCCAGGCTACCCAGGAACTCGACGTGCTCGGGATGGTGCAGTAGTCTAGTTCTTGAGAACACCTTCTTCTTCCATGGTCTGAATGATATGGTCTTCATCCTCCTCCTCCTCCCCAACAATTGCACTGCAGTCCATGTCTTATTTCTCTAGAAACATCTTCTCGCCTGATGGAGTGTCTAGTGCAGAGGTGGTACGGGATGTTCCAGTGGATAACGAGGAGCATGCCATCGTGGTGACCAATTCTAATATTCTTGCCATGTGTATTCTTATCTGAGTCCAAAAGTGGTGCCATGGTACTATGATTGTACAAGTTTGGTGATCCCCTGAAGCTTTTTGCCGAGACCCTTGCCTGATTCATACCCCATCCACAGCAATATACTTTCTACCTTGTTTCTCCACCATCGATCCTTTTTAATTGCGTTAACTTGTTCAATGAGATGGTATGTTTCTCCACCCAGCTTCCTTCTACTTTCAATGACCGGAACGGTCTAGTTTGTGTAGATGGGGTTCCTTCCTTCTCCATGGATGATCTCCTCCTAATTATTCCACTTAAATTTCATAGCCTGATGCAGAGTTGAAGCTACTGCCCCAGCGGCATGTATCCATAGTAGTCCCAACAATAGATTGTAAGTAGCAGATATATCTACCAATTGGAACTCAACATCAAACCAAGTCGGACCCATCTGTAGGCTGAGGTTGATTTCTCCAATGGTGGCTCTCTGAGATCCATCGAACGCCTTCATATTCATGCTTCCCATCTGTATTTTGTGCAGGCATTTACCTAGTCTATTAAGAGTGGTTAGTGGGCATATACTAAGACTCAAACCTCCATCTATCAAGACCCTGACGATGAACTATCTTCAAATTGCACCGTGATGTTCAATGCCCTGTTGTGACTCAGTCCTTCTGGTGGTAATTCATCTTCGTGGAAAGTGATTTTGTGGCTTTCGAATACCTTTCCGACCATGTTAGCCATCTCTCCACTAGTGATGCCGGTGGGTACATAAGCCTCACTTAACACCTTCATCAAAGCATTCTTCTGTGTGTCTGAGTTTTGCAGCAATGATAAGATAGATATCTGAGCAGGAGTTTTGTTCAAGTGGTCGATAGAGTACTCTCTTGTTTGTATCTTCCTCCAAATATTACCAGCGCCAGTCTCGACAACATGCAGCTTAGGTGCAGCTTCCTTTCTTGGCCCTCCCAGATTCTCAAGTGTATAAACTCTGCCAGTTCTAGTCATATCTTGCGCGCCACCTATTTCTTCCATTTTAGCTTTTTTCCTTCCTTCTTTCTTCCGCAACATAATCCCACGGGACGGCATTAGACTGGTAAGATGGTGTGGAGCTACCATTACAGTGAAGGGTGTAGTCACCTCAACTTCAAATGGCGCCTGGTTTGTACCACAACTGGCTGAGGGTGACTGGAGATGTCTTAGGAGTGTCTCCCTCTTGAATGAGTGTAATGGACCCCTCTTGATCGTATTCTTCATTAGTTTCTATCACATTCACTCCCTCACCTCTATGATCCGGGAGAGGGTTGTTACGAACCTTTGGTGCAGTTTCCATTGCTTGTATGACCTTAGTGTCAATCAGCATCTGAATCATGTCTTTTAACGTACAATACTCCTCAATAGTCTGACCCTTCATACTTGAACGATAAGCACATGTTTTGTCGGTGTTGATCCATTGGGAGGGATTTTCCATACCAACAGTAGGGATAGGAGTAACATAACCAACAACCTTTAATCTCTCATACAGTTGGTCTATGGGTTCAGCAATTAGAGTGTATTGTCTAGGAGGTCTGCGGTCAAAATTTGGACATGGCTTCGGGTAGTTTTGGCGGGCAGGTGGAGATGAATGGTAATATGCAGGTTGAGTATTATAGATATGGTGGGTGGCAGCAAGGTGTTGGTATCTCGGGGATGAGGGTTAATATGTGGGTGGAGGTGTTTGGTAAGTGAGGGGAGACTTAGGGCCTTGGGCTATCATCATGGCACCCACTTCTTTCTTCTTCGAAATGCCTCCGGATTGCAAAGCTTTATTCGTGGCCTGCAATGCCTAAAAATTGGTCACGATCCCATTCTTATTTCCTTCTTCTATTCTTTCGCCTAGCCTAATGATATCGAGAACTTGTGATTTTCAACGACCATCAACCTTCCATAGTACTGCGGATCTTGAGCTCTAACAAAGAACTTGTTCATTTGTTCTTCTTCAAGTGACGGCCTTACCTTTACGGCCTCTGATCTCCAATGAGTAGCATACTCGTGGAAGGTTTTTTTTCCAGCTTCTTCTTGAGGTTTTGAATGTAGAAAGCGTCTAGCAATTTTTCTGTATTTAACCTGAATCTATCCATGAAATCTGACGCCATACTCACCCAACTAACCCACTTCTTTGGGATTTGACTGATATACCAACACAAGGTGTCTCCTATAAGGCTTTAAATGAACAGTTTCATGCAAATTTGTTAATTCTGGCCACTCCTACAAGCTTGTCGTAGTATGTTCTCATATGTACCTTCGGATCACCAGTACCATCGAACATTTCAAACTTAGGAGGTTTGTAACCCTCCGACAGTTCCACATCTGGGTAAATACATAGGTCCTCGTAGTTAAGACATTCAAGGCCTTTACCACCTTCAACACTCTGAGCTCTACCACTGAGCTTCTTGAGTTCCTCCACCATGTTTTTAATGAGCAGGTCCTTCTCAGTCAATTCGGGCAGGGTTTGCTACGGGTGTGGGGTAAGGTTTCCACATATATCAGATTTCTTTGATAGATTCCTAGAACTTGGGTATATGGGTGGTCATTGGTCGAGTTTTAGGGATTAGGAGAGGTTGCGGTGCATTTTGGGGAGTCTGATAAGTGATAGTTTGCGGGTATTGAGTTGGATTATGGTTGTGTTGTTAAGGGGGTTGGTGCTGATGGTGGGTGAAGGTTATGGGGAGCGGCGGGATACTGGTGTGGTGCGGGAGGATTTGGTGGTGGGTTTTGGTTTTGTGTGTTTTGCGGTGGTGTTTGGTTCTGGGTAGTTGGGTTTTGCTAGTTGATGTCTGCAACATTGAGAGTAAGGGAGAGGTTTGCCAAGTTTTGGACCTGCTCAAGCTCGCCCTGTAGTTCCAGGATTTTTTGCTCAAGTTTTGGACCTCTGGATCTGGTGTAGTATGCTCATGATGCAAGTATGCACGAACCAACCTTTGGGAATGGGAATAATTAAATAGTAATGAAAAAAGCAAAAGTAACCAAGTTAGTAAGGTGAAAAAAAAGAGTGTTCGCATGTTTCAAAAAAGTCACACAATAATTCACGTCCTAATTTTGGGGACCTCGTTTTGCCTGAGGTAGGGCTAAGCGACACGTAGACTTGGAGAAAATTGATGCCAACATTTGCTTCATTTCATTAATGCGAAAATGAGTAAAATCAATCTTTTACTAAATCGACAATAATAATAATGTTACTAATGGAATTTAGCCTTATTACATCAAAATCTACGGTAGAAAGTAGTAAAAAACATCATCTCTTAGTCTACTTGGTCCCTAAAGGACCTTCTCCATGCTTGGCTCTTTTCACCCGATCAATCAGGTTCCCTGGGTCGCGCATATCCAACAGTAAGCTTGCTTTTGGTTGATCTCCTCCTTCACCATCATCCATGCCTTGCCAATCCGAGAGTCTCTTTCTCATCTTCCCTTCTAGCTCCATCAATCCTTATTCCAAGCATTCCAATCTTTCTGCTGACTTAGTGGCAATCTCGTTCCATTCCTTTATCGCCTCCATGTTCACATTGTGCTGTCCCAGATGTTTAGCTTCAGACTCGAACACCCTTTTGCATAGCCTCTTATACTTAACCTGTGCCTCAGCCACTTCATCTATGATTCTGTGCTACAGATTGACACCTGGCTTGACGTCCCCCACTACGTCATCTTCCAGCCATGATAGATAGTAATACATATGACCGGCTTGATACTTGTCTGGCTCGATGGTTTCTCTTTCCACAATGATATTTTGGTTCTACGTGTGTTGCGCCATGAACTTAAATGGAATGACATCTCCTTTGAAATCTACCTTGTGCTGGACCATGTTGGAAACCCGAGGAATGCCTTGTTTCCTGCCAGCTTTTCGCATTACCCTCATAGGAGCGTAAGTATAGATGCCTCGTGACCTGATCAATACCAAATGAATATTCCCCCTTGACCTAATAATAAACTCACTACTAGGAAACCATTCAAACATCCAATGCACCTGCTCGTATGTCAGATTGCTGAAGAAACACACCTAACTTATAGCATTTCCAAGCTTCTTAAACCTATCCAAAAAAAACATCATTTTCTTTGGGTGATGGTTGAATAAGCAGTCATTCAGTGGCCTTCGCAGAAGCTCTTGATGGTACTCTCCTCTCTGAAGGAGTTATAGCTGGCATACTTGTAGCAATAGATTACAACCCTTAATGTGTCCAAATCCCTGCTTGCACTGATCTAGAGCACGGTACATCTTAGCTATGATCGTAGGGATGATGGTATAAGTTTGTCCTTCGATGCCATCCATCAAGGTCCTGGCGACCATGGCTAAGCGAGTACGAATCCTTCCCCCTTTCATTGGAAATATCAACAACCCCAAGAAGTAGATGACGAACACATAAACCTGGCGGTGCACCCATCCCAATGAAGTAACGGCTAGTTCGTCATAGTGAAGACGATACGACTTGCTATGCCCATAATGCTCGTAAAGAAATTTAAAAGGGATGTACGATTTCTTTAAACGGAGCAGCTCATCATTCTTCTTAAAACCCAACATTTTTAGGAAACCGCGGGGAGTGCGATTCTCTAGTACCAGTAATCTTGGCCTATCCCTTGGCAACTTGGCGAAGGCTCCTATTTCTTCTAGGAGATGAGTCATTTCTATATTGCCAAATCAAAAAACAACTCTTTTCTCATTCCAAAACATGCTAGAAGCCTCAATCAATTCCCTATTTGTTCCAATGTTTAGCAAGGATGGCAAGCCACCAAGTACTCTTCTCACAAGATTTTTGTCGCGAGGTGCAAGGTCTTTCCACCAGTCAAGTAGCAAAGGTGGTATGTTTTCGGCCATACCTAACCTGGGGATTTCATGCTTCGTTTTCTGCAAACCAAAAAAGGTTAGCCCATTTCCCCTCTAGATTTGACTACTTACGCAATAATGATCAATATATTGAGACATTTTCTCCAAATAACGCACATAATATGATAGTGTCCACTGGGATTGTGGAAATCCCATTGGACTTTGGACAAGGCTCATCTTAGCGAGTTGTTATGTCAATAACGCTCCAACCCATACTAGGTTTAGCATAATGCATATATATTTCATGTCGGAGTAGGGTTTCTAGAATGGTCTAGACCGGTACTCCCAAGTGGATAACTTGAGAGGGAAAGGCACGGGACCGAGAATGCACCGATGATCGACTAGCCTACGGCAAATAAGCCTTTCCGATTTAAATGGTGATTTTCGAGAAAGCGCGGACACTCATCAAGCGCTGCTATGTTGATAATTGGCACGAGTGCAGTATTATGTGGAGCATGCTTTATACAGAAATAATAACACATTGACAAGTACTTGTGTGCAAAAAGCAGTGAATAAAATAGCAAAAGTGAACATGAAAAGAAGAGAAAAGAAAGGAAAGACAAAAGAAAGAAGTCATTTTGGGTTATGAAAATGTGCGAGAACGTAATGTAGCAGTCAAGGTGAAAAGAAATGGAGAGCGGTCATACATGTTACAGCAAACAATGGAGAATAAAGAAAGGGATGTGCATGTCATAACAAATTTAAACAAACAAAAGAAGGAGAATAAGGAAAGGGATGTGCATGTCATAGCAAATTTAAGCAAATAATGGTGTATAAGGAAAGGGATGTGCATGTAAGAGCAAATTTAAACAAACAAAGGAGAATAAGAAAAGGGATGTGAATTTCATAGCAAAGTTAAACAAATAAAGGTGTAGAACGAATGGATGTGCATGTCATAGCAAATTTAAACAAATAAAGGAGAGTAGTGGAAGGGATGTGCGTGTAACAAAAAAAAGTAATCCACATAAGTGAAATTCGTTATGGTAAGAGCCTAAGTGTAAATGATGGTGTTAAAAGATAAGAGTCGCCACCTAACGATTGTGAGGTGCGTAAGGGCACCTATTTGCAAGTAACTCTGTTGACTAGTTTGTGTCACCAAAGATCGGGTAAGGGCTCAAATTGAATCAATGAGAAGGTGTTCAACACTCTTCGAGGTCCACTACTGTGGGTCCCGACTGAACATTAAATTATGTGGATTATGTGATTAAACTAGATGAGCATATAAGTAAGGAAAGATATGAAATAAACCAGTGTAAGGAAAAATATTATAAGAAATAAACTATATGAACAATAATTACAAGTTTTAAAGATCACAAGGACTACCACTGTGTTGGTCTATGAGTAAGTGTGAACAGCAAGAATATAATTGGAAGGGGAGTCCTATGTTTTTTAGCCTAAAGGATCACCCCGTGCGACATAAATAATACTTCGCAACTCCCTTAGCGTAGGGGTTGCTCATATTATTTAGCAGGCACAGACTATCATCTCTTGCTACCCGATTACTATGTGAAAGTTGCTACTTAAAGGCGCTCTAATTCAATTCTAGGTCCCATCCTGCGCGTGCACTACCCGTCCAATGTCTATGGTCCAGGTGGATGTGGACCTATTATTTAGGTAGTTCTATACTTTATTTAGGTTGCTCAAAATGATAAAGTTAGTCGCACATTCAAAACAAGTAGGATTGCACATAATAACAAAGAGTGGCTCATGTTAGCCTCCACACATAGCAACAAAGGCACGCAAATAGACTTCAGATTATGATGTGAGGAGTCATGAGCAATATTTGAATCGAGATGTATGAAAATAGTTTAAACCTATAGGCATGGCTTCTATGTGACCACAGGGCTTAATAAAATCTCATGGGCAGTGCTGCTTCTCAGATTATCAAAATTGTTACAACACATTTTTGCATACGTTCGATTACACCGTAAGTTAGTCTATGTAGGTCCGAGAAGAGATTATCTTTGAGATGTTAAGAATTTAATCCTATTGCTCTTAATGATACAAGGGTGTATAAGAGTGGTTAACAAGTATTAGAAGTTTAAAGAATCAAGGATGTTGTAACCCGTATTTTTGGGTAAATCTAGAGGTGATTAATATTACCAAGAGGTCGTGTTTTAAGATATTTGAATCATATAATATCCGTATCATAAGTTTTGAATTCAGACAACTTTTGACTTTTGTCGCAACTTACGTTCATAACTTTACTTAAAATTTAGGTAAAATGTTATTAAACGTTTTTCCCAAATTAGTTGGAATTTGGGGGTGATCTACCCACCAGTTTGAAGATCCACGAGTCTAGTTTCCAACGCATTAAATTGTTTTTCGATATGATCTCAATGTTGAGAGATATTCGTATTTTTGCGAGACTGCGCCAAGTAGCTCATTATAGGGCCCACCTTGACGGTTAAGAAATATGGATATATATAACACGCCTCAACCCCGTTTTATGTCATTAGCTTTCAGTATATTCGGACCTTACATCCCTAAGACACTCTCTCAAGGTTCTCTCATGATCTAAGACCAAAACAAAGGGACAACAACACAAATCAAGTCTCCTGAATCCCGTGGCGCTAGTAAGTTTCTTGTTCTTCTTGTTGTTGTAGATTTTTTTGTCGTTCCAGCTCGTGTGGGAGGTTGTTTTAAGTTTTTTATGTTCTGTAAAATACTCCCTCAACTTTTAATATCAACCCTAGGTGATTTAAAGTCTTCTAAATTTATTGTAGTGCCGAAAAACCCTAATTGATTGCTAGCTTCGCTTCCTTGTTCTTGTGGCAGCATTGGAGGGATACTTCGTGGCCAATTAAGGTCAAGTTAGAGTTGTTCTTTTTTCTTATAGGTAAGGAACCTCTTACCCTACATGTATTTAAGAGAATCCAAGTTTCGGCTAAGTCGTTGAAGCTAGGACTTGGTAGATATATATCGAAAGGCTTGTTAGTAATGTTGTTGGTTGGTGGACCATTTAGAGAGTCTCTATATGATTATTATTGATGTTGTTTTGGCTGTTTGGTGATTGTGTTAACTTGTGGGAAGTCAACTAAATAGGGGAGGTGCTGTCTGTTTCATCGTATAATAGGTTACGATTAATACATTATAGTTATGACGCTTAAACGATAATGATAGTGTCATTTCTCTTATTATAGACTAAGAAGTCGTGGTATTTTCATAGCTTGAGGTTGGGCAGTATATACAAGGTACGTGAGGTTGTCCCTTTCTGTCACGACCTGATGTGTTGTAGAAATGCCTAAGATACTAATTGTTTGGACTTGGCTCGTTTTAAGTGCAAATTCCTCATTGTAATTATGCAATTTTAACATTTTTGCAGGATATGAGGTATAAGAATCCAATAATTTAGAAAAGAGTTCAAAATGGTATGTAATGTAGGATATGCGGTCGCATTTCAGACATGCGGACCGCATATCTCACACAGGCATCGCATACTTGGACAGATTTCTGGGCAAGATTCATTCCAGAAATGCTGTCTGAAATGCGAACCACATTTCAGGAATGCAGACCGCAAATTTGGCTGCCTATATCGCAGATTGGGACAGAGAACTGGACAAGTCTTATGTCAAAAAATGCGGCGAGAAATGCGGACCGCATTCCTCAAATGCGAACCGCAAATACCATGGTGGGATCGCAGAGTGAGGCAGAGTTTTGGGCCAAATGCCATGCCAGAAATGCGGTCCAAATGCGGACCGCATGTTGAGGTTGCGACCAGAATACGATCGCATTCTGGACACCTGAAATTTTATTTTTTTGTCCCTAATTTCGACCCACTATAAATAGGAACTAGGAACCCTAACATGCAAAAACTCCCTTATTTTGTTAGTCACCTCAGAAAAACTCACTAAAACACCCTCAAACCCCAACAAATCAACCTCCAAATCACCTTGAAAACAAACCCCAACATCTATCACAAGAAAACCCCACCCTCTAACACCAAAGACCCAGCCCACAATTGCTGCAAATCGTACCAAGATTTCAGCTGAGTTAGGCACCCTACCAAGTTGCAGCTCGTTAGCCTCGATTGTGTCCACCTAAAGTTCGTAAGTACCCATAAAAGGTTGGGCTTGAGGAATTGTTGGAAATCTAGGAATTTTCACAAAGCAAGGTAAGTGTTCGTTCTAACCTTAGCTTGAGGGATTAGAAATCATGTCTTGTTTGCTAAATTGCTCCTCCTTGAGAACAACGTATAGGCATGGTGACGGGTGTCTGTAAGTTGGTGTCACGCATGACCGTGGGTCGTATATGGTTAATCGTTGTGTGACTATTGTTTCAAATTGTTGAATAATTTCCTTGAATTGTTATGATGTGTTGCATGTGGGAGCGGGTGGCACGCCTGCCACAAGATGTTGTGAATTGAGGGCGGGTGGTACGCCTACCACAAAGTTTATTCTATTCGGCATAAAGTTGATGGGCAACTAGATTAGTTGAGTAAGAATTGTTAGGAGTCGAAGAGGTCCAGTGTCAAAATTGTGGGTAGTGTTTAGGAGTCTGTTAGAAGTTTAAAGGGTCCAATGTCACATTAGTAAAGTCGTGTCTAGAGTCAATGAAATGATTATTGGGTTGGGAGGTTAGTTGTAGGATATTGACTGTAAGTGAGTACTGACATTGATTGAGCTAAATAGAAGTCAAGTTTGGTTTGGTCATAGCTGAATTTCCCCCTGGCCAGGATGATTGTGTTGTTGTTATTTGTTCCCTTGCTGGGAAGTTGTTATGCCTACCACAGTATAAAAGGTAAGTGGGAGCGGGTGGCACGCCTGCCACGAGATATTATGAAAGTGGGAGCGGGTGGTACGCCTACCACAGTATATATTGTATGTGGGAGCGGGTGGCACGCCTGCCTCAAGAGGTTACTCTACATGGGAACGGGTTGCACGCCTGCAACAAGAGGTTACTGTAAGTGGGAGTAGGTGGCACGCCTTCCACGGGATGTGATGTATGTGGGAGCGGGTGGCACGCCTGCCACAAGAGGTTACTGTAAGTGGGAACGGGTTGCACGCCTGCAACAAGAGGTTACTGGAGGAAAAAGGGTGGATTGTATTTCATTTCGTTTGTGTTAAAAGCTAAATTGTTGTTTTCCTTCTTACTGTTTGATGATTCCTTTTGCTTTATTTGGCTGCCGTTCTGACGTATGCTTTCTCTTCCCTGTTTAAGTTGTTTATGTATTTTATCTTCTGCTGTAGATACATATATGCTTAAAAATTGCACAGGTTTATCTGGAGTCTGGTCCTAGCCTCGTCACTACCTCGCCGGGGTTAGGCCAGACACTTACCAGCACATGGGGTCGGTTGTGCTGATACTACACTCTGCACTCTTTTGTGCAGATCTCAGTGCCGCAGGCTTTGAAAAGTATAGAGCTTCCAGCCTCTGACTTTCAGGCGACCCAAGGTAGTTCTGCAGATGTCCGCGGATCTTGGAGTCCCCTGCCCATTTCTTGTATCTGTTTCTCCTATGTAATCCACAAACAGCATTTTGTTATATTCTTCAGACCCTATTTGCAGTACTCTTATGTAGTCTGTGAAACTGTGACACCAGATCTTGGGTAGACCGTTGTGGATAGTTTATCGGCGATAGTTGTGTAAAGTATTAACTTTGTGTTTATTTCAATTGTTGAACTACTGCTTTTTAGTTGATGCAGTTGTGATGTAATGAATTCGTAAATAGAAACATGGTAATTAGAGCGATTGACTGGCTTGCCTAGCTTTCACTAGTAGGCGCCATCATGACGCTCGAGGGTGTGAAATCCAGGTCATGACAGGTTGGTATCAGAGCCCTAGGTTTACATTGGCCTCACAGTTCACAGACAAACTCGGTAGAGTCTGAGGGATCGGTACGAAGACGTCTGTATTTATACCCTAGAGGCTACAAAGTTTGGAAAATTTTCACATTTGTTCATTCTTGTCGTGTGGTTTGCCTCTCAAATGCTAATTGGTTTCCTACTCTGTTCTTTCGCAGATGGCGAGAACATGCACTTCCTCATCTACCGTCCCGCAGCCCGAGCCCCCAGCAACAGCTTCCACGCGGGGTAGAGGGCGAGGCTGAGGTCGTGCTAGGGGTCGAGGCAGGGGCAGGACTCAGCCTCCTGCAGCAGCACCAGTGGCGGAACCTCAGATTGATCTTGACGAGGAGGTTCCAACCCCAGCAGCTCCGGCGGGCCCAGCTCAGGTCCCCGAGGAGTTTATTGCCACCCCAGTTAGTAGTAGCTCAAACCGGCAATGGGGCGGCCATGTCCGCCGATGCTTTGTGGAGACTGGAAAGGTTCACCAAGCTCTTCACCACTACCTTTAGCGGTGCTTCTTCGGAGGATCCCCTGGACTTCCTATACAGCTGCCATGAGGTCCTCTGGAACATGGGTATTATTGAGACCAACGGGGTAGACTTCGCGGCATTTCGCCTGTCCGAATCCGCCAAGACTTGGTAGAGGGATTATTGCTTGACTAGGCCAGCCCGTTTACCATCTTTGACTTGGGAGTAGTTTACTGAGTTGTTTCTGGAGAAGTTTCTCCCCGTCACTCAGAGAGAGGCTTTTCGGAGGCAGTTTGAGCACCTTCAACAGGGGTCCATGACAGTTACCCAATATGAGTCCAGGTTCATCGACTTGGCTCGGCATGCTCTCATCATACTCCCGACAGAGAGGGAGAGGGTGAGGAGATTTATTGACGGTCTCATCCAGCGGATTCGCCTCCAGATTGCTAGGGAGACTGGTAGTGAGATTACCTTCCAAGAGGCGGTCAATGTGGATAGCAGAGTCGAGGTGGTCCTGTCACACAGAGGTGGTCATGGGACGGATAAGAGACCGCTTCATTCAGGCAGATTTATCGGTACTTCTTCTGGAAGCAGAGAATCATATGGTAGAGGCCATCCTCCTAGGCCCTTTCAGTCAGCTCTCCAGGTTTCTCACAATGCTTCAGGTAACTGCGGTTCTCAGATGCAGCATTCCGATCAGCAGTCTATCAGGGCACAACCACTACAGAGTTTCCAGAGTCGGCAGCCTAAGGCTTGTTACATATGTGGCGACACAAGACACATTGCTAGGTATTGCCGCCGTGCTATAAGCAATCCGCACCAGGATTCCCGTGTTATGACACAGGCACCATATGTTCCGCAGCCCGCCAGCTAGCTAGGGGTGGGGTAAAGGTTCTAAAGGTAGAGGTAGAGGTGCTCGAGGTGGAACTCAGGTTGGCAGAGGTGGAGGCCAGCCAGTAGCAGGCCGTCCTAGAGATGTGACTCAGTGTGGTGGGGCTCAGCCCCGATGTTATGGTTTTCCAGCTCGGCCCGAGGCAGAGGCTTCAGATGCTTCGGCGTTATTTGATCCAGGGTCTACCTACTCATTTGTCTCCTCTACTTTTGCACCGAATCTGGCCGTGCCTAGTGATTCACTGAGTGTTTCTGTTTATGTTTCTACTCCGGTGAGTGATTCCATTGTGGTAGATCGAGACCATCGTTCCTGTGTTGTAGTGATTGGGGGTCTTGAGACCCATGTGGACTTATTGCTTTTAGACATGGTTGATTTTGATGTCATATTGGGGATGGACTGGTTATCACCTTACGACGCCATCCTGGACTGCCATGCCAAGACTGTGACCTTAGCTTTACCGGGTATGCCCCGTTTGGAGTGGAAAGCGACTCCTGGTCATTCCACTCGTAGCATTATCTCTTATATGAAGGCTCGGCATATGGTCGAGAAAGGGTGTTTGGCTTATCTGGCTCACGTTCGTGATTCTAGTGCTGAGGTCCTCTCTATTGAGTCTGTGCCCGTGGTTCGTGAGTTTCCCGAGGTTTTCACATCCGACCTGCCGGGGATGCCACCAGGCAGGGATATTGACTTTTGCATTGATGTGGCTCCGGGCACTCAACCCATTTCTATTCCGCCGTATCGCATGGCCCCGCCAGAGTTAAAAGAATTGAAAGAGCAGTTGCAGGACTTGCTCGAGAAGGGTTTTATTAGACCCAGTGTTTCACCTTGGGGTGCGCCGGTGTTGTTTGTTAAAAAGAAGGACGGGTCAATGAGAATGTGCATCGATTACCGACAATTGAACAAGGTTACAATCAAGAATAAGTATCCATTGCCGAGGATCGATGATTTGTTTGATCAGCTCCAGGGTGCCAGGGTATTCTCAAAGATCGATTTGAGGTCTGGCTACCATCAGTTAAAGATTAGGGCGTTCGATGTCCCTAAGACAGCTTTCCGTACTCGGTACGGGCATTATGAATTCTTGGTTATGTCATTTGGGTTGACTAATGCCCCAGCAGCTTTTATGGACTTGATGAACCGAGTGTTCGGACCTTATTTGGACTCGTTCGTGATAGTTTTCATCGACGACATCCTGGTATATTCCCGCAGCCAGGAGGAGCACGCGCAGCATCTCAGAGTGGTTCTTCAGACTCTGAGGGATAGTCGGTTGTATGCTAAGTTTTCAAAGTGTGAATTCTGGTTGAGTTCAGTTACATTTCTGGGTCATATTGTATCGGCAGAGGGCATTCAGGTTGACCCGAAGAAGATTGAGGCAGTCAAGAACTGGCCTAGGCCGGCGTCAGTTACAGAGATCTGGAGTTTCTTGGGATTGGCAGGATACTATCGTCGGTTTGTGGAGGGGTTTTCATCTATTGCAGCCCCGATAACCAAGTTGACCCAGAAAGGTGCCCAGTTCAGGTGGTCAGATGAGTGTGAGGCGAGCTTTCAGAAGCTCAAGACAGCTCTGACCACGGCACCAGTGTTAGTCTTGCCCATAGGCTCAGGGCCTTACACAGTTTATTGTGATGCCTCTCGTGTTGGGCTTGGTGCAGTGTTAATGCAAGAGGGCAAGGTCATTGCCTATGCTTCGAGGCAGTTGAAGGTTCATGAGAAAAACTATCCGGTGCATGATTTAGAATTGGTGTCCATAATTCACGCCTTGAAGATTTGGAGGCACTACTTATATGGCGTGCCGTGTGAGGTGTTCACGGATCATAAGAGCCTTCAGTACCTGTTCAAGAAAAAGGAGTTAAATTTGAGGCAGAGGAGGTGGTTAGAGATGTTAAAGGACTATGAAGTCACTATCTTATATCACCCGGGAAAGGCCAACGTGGTGGCCGATGCCTTGAGTAGAAATTCATCCAGTATGGGCAATCTTGCCTATATTCCAGTCGGTGAAAGACCACTTGCTTTGGACGTTCAGACTTTGGCCAATCGATTTGTGAGATTGGACATTTCGGAGCCTAATCGGGTATTAGCTTACACGGTCGCTCATTCTTCATTGTTGGAACGAATACGTGATCGACAGTTTGATGATCCTCATTTGTGTATTCTTAGGGACACGGTGCAACGAGGGGGTGCCAAGCAGGTCACCTTAGGCGACGACGAAATTTTGAGATTACAGGGTCGAGTTTGTGTGCCCAATGTAGAGGGACTTCGGGAGTTAATTTTGAAAGAGGCCCATAGCTCCAGGTATTTTATTCATCCAGGCGTCGCAAAGATGTATCGGGATTTGCGACAACATTATTGGTGGCGTAGAATGAAGAAGGATATAGTTGCGTACGTGGCTCGGTGTTTGAATTTCCAGCAGGTTAAGTGCGAGCATCAACGACCTGGTGGACTGTTCCAGAGAATTGAACTCCCCGAGTGGAAATGGGAACGGATCACTATGGATTTCGTTGTTGGACTTCCGCAGACCCGGAAAAAGTTCGACACAATCTGGGTCATTGTTGACAGGCTGACCAAGTCAGCACATTTCATCCCTATGGCAGCCTCCTATTCGTCCGAGAGGTTGGCCGAGATCTATATCCGGGAGATTGTTCGCCTTCATGGTGTGCCGATATCCATTATCTCGGACCGGGGTACGCAATTTACTTTGAGTTTTTGGAGGGCAGTTCAACGAGAGTTGGGCACCCAGGTTGAATTAAGCACAGCGTTTCATCCTCAGACGGACGGACAGTCCGAGCGGACTATTCAGATATTGGAGGATATGCTCTGAGCTTGTGTTATTGACTTTGGAGGTTCGTGGGACCAGTTTCTGCCACTAACGGAGTTCGCCTACAATAACAGCTACTAGTCGAGCATTCAGATGGCTCCTTATGAGGCTTTATATGGTAGGCGGTGTCGAACTCCGGTTGGGTGGTTTGAGTCGGGAGAGGCTCGGTTGTTAGGCACAGAATTGGTTCAGGAGGCCTTAAACAAGGTCAAGATCATTCAGGAAAGGCTTCGTACAGCTCAGTCCAGGCAAAAGAGCTATGCGGATCGCAAGGCACGAGATATGTCTTTTATGGTTGGTGAGCGGGTATTACTCCGGGTGTCGCCTATGAAAGGCGTGATGAGATTTGGGAAGAGGGGCAAGCTTAGCCCTAGGTTCATTGGTCCGTTCGAAATTCTAGAACGAGCGGGGGAGGTGGCATATAGACTTGGATTGCCGCCAAGCTTATCAGCCGTATATCCGGTTTTTCATGTGTCCATGCTCAGGAAATATCACGGCGATCCAACTCACATGCTAGATTTCAGCACCGTTCAGCTGGACAAGGACTTGCCTTATGAGGAGGAACCGGTAGCCATTCCAGACCGGCAAGTCCGTCAGCTGAGATCGAAGAGTTTTCCTTCCGTTCGTGTTCAATGGAGAGGTCAGCCTCCTGAGGCATCGACCTGGAGTCCGAATCCGATATGCGGAGCCGTTATCCACATCTTTTTCCCGACTCAGGTACTTCTTATCCTGTCCGTTCGAGGACGAAGGGTTGTCTTAGAGGGAGAGAATGTAACGGCCTTATGTGTTGTAGAAACACATAAGATACTAATTGTTTATACTTGGCTTGTTTTAAATGCAAATCCCTCTTTGTAATTATGTAATCTTAACATTCTTGCAGGGCATGAGGTATAAGAAGCTAATAATTAAGAAAAGAGTTCGAAAAGGTAAGTAATGCAGGATATGCGGTCGCATTTCTAACACGCGGACCGCATATCTTACATGGGCGTCGCATACTTAGGCAGATTTCTGGGCAAAGGTTCATGACAGAAATGCTGTCTGAAATGCGGACCATATTTCAGGAATGCGGACCGCAAATTTGGCTGCCTGTATCGCAGATTGGAACAGAGAACTGGACAAGTTTTATGTCAAAAATGCGGTGAGAAATGCGGATCGCATTTCTAAAATACGGACCGCAAATCTCATAGTGAAATCGCGGAATGAGGCAGAGTCTTGGGCCAAATGCCATGTCAGAAATGTGGTCCAAATGCGGACCGCATGTTGAGTTTGCGACCAGAATGCGATCGCATTCTGGACACCTGAAATTTTATTTTGTCCCGAATTTTGACCCAATATAAATAGGAACTAGGAACCCTAACATGCAAAACCCCCCTTATTTCGTCAATTACCTCAGAAAAACTCACCAAAACACCCTCAAACACCAGCAAATCAACCTCCAAATTACCTTGAAAACAACCCCATAATCCGTGAGAAACATATCCAAATTATAGTCATCAACCTCCCATTTACTAGCCCAGCTTTCCCCATTTAAACCCACCAAGAACCAGCTACAACTAGCCACAAAATAGCCCCAGTTTAAGTTGGAAAAAAAAAAACAACCGTAGAATCACTCCCTTCAAACCCCAACATCTATTACAAGAAACCCCACTCTCTAACACCAAAGACCCAGCTCAAATTGCTGCAAATTGTGCCAAGAATTTCAGTTGAGTTAAGGCACCCTACCAAGTTGTAGCTTGTTAGCTCCAATTGAGTTCGCCTAAAGTTTGTGAGCGTTCCTAAGAGGTTAGACTCGAAGAATTGTTGGAAGTCTAGGAAGTTATTGCGAAGAAAGGTAAGTGTTTGTTCTAACCTTAGCTTGAGGGATTAGAAATCGTGTCTTGTTTGCTAAATTGCTCCTTGTTGAGAACAACGTATAGGCATGGTGACGAGTGTCTATACGTTGGTGTCACCCATGACCGTGGGTCGTGTATGGATGACCGTTGTGTGACTATTGTTTCGAATTGTTGAATACTATCCTTGATTTGGTAAGATGTGTTGCATGTGAGAGCGGGTGGCACGCCTGCCACGAGATATTGTGAATTGAGGGCGGGTGGTACGCGTACCACAAGGTTGCTTCATTTTAGTTGTTCTTTTTGGTTATGATTCTAGCCTTCTTTGTTCGGTATAAAGTCGATGGTTAACTAGACTAGTTGAGTGAGGAGTTCGTGGGAGTCTATAGGGTCCAATGTCAAAATTGTGGTTAGCGTCTAAGGAGTTCGTAGAGGTTTAAATGGTCCAGTGTCACATTAGTTGAGTCGTGTCTAGAGTTAATAAAATGATAATTGGGTTGGGAGGTTAATTGTAGAACTTCGACTGTAATTGAGTACTAACTTTGATTGGGCTAAATAGGAGTCAAGTTTGGTTTGGTTATAGTTGAATTCCCCCTGGCCAGGATGATTGTTTGCTGTTATTTGTTCCCTTGCTGGGAAGCTGTTATGTTGATTTGTTCCCTTGCCGGAATTTCTTGTGATGGTTGTGATGATGGAAGTGGGAGCGGGTGGCATGCTTGCCACGAGATATTATGAAAGTGGGAGCGGGTGGTACGCCTACCACAGTATATATTGTAAGTGGGAGCGGGTGGCACGCCTGCCACGAGATATTATGAAAGTGGGAGCAGGTGGTACGCCTACCACAGTATATATTGTAAGTGGGAGCGGGTGGCACGCCTGCCACGGGATGTGATGTATGTGGGAGCGGGTGGCACGCTTTCCACAAGAGGTTATTGTAAGTGGGAACGGGTTGCACGCCTGCAATAAGAGGTTACTGGAGGAAAAAGGGTGGATTGTATTACATTTCATTGTGTTAAAGGCTGAATTGCAGTTTTCTTTCTTATTCATTGATGATTCGTTTCGTTTTATTTGTCTGCTATTCCGATGTATGTTTTCCTTATCCCCGTTTAAATTTTTTATGTATTTTATCTTCTGCTGTAGATACATATATGCTTAAAACTGCACAGGTTTATCTGGAGTCTGGTCCTAGCCTCGTCACTGTGAGCACGTGATTTTTGCCCTGTCCTAAATACTCCTAAAAATAAATAAAATAGTTCGAATTGATTATTAGCCATTTTAATATTTAATTGGATCTATAATTACTCATATTTAACTATTAGGTCATTAATTCAAGAAAACAAAATTAAAAATCATAAAATAGTGCATCTTTATCGTGGCCTAGTTTTAATGTTTAATTCATAGAGCCTAGCATCATGTTAAATTAGTTTAGTTGCACATTTTGATGAATTAGGATTTTTATTTTTATATTACTAGGACTTTTATTTTTTAGAAAGTTAGTTAACAATTAAAGAGGGGGACTAATTAGAGTTAAAAACGAATTGGGCCAAAATTTCAAAAGAAATTGGCCCAAATACCCCAGCCCAACCGGCAGCCCAACATACCCAAACCCCTTGCCCGATCTGGACCGTTGATCACAATGAGATCAACGGCCCAGAATCATCCTACACTAAATATAAAAACATCCTAAACTAAAACCCTAAACCTAATTCCCTCTTCCATCCCAACCCCATCCGCCGCTGCCCCCATCCGCTGCTGCCGCGACTCACCACCACCAACTCGCCCAAAATCGGACGAGTTGAAACCCCAACTCGTCCGTGGTCCCCTCCCCTTCTGCCTCACGTACTAACCCTAACAAACCCTGACGAAAACTCGTACACTCTAGGGTTTTGGCACCATTTGGGACCACACTCGGAACAAATAGGGGCCGTGGATTGATTATTAATCAATCCTCGCCTTCCATTTGTTCCGGATTCGGTTTTGAAAAGGGTTTTGGATTTTTCGACAGAGGTGAGGTTTTTTTTCGATTTTTCTTTTGATTTTTTTTTCGTTCATTTTCCGGGGTTTCTTGGGGAAAAAGGGTGCATGGGGGAGGTTTCCTATAAATAGCTCGAGTTTTTCATTTTTGAAGGTCGGTTTTTTTTTAGAGAGCTCTATGAAAAATTTTCAGAGGGAGGTCGAAAAATCGATTGAGGGTCTTAGAGTCTGAAATTCAAAAAGAAAAATTAAGAAAAACAAAGTGAGGAGAAGAAGGAAATTGTTGAGGTCTGAGATTTTTTTTTTTAGAAGAAACATAAGAAAGAAATAAAAAATCAAGCGAAAAAGGAAAAAAAAAAACGGAGAGCTGGGAGTTCTCTCTG